>JAZDUA010000358.1:1200000-1605949 GCA_038098605.1 Gryllus longicercus | reverse complement strand
ATGCAACGCATCGTGAAAATGATGACGATTTTATGAATGAGACGTACTTCCATCTAACACGTCGTTTTTCTCTAAAGAGAATGTATCATTTATAATCCCTTTTTCATGCCAATTTTTGCTAACATTGATGTTGAGCTATAACAAGGCAGGAGTAAACTTCACAACAAAAAATGTGGTCGTAGAAAGCCTGCCTCATCCGTCCCGAGTGGCCAAAGCCAACAATATCGTTGTTGCGTTTTGAGAAAGCGCCTGTCCGGCAGCGCCCCTCCCCCGCCCCTGTCCTCGCCCCGCCCCGCCTTAGTCGCCGCCCCCGCCCTCGGACCCGCCCCCGCCCCCGCCCCCGCCCCAGCCCCAGCCCCCGTCCCCACTCCAGCTCCCGCCCCAGCCCCAGCTCCAGCCCCCGCCCCCGCCCCAGCCCCTGCCCCAGCCCCAGCCCCAGCCCCAGCCCCAGCCCCAGTCTCAGTCCCAGTCCCAGTCCCAGTCCCAGTCCCAGTCCCAGTCCCAGTCCCAGTCCCAGTCCCAGTCCCAGTCCCAGTCCCAGTCCCAGTCCCAGTCCCAGTCCCAGTCCCAGCCCCAGTCCCAGCCACAGCCACAGCCCCCACCCCCGCCCCAACCCTCGTCCCCACCCCCGCCCCCTCCCTGCCCCGCCCCCGCCGCTGTCGCTTCCACCCCGCCGCCTCTGCGGCCGCGGCCGCGCCGCCTCGCGCCTCGCGCGCGCGGGATCAATATTGGATGCAGGTGGGCGCTGTCATCGCCGCGCGCGCGGCGGGGCCACAGCAGCCGGAAGCGGAAGCCCCGCGCGGCCCTCGCCGCTCCCTCAACGGCGGGGCGTGCCACTAAGCAGGATCGGCCGCTTGCGAAAGGATTGCGCTCCTCTCTGCGCGGGCGTCGTTCATCCCTAACTATCTGCTCACACGAGAAGCATTCAATAATGCGACAGATCGGTCTGGAGAAATAAACATTCATTTTTACAAATCACAGCTTTTCCTACTTTTATATATAATTCCCACCAACATTTACGCATGTGCCCCAACGGGTTACCAACTTTTTTTGTACCGGCTGCAAAGAACTCTTTATCTTGGTATTTGAACAATTTCCTACAAAAGTTTTGACATCCTCGTTATTCTCGAACTGCTTCCCACGTACTGCCTCCTTCAGTACACCAAAGCAATGAAAATCAGATGGTTCTAAATCGGAGCTGTAAGGGGAATGAGGCAGTTTCTCCCAATCCTTCTTGTCAATGGTTTAACGGCTTTGTTGTGTAGTGTGAGGACGCGCGTTGTCATATTGAAGAATCACACCTTTCCTCTGATATACATGACTTTTCTCTTTCATTGCTGGCTGCACCTTGTTCAAAAAAATATCCGAGTAGAATTGGCTGTTTATTGTAAGCTGTTTATCGAGAAAATCACTAATAAATCCACCTACAGCGTCTCCAAACACCGTCAACATGACTTTTCCTGCTGGTGTGGCCAGGACGGTGTTTGTCAGTCACTGAGTCTCGACTACATTTGAACTGTTATACCCACTTGTAAAAATTCCCGCTGTTCATACAAATTTCACCATACACTTTAGTCATTCTAGTGTATATTAGCTGTTTTTTCACCTTCGGTAAGTAAAAACAAATCGTCGAACGTTGTGCAACCAATGTGGAATTTTCAAGACGACTCGACATCTTTCGACTTAATTTCGAGGTTATAAACATAACAATGCTGATCTTCTGATTCTTGCTATGGTTAGTCCTCATCCCAGTAATGCCAACTTAAAGTCCTAAAATTACCAAACTTGTCCTACCAACTGTTTTCTTTCTCCAGACCAATTTGTCTCTTTAATTATAGAATGACTTACGTAGACCCTTAAGGCGGATTCAAAAGTCGAAATACTCGACCTAGGAATTTGGCCAACTTTCTTGTACTAAATCTTATGGATCAAACTTTGTGCTAAATCATTGTCTCAGCGGCAAGACGATACACTTTTGTGTTGTTCGCTAATTTGGTCAGTATCAAGGACTCATTTTGAAGCGACTGGGGCGAGTCGCAATATCATACGATGAATGTTCTTTCAAAGCTCAAAACTATCCTCATTTTTCTGATTTTTCTTTTTTTTTAAATAAATCTCCTGACTTCCTCAAGGCAATATCAAAAAAGGCTTCAGGTATTTGGTATGACGGCTAAACTAAAATTCATTCAATCCAATAAATGTGAAGTGAAATCATAATTTTACAATTCATTTGGTATTCGGTATCATTCTTATGATTCTTATCTACTAGAAAGCGCACTCCTTCCCCGCAAACAATTCGATATCGGCTTACAGTTGTTTTCAGCATTCGGTACATCAAAAGGATGTTCCAAACAATCACGAGCCAAACTCGCCGCTCACGAGTCGAGATACTGTGTAAAAAAAACGGTCTATCGTCATCAGATTGGAAGTTGCGCATCCGACGCCCATTTGCTACAACTCCGGTTATACTCTCATTACCTTCCCGTAACACATCAGCTAATCACTGCTAAAACCCTAGGACCCTCTCTGATGCAGCGAAAACCTTTGCGACAGCTGTGCCAGACTCAAATAATTAGATAGTGTTGGACTTTCAAATATAGATGTAGCAAAAAGAATTAGCTAGACATAGCTCTCAGGACGATGACCATGCAATCGATCAGGATATGCACACATTTAGATTGTAAATTCATACAAATGTATATAATTAATCTCCTAAAATAATGTATGCAAACAAATTCTCGTAACAGTTTTTTGTTTCACGATCGAAAGCAAAAATGTTCTATTTATCAGAAGTTTGTCTTAAGACGCAAGTGATTCAAATAGTTTTTGTTCCTACTAAACCACGATTTCCTAATTTTTTCACAGTGCTTTACAACCAAACCTCTAAAAACACTAGTAAATCCAGTGAAAGTACTCAATCAGGGCGTACACAAACCCAATAATACAGTTTTCGTCACAAGTTCATACTACGGCGTAATGTCGCGATTCAGCGAACATGGCCGAGAACTGCCGAGTTACTAAGAAAACAGCGATGACTGGACAAGAATAACTTTGTTCTTGTTATTATTATTATTATTATTATTATTATTATTATTATTATTATTATTATCATTGTTATCAAGTCCCTCCGGAGATCATGAAAAGTTCTAAGTTGAAACGTTTAAGACCCAGTCGGTGCCCATGCCTCAGTGGGCGATAAAACTACCGCCTTCAACCTCTGCTACTAACAACACTGCCGCGAGTCTGTGTAACAAATAATTTTCAACACAATTGAGGTCAAAATGATTCATTCTCTGCACTCGCATGCCCCCTCCCGGTCCCCACCATGTCTACGTTCCCACTCACAACTGCCACTCACTACCCCGCCCCTCCCATCCTCCGACCCCACCTGCAACACACCCAGCACCTCCTCGCCCGCGTCGCTTCTACTCATCTCCCCGCCACACCCTTCTTCCCCTCCCACAGCCCTTGCCATTCCCTCCACATCCATCCTCCCTCCCCTCCCCTCCCTGTCACATAGATCCTTCTTTCTCAACCGCGCCGCACTACCATTTCCCCGTTTCCACCTCCATTCGCCCATGCCTTCCCCTGTCCCAACTCGCTCAACCGTTCCCTCTCCCACACCGAACGGACCTTCCCCGCCTCATCCCACCACCTTTCCCACCATACCTCTCACTCACCTCCTCCGTTTCCACCACAACCATGCCTCTCCCCGCCACTCCACTCTTCCCCTCCCACCCTCTTGGCGTTCTCTCCGCGCCCGCCCACCCCTCCCGTGCTCCCCGCAATGTTCTTTTCCCTACCCTTGCCCATCTAATTCCCGCCCCTCTCAACTTCCGTTATCACTCCCCCTCCGTTCAATCCCACACCTACCTCTCGCATCCCCACCATACAACGTCTCCTTTCCCACCCCCTCGCTCTTGACAGTTCTCTTTTTTACGTTTTCCGTTTCATCACGCAAAACAGCTTGAAAGCTATTTTCGGAGCTCTTGGAAGCCTTAGAATTACGAATCACATGCTTCTGAAACATCCACCACGTGGTCTTAATGATGTTGAGTTTTTAAATATCATTCACATATGAAGTTGTCTCCATTCCTGACCATGTTTAGATATTTTCGTGCCAGGTTTCATAATTAGAATGCAGCGTGACTTTTGTACTCAATTTGCTATTCCACTATTCGTGTATTTTGTGGCGATATTGAGTTGTCGGCATTTTGATTGCAATTTTATTTTGTGAAATACCCGATGACCAGATGAATGTGATTAAGTGCTATCAAAGACATGACTGATCGAAAATCATTTGAGCATAAAAATACGTTGAAAATGGTCTACCGCTGCGACGGCACCTAAAGCTTCGAGACCCAAAAGCGAGCTAGAGACTGGGTGAGCGAGGAGATGGAATTGACTGCACATTGCAAATAGATTAATAGTGTCTTACATCACTAAGAGCTTAATTTGTTCATGTCTACATCGATTTATAGCAAATCAACAATATTCGCTAATACTTACTTCAGAAAACGACGGTTGTACATGATGCAATTTGTGCCACGGACAAGAATTTAACTCCATTGAACCTGAATCAATGGGACTCTTAAAGACCATGTATCATCAAAGAAGATAGGCTGAGTGAGTGGACCCAGAAGCGTTAGCACGGGAGATTCCCTGCCTAGCTCAAAGGGAACGCCGTGAACATGACATCGTCAATCTCCTGGCTAACAAAATCTGGCCTCTTCGCTGAGACAGAAGGCTTTGTCATTTTCTTCAGGCTGAAGTAACCTCTTTTTGCAATTACCAAAGGTATGTGATTGGCGATATGAGTTTAGAAGTCCGCTGTCACCTTTGCGATACATTATGTGTGGGTGCTCTGCTTTGGCACAAACAAAATACCTGAGTCGGCACAACAATATTTCTAAGGTAATCCACCAGGCCTGCAAATTGAGAGATGATACAAAAAGAAGTCCCATACTACATGTTCAAGTCCGATTCAGTTTTAGTCACAAAACGGTGGAAGCTCCTGTGGAATGTACCAGTCTCCATTGATCGCAAAGTTGAAGCCAACAGACCTGACTTAATATGGGTCGACACGTTTTCACAGAAAGGGATTGTAGTGGACATAGCTATCCCTTTAGACTGAAATATAGCTGCCTCCATTGCCGAGAAGAAGATAAAATATCAGGCCTTTGCTATTGAATTGACCGACATGCGGCGGTTAGTATCTGTTGATGTAGTCCCTATGGTCACCTCTGCAAATGGACAGATCTCTGAAGAATTAACTGCATCGTCTGCAAGGCTTGGCCTTAAGAACAGGCACCTTCAAGTTATGCCAAAGGCTGTTCTTCTTAGTACTGCACACAGCGTGAGGAAGTTTTTATTGATATAACTTCTCGTCGAATCCGAGTTTGCAAGCACAGTCTTCAGGAGTTAAGAGACTCACAATAGTTATTATAATAAAATAATAAGACTGTTAGCAAACATAACTGACTAGGTAGTCCAAGTGGTTCGAGCAACTGGACGTATACCGAAACAAGAGTTCAATTCGCTACAGCAGTCAATTTAGATCAGTCAAACAATTTACAACAATTATTTCTGCTAAGTTTGGGGTCGCAACGGTAGTTGGCCTATTGTGAAACGGGAAACATGTTCCCACGTAGTTGTTATCAGTGATGAAAATAACAATGTAATATTTACTTTATTATTCCAAATACAGTAACTTTTTACTTTTTGTGTGTTTGTACTGTGAGTACTGAAATGCTGCAGCAGAAATCGACAATTTCTCGGTTGAAAAATTTGATTTGTATCCCTGGTAACAAAAACATAAAAATGGGGTAATATTTGGAAATTGGTTTTCTGTGTAAAACCTCTTAAGATTAGCTGGTATGAGCTTAGCTTCCTTTTGTACCTTTTCATAAAATGTAAAACAAGCAAGGGCTAATTTACCCTAATAAGGGTCCTGCAAAATAATTTCTTTTGATTCATCGAATTACGTTGAATTCTTAGGAAAAACAAAAATGAATTTCAAGGTAGATTGTAATGTCATAAACTGAAATGAAATGGAAAGACAAGAAGAGTCGTGTTTGCAATGGGGAGGTGATAGGCACTCAAATTCCTTGCGCTGCGCATTTGCAGCTGTATGGACGTGCACGCCCTGGAGGTTTTCGCTGCTGTCGTCAGCTTTCGCCGCCGCCACCGCCGCCCCCGCAACCGCCAGGGCCATAACGGGCCCGCAACCCCTTCGCCCCGCCGCCCCCGCCGGCCAAACCCCCGGCAAATCAAATCAGCGCAGTGCCGGCGGCAGGGGCGAGGGCGGGGGCTGGGCGGGGGCTGCGCGGGGGCTGGGCGGGGGCTGGGCGGGGGCTGGGCGGGGGCTGGGCAGGGGGCGGGCGAGAGGACCGTACGCGCATACGCAATTACGCGCGTAGAATCGCAAGGGCAGCGAAGTGGAGCGGGGGCGAGGGCGGGGAAGAGAGCAGGGGCGAGGGTGAGGGCAGGAGTGGGGGCGAGGGCGAGAGCGTGAGAGAGGGTGGGGGTGAGGGCGAGGGTAGGGGCGGGGCGGGAGCGAGGGCGGGGGCTAGCGCGTGAGCGACGGTGGGGAAGAGGGCGGGGGCAAGATTGAGGTCAGGGACGAGGGTGAGGGTGGGGAAGAGGGTGGGGGAGAGGGCGGGGACGATGGCGCGGGCGAGGGCGAGGGTGTGAGCGAGGGCGGGGAAGAGGGCGGGGAAGAGGGCGGGGAAGAGGGCGGGGAAGAGGGCGGGGAAGAGGGCGGGGAAGAGGGCGGGGAAGAAGGCTGGGCGAGGGCAAGGGTAAAGGCGAGGGCCAGGGCGGGGGCAGAGCCGTTGGCGGGGGCGGGGAAGAGAGCAGGGGCGAGGGTGAGGGCAGGAGTGGGGGCGAGGGCGAGAGCGTGAGAGAGGGTGGGGGTGAGGGCGAGGGTAGGGGCGGGGCGGGAGCGAGGGCGGGGGCTAGCGCGTGAGCGACGGTGGGGAAGAAGGCAAGATTGAGGTCAGGGGCGAGGGCGAGGGTGGGGAAGAGGGTGGGGGAGAGGGCGGGGACGAGGGCGCGGGCGAGGGCGACGGCGAGGGTGTGAGCGAGGGCGGGGATGAGGGCGGGGGCAGGATTGAGGGCAGGGGCGGGAGCGAGGGTGGGGAAGAGGGTGGGGGAGAGGGCGGGGACGAGGGCGCGGGCGAGGGCGAGGGCGAGGGTGTGAGCGAGGGCGGGGAAGAAGGCTGGGCGAGTAAAGGCGAGGGCCAGGGCGGGGGCAGAGCCGATGGCGGGGGCGGGGCGGTGCCGGTAGTGGGGCAATGCCTTCGCAGGTCATGCGTTGCGCTCGTGGCAGCCACGCGGGTGTAGGGGAAGTGGTCAGGTAAGTAGGATAAAGTTTGTGGTCATAGTTAAGAAAATTAACAAGTTTCTTTTAAATTCTGAAATAAATGTATTGCGTTAAACTCAAGGCGCGATTAGCAATACCTCTTTCCGAGTAGATACCTTACCTAGAAATCATTAAATTTCAATTTGTTCTATTTATTAATTTATATGTAAAATTTCATCTTAACCAGTCACTTGAAAATTGCCAAATTTTAGTAATGGTCAAATTATTGACTCGGTGAAGGGCACCCCATATTCCTCCTGAAGGTGATTTTAATTTCAAAACAGAACCAGTTCATGTTACATTATTGCCTTTGCCAATATTAACGATGAGTATTGAACGTATTCTTTGAATATAAAAGAAAGGAAAAAGAATAATTTTTTACACCTCAAACTTTTACACAATATAAGTCATAACCTCCACATTCTAAAAATTTGAACAGCACCAGAAATATCCAATTTTTATTTTTGAAATTTTGTGCTTGAAGTAGCCACTAGCAGGAGTTCTTTAGTGTACCGTTAAACATTTATAGTGCTACTTGCATTGGGTTCATGATAATCATGGAATAAAGCGCATCTCCTTTTCCTCATGTTTTTACTGTATAATGGATTGTAAAAATGTTTTCGAGACTACCGGCAAATTATTTTTTTTACCACAAAACCCACATTTTCGTGAGCCCAAAACGGACAGATGGTAGAAAGGCTCAATGATCTTTGTTGCAAGAAGAATTGATTTATAAGAAAGTCCGCGCTCCGTCACATTGAATCCGGGAATGGTGCGGTATCTGAGAATTTCAATGTTACAAAAATGAACAGATCTGCATCAATTTTATCTTGGGCTCGAAATTTATGTAGCACAGGTTGTGTCAGGTTGCTCCTGCGACAGGAAAGGCCACATTAGAATTCTCTGCAATTCGGTTCGATGTACTTGTAAACGTTTTGATGTGAGCTGAAAAATAGAAACACCTTTAATATTTTCCTTATTTCGTCATGAAGCTAAATAAACAAAGCGAAAAGGTACTTTTTCTCAGGCACTGGAACGAAGAGTGCACACCGCCGCACTTTGCCAAAGATGAGGAGAAAAGATAATCTACGGATCATCTTAATCTCCAGTGCATGTTCACCTGGTGTTGCTGTTTGTTGAATCACAGATTAAATTATCACCATGAATGAGAAAAAAAGAGGTAATAGACAATGTATTGGCGTCCCCAATTATCAACACACCTTCGTGTTCGTATTCCTGTGTTTATCTCACAACTGTGATGCGACTTACAATAATGCGGTCAACCCCTTGTTATATCTCTCTTTAAAAATATAAATGGAAAATAATATGATGAAAACTGTAAAACCAAAACATGAATTATCCACTTAGAATACACACTTTCAAATGTAATAATTGGAAGGAACTATTGATAGCTATTCGACAATAGACAAAAGGGTTTACACTTTTCTATTGTTTAAATCAACAATTGTTCTATATCTAGCCACGAGCGCTGAGGGTATCATATGGCCTCTTTTAATTGGTAACGGTCATGTGAAGGTGCAATCGGCTTCATATTCATTGACTATTTTTGACCATTATAACTCGTTGGAATGTGTGTCTTCATCTGACTTTGTGTGGAAGAAGAGCAATTCTCGTCCATCTCGGGCCTTCCTCAAGTTTGTTCGCGCGGCACTGTACTAACCTCCTCTGGCTCACCAGCGCTGTTGACTCGCAGGGATGGTAAAAAAATCAACCAATCAATCAAATCTACACAGTCGATTTCAGCATTCTCTCCGTATATACTCAATACTCCGCATCGATGCAACGGGAGCCCAACAGGATGACGAGTGAGAAGGTCGCTTGATGGAGGAGGCAGAGAAGCCCCTCCCCTACCCGACCTGCCCGTCCCACCCCCTTCCCACCCGTCCTCCCAGCCCCTCTATACCCCTCCCCTCCCACCCATCTCCTCGCCTTCCCTCCCCTCCCCTCCCACCACCCGCCTACCAGCCCCTCCCCACCCATCCCCGCCCCTAAACCGCCCTCCCTCCCCCGCCCTTCCCCTCCTCCTCCCCCTCCCCTCCCCACCCGCCTACCAGCCCCTCAACTAAACCGCCCTCCCTTCCACCGCGCTCCTCTTCCCCTCCCTCCCCTCCCCCACCCACCTATCACCACCTCACCACCCATCCCCGCCCCTAAACCGCCCTCACTCCCCCACCACTCCCCCTCCTCCCCCTCCCGGCCCGCCTCACCCGACCATAACCCCTCCCCCCTCCCCACCCCACCCGTTCGTGCCCCTCTCGCCCCTCTCGCCCTGCCCGCCATAAATATTCTCCTTAAGAGGTTATATTTTGTAATGAAATGTCCCCGCATAATGTATCACTTTGTGGTGGTACATATGAATGGGTGGAAACCAGAACGGTATAAGGGACATGTTAAAAATTCTGAGAAAAACGTGGTTATTTCAGGCTACATTTCAGTGGCAATTTATTTTCGTGGTTTCAATAAACAATTGAAATGCCGTAGTTTTAATGATGAAACAAGACACCACGATTTTAAAGTGATATTGACTTAAATAAACAGAAAAATCTCAAAATTGTCATAAAATCTCACTTATCCCTTTCTAGTTTTCACCTATTTAATTGACGAATATATTGGAAGAAGCGCACGAAGACGTCGCTTATGGCCAGTATTTCCAAGCCTCTTCACGGAAGGACGCAGCGGCGCGGGGCGCCGTGCGCTGCGTCGCTCAGCGCTGAGGCTGCGCAGGGCTTTGCACTCGGCCACTGCGGCGGCGCGGGCGGCGCGGGCGGCCGACGCATGATGTAGGAGCGCAGCGGCGCGGCGCCGCTCGCCTGACGGACAACAAATCGACGCTCATTTGTCAATACCGCGGCGGAGGCGGCGGCAGCGGCAGCGGCGTACCTGGGCGCGCAGTGTGCGACCGCTCCCGACCCCGCCCGCGTTCTCGCCCCCTTGACCCCCACCTCCCCTCCGGGCCGCATTCATCCGTCCACCCACTCCCCAGCCCACAGGCTCGCCCACCGCCCGTTCGCCGCCACCCGTGTTCGCTCAGTTGCTCTCCCCACGCACTCACATGCCCGCCCGCCCACCCGCCCGCCTTCAGCCGCCCTCCCGCCCACCCACTCAACCGCCCACCAGCTCGCCTACCGCCCACCGCCGCCCATGTTTCCTGAGTCGCTCTCCCCACGCGCCCACATGCTCACCAGCTCGGCTTCACCAGCCCACCCGCTCACCCACTCCCCCACTCACCTGCCCACCAGCCCGCCTCCGCAGGCGCACTCGCCCAACCAGTATCCCGCCCACCAGCTCACCCATCCACTCACCCGCCTACCCCGGCCCACCAGCCCACTCACTCACCCGCCCGCCCGCCGTTCACGCGCGCTCCCCGGCAGCCCAACGTCGGACGCGCCGCGCCGCGCCGCGCCGTCGCGTCGGAATGATTGACGTGACGTCACAGTCATCCGTCAGGCGCGCCGGCGCGGGGCGGGGGCAGGCGCGGGGACAGTTGTCCCGGCGACCCCGCGGGGTCAAGGCGCCGGACACGTAAACAAACACGACGCGCGGCGCGGCCCGGGGAATCCCTGCAGCGCGCGAGGCGCCCGTGGTTTCCGGTGCGCGCAAGATGGATCACGTGGCCTCCGCCGGGGGAGGGGGGCAGCGGAGGGACAGGCGACAAGCGGGAGGAGGGGGAGTGACGCGCCTGCCACGCTCCTTTCAATTGTAAACAAACTTCGACGTTATGATAAACAACTCGGCGGTGGGATTGTAACAATGCAAGCCGGCGGGCATCGGGTGCGAGGACAATATTTTCAATGATAAAGCGCTGTCTGGAAGATGACTGAACAATTTGTTCGGAGGGCAGCTCTCTGCCTACAAGCTATAAACATTCCCAGTGTCTGCTTGAGTTTATTGCTAGGCAGTCATGGAAACGTCATTGTGACAAATGTTTTAAGAAATGTTGTGTTGACTTCTGCACATCCACCCAAACATCTTAATCGTTGACCCAAAGCTACGATTTCTCCACATTAGGTTTTCCTTTCTAATTAAAGGAATGTTTGACAACAATGAACTAAGACTTTTAGAAGGATTGCTAGTAAACGTAAAAATGTGAAAAAATCAGCAAATAATAATATTTTCCAAAGTTCTGAAAAGTTGACAGTAAAAACCTTCCTGGAAAGTACGAGAAATATTATTGCATTCAGGCTCACGTCAATTAATTAAAACAGTAAATAGTAATTGATGGAAATGCAGGTAGTGATTTAACGGGATGTGCATAGAGGGTTAACTCCCCGTTGAGAAAACACCCAACTTTCCCCGAGGGCTATCGAGACTCTCCCCACACTAGTTCACCCCCTGTTCTCCATTGAGCGAGGTGTTGAAGAAATGAAATGTGTTCGCTTGAGACAGAGTTCAGAAACGTCAGCGACGTCCACAGAGGAACTTACATAGTTGAAGGAGACAGTAGAGAAAGTACATCGCCATAAGGGTGCAGCGTGTCCGCGGTAGTGTGAATTTAAAACGAATGGTCTGAAGAACACAGTCTCACAAAGAAGTTTTCAGATTCTTCCTGACATTACGACAGTAGGGGACGACGAGAAAGTTTGATGAAGTATGAAATCGCGTTTCTACCTCTGGTTATCGATTGTAAAGGAAACGATATTCTTCATAAATGCACATCTACGCGCATGTTCAGTGTTCTTAAGAAAGTATGTTCATGTTAAATTCTCCATCATTTGTTGCCAAGAGCTACACGTAAATGTGAAACATTCAAATAGTTCCTTACAAATAATTAAAGAGGAAGTATTGAATTGTTTCTCTATAAAAACAATGTTTCATATTAAATTTAGTCTTATTTTATAAGATTTTTTTCATTTTCGTAAATGGGCAATACTTAGTATACATAGGTTAGTGAACGGCCATTCCTGCACATTTCTTTCTGTCTGCGTTTCTGTCTGCGTTGAATATCAGCCCACATTGTTTACATCGAAAGTGAATTCCCGTCAAATTGTGGTTGTTTGTGATACAAAATGTTAAGTTAGCATTGTTCAATCGAACCCGGAGAAGAACAGTGCTGACAATAGTGTATCGTCGTGGGTAGGGATCTATGCCACAAGGAAAACAGACTCGAGTGAGTACATACAAGTTTATTTACATAGATGTACATATATACGAAACCTCATTCTTAAGGCGTTTTGTTAGAACTGCCACTGCACCCCCCCCCACTTCCTACATGCGCCTTGCGGCGGCGCCTGCGACAGGACTGCTAGGCCGCCCCGCAAATTGGCACCTGGTGTGGCCCGGCAGATCGACAATCTACCTAACAGTGTTCGAGGAACGCGTCGTCTGGTCCGAACACATCGAACCACCATGTGCCACCGGCACTCCGCACCATCCTGGGCGGACAAAGTTTTGTGGACTCGCCACGAGGAAACCAGAGTTGTTACCCACCCGCACCATCGCGACGCACGAGTCACATGACCTCCCACGTCATTTCTCCTCCCCCCACATAGAGACATTTCTCTGTCGTTGTCTTTGCATGCAGCCCCGTCTCTTCTGGAAATTCCAGCCATTTGTTCGGGCGTCTATGTTTAGAACCCTCAACCCTCTACCTCGCGTTTCAGCGCTGGGCTGCTGCATAGCCGTGACGCTACAATAGCATGACTTGTACAGCGTTTCTCGCAGGCCGAGTACGTCCAGTTGCACAGCAGGTTTTTATCAACTTCTTCTCAGACTGCTCGGTGGGGTATATTACATTCAGTAACATATTTTCCTCAAAAATATACTATGAATTGAATAAAGGAACTAGTAGTGCCAAAGAATGGCACATATTTTCTCGCACTAGTTAGTTTTCTAATCTCTTTCAACTGGGCTAGCGTATCGGTTTTACCCTACCCTCTTCCTAGCCAGTCACCTTGCAACCTAATGAACCATAAAGTAGCTTTTTATGGTCATTTTCTCAAAACAAAATGTTTTTCTATCTTATTTCGGATTGTTAATAGAACCACGAGGCCCTCGTGGCACGTTGGTTAGCGTGCTCGCTTTCGAATCAAACCCGAGTGCGATTCCCGCCCCGGGCAAAATTATAACTGTGTTTGTACCTTATGAATGTCCCAGTATCTATTGCTGCGTGACAATGAGAAAGTCCCCCCCCCCCCAGGTTAAGAAGACAATATACAGACCATATACTCGTATACGGTGGAGCGATATCTTCGTGCTAACCAAACGAACCCCTTGGCAGAGGGGCTGTACACTGCTGGTCGGCCATGGTCCGTAGAGGACCGTGGATCCAAAGGATAGGACAGTGATCACAATTCCACCCTTTCGATCTGCTTCAACATGGCGCACCAACACCAATCACATTCGTGTGACCTTGGCAGACCCCTTCCTCCCGAGCACGGAATATCAGGTCATAATCACACACTAACGACTTTTTTTAAAGAATTTTTGTAATATTCCCAGCTTTTAAACACATTGGATGAAAAGTTACAACCCCCCAAGAATCTGCAGCTTACTAAAGAAACTATTTATGGATTACATTTCCAAAGAGATAATAAAATAGTGAGCTGCAACTGCGCATACTCTCTCGCTATATTTCTAACTTTACGATTTTCCAAAATTCAGAGAGTTCAACGAAAATGAGAGCTGCGCTATTCTTTCGAGCGGCCTTGTTCTCTCTCAGAAAATAACTTGAAGACAAAAATTCTATCGGTTTTTAAGAAAATGCTTTTTTTATAAAGTACATAAATTTCATGCACAAATGGCGAAAAATTAGTTCGTGTTTCCAAATATTGTACAAGGCCTTTCTTAAGATCTAATTGTTTAGTATAAATGTTTTAAGACAGAAATGTCTATCTTCATTTTTATAGTTCTGTAATGTAAACTATTTGCAATACGGAGAGTTTACCGGAAATGTGACCATTACCATATATTTTTATTGTCTTTTGATACATATGAAGAGAAAATTTCAAGACAAAATTTGGAGGGATTTCAAAGACTATGTTTTTGCATAAATTTCGAGCCCAAATTTCGTAAAAATTTCATTTACTGTTTTTTTGACTAAATAAAAATAAATCGAAATCTAAATCTATGTTTTTACTTGCAATACATGGCATTTATATCTTTGCTTCAAGTACTACGTATACAATAAAGTACAGAAAAATTCTTAATAATTTTTGTACGTTAATTTCACTACAAAAAGTGCACAACGCTTCTGATGGTTGTGACTGAGCGCCTCGAGTGAGAGGGCGCGAGGGGGCGCCGTGGCCGATGGCTGATGGCTGATGGCCGACTGCGGGCGGCGCCGCTCTTTTTTTCGGCGCACGAAAATTAATGCGCGCGCAGGCGAACGCACCGACCACCGAAACAAAAGAAAACAAAACAAAACAGCTGCCGCTCTGGAGCAGGAGACAGCGGTGCTTAATGACCCCGAGGTGATTATGGCAGACGGTGAATACCAATAGCGGCTTGTAAATGAACGCTGGGAGAAGAACCATTCACTCACGCTCCCAACATAGGGTTACCTCTCCAGAACTAAGATGGAACTAGATGATGAGCAAACATTAAAAAATTCAAAGAAGAATATATTTTCTTCTAATTTGACGACGTGTCATTTAATTCAATATTTCTTTTCCCACTTTCTCTTAGAATGGAAGTGCACCAAAAACCCGTAATACTAACAGATGGCTACGGTTTTTAGATTAAGTTACTTGTAATTCTACAAAAAGGAACCGCAAAACCCGTGAAGATTTCCACATCCAAATATTTGGAATATCTGGTAACTACAAATCCAATCTATAATTTCCAAATCCAATCAAATTGTGCTCTAATAATTATAGAATAATATACTTACGTATTATGACAAAAATATTAGCGGCAATAATAAATTACACAGTGTGACAATGAAATTTGACTCAAAACGAAAATATGTGATTGTTATGTATCTCAGTGCTCTTATAACAGTAGATAAAACCATTGTTCGCTATCACCTAAACTTATCTTCTGAAAATGCAATTTTATCTGCGCTCGGAGGCGATATTTATGTTATCGCGGCGCTTCCGCAATTTAAGGAATATTACTGCCTAGTGGAAGGAGCAAAGAGGGGAGGGAGAGATAGAAACTTGGGGTTGATAAAGAGAAGTTGCATTTGCATTTGTCAATCGGCAGTGACGTCACACACTATCCATTTTTGAAGAATGTAAATCGGCTAATGGAGAATACTGTTTGTGCATGTTTTTGTGATTCTTATACTCATCAGTCACCGGGAGAGGTTGGCTAAGGGCATCGACTGATGCCACAGCAGGGCCTCTGACAGGGAGGTACTGGGGTTCCAGTCCCGACGGTGGCAGGATTTTCGACACTATCCAGATAGCTAGGTCGAGTTCTATCGCTGTCTGAAGAAGAATTCTAGCAGTCGGATGCTCTGATCGATAGTTTTATGTCGTTTCTACGATCAATACCAGACGAATTGCGTAGCTGTACCCTAACAAACGGGCCACAGACCGCGCGCGATCTTTCCTTCCTCTTTGTTGTCCCATCCTCAACCCTTACACACATTTACACTCAAATGCACTACACACGCTGGGGGGCGGCCGGGAGATTAGAGCTTGCCCTGGCTGGGGCGGTGTCTCGCTGGCGGAAATCCTCCACGACGCCGTGTAGGTCGGCGACGGATCTCGTCATTCAGCTGGAAATATTATCGCCATCTCCCGTGATAATACATGCATTATACTTACAGGACTTAGCAGTTGACGCGACTTATCAATATATCACTAATCACTAATCAATCGATCAAAACCATTGCTAACAAACGACAAACATTGATTGAATTGCATTGAATTTATGCCTTATTTTACGTGGCAAGACTCAGGCCATGAGACCTGCTCTTCCGTCTAACCACGCAAATTTCGCTACGTTCCTTTCACCAACTAGCAGAGAAAGGAGGTATTTTTTGGGAGAGAAACAGGCGATTTGAATTTAGCTCAGAGGCGTCATTTAGGCTTTAGGATCTTTTACATGCAATCTACTAACATGGGACAGCCGGCTTTACTTCCCCTCCGAAGGAAGGCGTACGAACGATTTTTTCGCCCTTAAAAATCCACGGCATTTGAACCCGCCAACTTCGGTACAACAGTCCGATGCGCTAACCGTTACACCATCGCCGCGCGCACATTTAATGATTTGTTCGTAACTGTTGCAAGATGAGATTAGTCTTCAGAGGACAAGGAACGACCTCGGCCCGGAGAGCGGGTGGAGCTGTGTTCACCCACAGGGTAAATGATCTTGCTGTGATCGCGATGGAAAAAGTAGTGGTGCTAAAACAACAAGTACTTTCTCCCCCCTACATTCCAACAAAATTAAGCAAAAAGTACTCAAATTTTCGGAAAATAGTACATGACCATATTTCAAAATTGATCTTTCAGAAACAAATTTTACTGAGTAAAATCTCTTTCTTCGTAATTATAGTTGTCGGAAGACGCCGAAAAATATTGTAGTTTTCCAATTTTTGAAACATTAGGGTCTTCAATGAACATGAGACATGCACCACTCTGTTAAACGTCCATCATATAAACAAAAAACAAAATTTAATAAAAAAAAAAAGAATTTGAAAATGTGGAAAATGTTGAGGGGCTTCATGTAACGTACACCTCAAAATTAAAATATCGGGTTCGAATTCAAGGGGCTGCGACATCAGCCAGATCGATTGGGAAATATCAATTTTGGAGAAAATCGGCTGAATGGTTAAGCAGCTAGCGTTGTTCACAGACGGACAGACGTTTTGCCGTCATTCGATTTTTCGATATCAAGGACCCACAAAACATGGATTTTGGTACACCATGTCAGAGAGGGTTTTTTATACTTAGCAACTGGATTTATCCACTTTTTCCTTACCAGGGCCCTGTAATAAGGGATTTCCTGCCGAAAATTCGCTGTTTTTTGCACATCATTACATCCTCTCTCCTCTGTAGGGAGAAAGAAATAATACGGTGAATTCAGTTGTATAAAAGGGAAACTGTTTACAACTGCATGCGTGAGAACAAAATTAAGGCCACTGGAGTGATTGTCCCATATGTGTATTTTCAGCGATCAAGAACCAAACATAGCCTAGTTGCGGTTCAAAATGCTACCCCCAAAATGTTCTTTTACAAATAACGTACAAAATTGCTCTGGAGAATATGCTACAGGCTGTCTTCCTGCCCTGAGAGATCTAGTACAAGAATAATATATAATTGAACTAGTGGTGCTAAAGAATGACACATATTTTCTCGTACTAGTTATTTTTTTTATGTCCTTAGTCTCATCTATCTTTGTGGTTTGCACCACCTTCTTTTATGCGATCTATTGGCGCCTAAAAGTTTTTTCTTCACTTTTTCACAATATTTCGGATCTTTAATTATAGAAGGGTAAAATCTGATTATATTTGTACATTTTCATTGACAATTTGGATTCACTTTTATGAATATGTTTTTGAGAGTTTTTGAATATCATAATTTTGATACCCATTTTCACCTACAACTTTTGAGTTTTGGAGAAATTTCATTAGACCTTTTTTAAAACAATTGTTCTCACATAAGTGACAATGAATAAAAAAAATTCCACTTATGTAAATATTGAAAAGAGAAATATTCCATATTTTTTTAATTTTCGAAGAAGCAAAAGCACACATCAAAGTGAAATTTATGTCTTGTTATTCAGTCTAGTACTATCTGCATTAAAATAAAGTAAAAGTATGGAGCCGTTTTCAATAAAACTGCTCATTTTCAGAGAAAATGTTCGAGTTTTGAAAAACATTATTTGAAGCACCAATACTTACAAATATTAATGACGCAACGTAAATACTAATGACGTGAGAGAGATATAAAAAATTACATTTGCCACAAAATGGAATTTATATCATCGTATACAGTTCATTTAGCACTATCCGCACAAAATGTTTAAAGAAAGAATGTGAAACCGTTTTTGAGAAAATTTTGTTTTTATAGTTTGTACTATTCATTTGAATATGTGAAAATCATAACTGTATAAGTGACATTTTATAAATTCTGAGAGAACTGTCAATTTAATTCAATATTATTGTAAAGTCGTGGTGTTTTGCGTCATTAAAACTACGACATTGTTCATCAATTGTTCATTAAAACCACGAAATTAAATTATAACTGAAATATAGCCTAACATAATCACAATTTTCTCAGAATTTATAAAATGTCACTTATACCGTTCTGGTTTTCACCCATTAGTATTTTACACAGCATTGCCGGGAAACTGCTAAAAGTTTCGAAAAAATGAACATGAC
Organism: Gryllus longicercus; assembly: GCA_038098605.1. Lineage (NCBI taxonomy): Eukaryota > Metazoa > Arthropoda > Insecta > Orthoptera > Gryllidae > Gryllus > Gryllus longicercus. Next base: position 1,587,296 of record JAZDUA010000358.1, on the reverse strand, counting down.
GTTAATGAAAGAACTAATTTTGAAGTTCAAATTTTGTTTGAAGAAAAAAATCACTGCTAGTGTTGTTGTGAGACAAACAGACGGCCGTACAGACAGACAGACGAGCCGCAGATGATTGGCTTAAACAAATTTTTCAATATCAGGGATCCGAAAAACCTCAATTGTGACTTCACAATGTGTGAGAGAAAGAAATTTACTACATACGATTCTTCAATTTTAAAAATAATGTAAATCTAATTTTAGAAATTGGTAATAGACTATAAAAACAATACATCTAACAATGTAGATTATTACAATATATCTTCATGAAAAATATAGCTTGTCCAAAACATTTTTTACGATTGCTGAAGGAGAGCCTGGTCTCTCTCTCTCTCTCTCTCTCTCTCTCTCTCTCTCTCTCTCTCTCTCTTTCTCTCTCTCTCTCTGTCGCTCTCTGTCGCTCTCGCTCTCTCGCTCTCTCGCTCTCACTCTCTCTCTCACACACACACACACACATGTACGCGCGCAGAGGGCGCCTATGGGAATCATCTCCGCTTCACTTCCCATTCAACAACCAGGATGTCAGACAACATTTGATGCACTCAATCCGTGCTCCGGCTCTGCGAAGAGAGTGCAACCCTAATTCCACGCAAAATCATCCACAGGGAAAGAAAACGATTTGTTCTGCTACAAAGGGGGAGAAGTGCAGTCAGAAAAAAACACTATACTTCGTTCTTCCCACGTCCCCTCGCTGCCACTTGCAGTGGAGGAGAGAGGAAAAAGATCGAATAACCGCAGAGGAAAAGATTTTTTGCTGACTGATGGAATTGTTATTGCAAAGTCAATATAGAGACGAAAACCGCGAGTTTTGTTACTGAAAATTGTCAAAAACACTAAAAATATCGAGACGCAAAAGCTCTTTAAACAGTGCAATTCGACTAAACTAATTTTTGGATTTTGATTAAAATGGCAATGCCAAAAATTAAGATTTCCCTACACGGGCAAATAATGTAAGAATTATTCGGGCCCTTAAACAAACATTCAACTTCCATAATCATCGTGAACAAACGAAAAATTGGAGGTGTTCGCGTTGATCCTCTGGCTGTTCTGCCCATGGCGTTGGTGTCGGGAGCATCTTGGAACTCTCTTCCGCCCGCGCTCACTACTTTCTCGTATACTATGTGATCAAAACTATCCGGACACGTGGCTGAAAATGACTTGCCAGTTCGTGGCGCCCTTGACCGGTAATGTTGGAATTCAATAGGGTGTTGGTCCACCCTTGGCCTCGATGACAGCTTCCACTCTCGCAGGCATTCTTTCAAACAGATGCTGGAAGGTTTCTTGGGGAATGGTAGCTCATTCTCCACGGAGTGCTGCACTAAGGAAAGATATGGATGTCGGTCTGTGGGGCTTGGTACGAAGTCGGCGTTCAAAAACATCCCAAAGGTGTTCGATAGATTACAAGTCAGGACTCTGTGCAGGCCAGTACATTACAGGGTTGTTATTGTCGTGTAACCGCTCCGCCACAGGCTGTGCAGTATGAACAGGTGCTCGATCGCTTTGAAAGATGCAGTCGCTATCCTCGAATTGCTCTTCAACAGGGGGAAGCAAGAAGGTGTTTAAAACATCAACGTACGTCTGTGCCGTGATAGTGTCACACAAAACAACAAGAGGTGCAAGCCCCCTCCATGAGAAACACGACCACTCCATAACTATATTTTGGACTTTTCCTGAACGTTTGATCACATAGTCTATAAATGGAGTAGAGAGAAAGTTACACAATGTCACAAAATATCAATTTCGAGATTTCAACGGAACTACACAGTCTGGAGCCACCCTGACACCGAAAAAGTGTTGGTTTTTCCCCCAAAAACGGTCGTATGTGTATCTGTTTGTCCATCCGTCCGTCTGTCTGTCCATCTGTAAACAATACTTGCGCCTAAACTATTCGTAGAATTTTTTCCAAAATGAATATTGCCGACAGGGGTATTATTCAAAGCCCGGACCGAGAGAGGTGACTCGGGGTATTAAGTGGTGACACTCCAGGGCCTGGGTCGGGGAGGTGATAGGTTCGAATCCCGGTGGTGTCAGGATTCTCGATTTTACCTTGCAGCTAGAACGAATTCAATCGCTATCTGGAAGAGAATTCTAGCGGGCTCTGTTCAGTCGTTTTCTCCGATGAATACCACATGAATGCCCAAGAAGAAGCCTCAAAAAATGGCCACGGACAGCAGGTTATGTTTCCTTCCTCTCTTTTGAAATATCGTATCTTTACACACCCTTACACTACCATGCACTATACTACCACATGAACCGGGAGATCGGTCGGAAGCCTAGAACTTGTCTAAGCTGGGGCGGTGCCCCGCTGGTGGGAGTTACCTGGTTGGAGAAAACTCCGCTTGCCGACGGTAGGTCAGCGCCAGGTTACTTTATCCAGCGGGGGAAGATCACAGCCACCTCCCGAGGGAAAAAAGCATATTCTACACTTATGAGACTAATGACTATAGTGGTTGGCACTCCTGGAATCACTGACAATCAACCAATCAAACAAAACCCGTCGATTTTGAAAATGATTTTTTAAAATTTAGGGGTACCTAAAGCCGCTCATACATTTTCAAAATGGTTTCGAAAGCGGCACCAAATTTGCTTTCTCGAACACATACGAGTAAACGGAATAATACAGATTGCCCCGCACACAGTAGGTCCCATCGTATTTACATGGGCCAACGTGGATGGTATTGTCCGCGACAGATTTATAAAAACGCCGAAAACACTATTTAATTGCATGCTGCAACACATACATTTTACATCAGGTTGTACTTTGACAGAAAACTCAACACCTTGGGTTACCGTTGTTACCGTGGTAAAGAAACACAACCTTTGAGAAAGCACCTCGTCGCTGTCAGTGTCAAGGACGCGCTGGGAGCACCAGTTCCCACCGAGCAAACGTGTGCTGTGGCGGAAACGTAGTCATTTATTATAGACAAGTACTGCGATATGTACTTGACATTGGGAGTATGTCGCAGTAATACCAGCGTTTCAGTGCGTGTATCCCACTCTCCGGCATCCGTCGGGCAACGTGTGGCGGTGCCTTGATGTACGACAGTGTGCTGTGGGAACGTGCTTCCGCGACCAAGTGCCGACGGCGGAAGACCACAACGTCATTCTGGTCCTTCGGAAGTATTGCAAGAACCGAAGGACGAGACCACGAGCGGTGCGCCGGTCGACACGCAAGACCTCGCGCACGGGTACAGGCAGCGCTGTGCTCGCACCTTCCTGGCCTTATCCAAACATTACTAACGACCAAACGATAGTATTTTAATCACCCTCCGAGAAGTAATTAAACGTAATGTAAGTAAACTAAAAACACCCTTCAAACTTATGTATACAGTTTGTACTTGTTGTCACAATAGTTGTGATACGTCGGGCCAATAGGGGCGCCAGCTTCAAATGTCTCTCGTTATATTGTAGAGTGTTATGTATTGTGTTTATAGTATATACGTATGTATGAACTTGGCGCGACAGCCCGTGAACGGGCTCAGGCCTACCGACGACGTCCCTGCCTCGCGGCCATGGATTAAGGGGGGGGGGTACGTGTGTTAGCATGTAGGCATCCCCACGCCGTATTCCGGTCTTCTCAACCTGAGAAGTGGATTTTCTCATTGTCACACAGCAACATGTACTGGGACATTTCAAGCAAAACGCAACTATTGTCGTGGTTCGACCAGGAATCGAACCCGGGGCAGCATTGTGGAAATCGAGCACGCTGACCATGAGCTAGCCACGGGCCATTGTGGTTATAGTATTTTATGAAATTCCTGCATTGTTAGTTCGAGTGCAAGTGTTAGTGAGTATTTGGGTTTCCGGGGTCACGACCAACTTCAGTCAGTCTTGTAAGTGAAACGTACCTTGTATCCGGGAGGTAGCGATTGGATGTGAAACTGGCATCGACTTCAAGTCGGTTTGTGGAGTTTTCCCTCCTCCAGGTAGCTCCGCCACTGAGGCACCGCCCCTAGTTGGGACAAGCTTTGAGCTCACAAATGGTTCCCCGAAAGTTTCGTACTGTAGTGCACGTAAGGGAAAGTGTGTGTAAGAGTAGATGCTAGGACAGGGAAGGCGAAAGAATGATCGGCCGCGATGTACGGCCCGTTCGCTAGGATACTGCTTCCGATCAGAGCAGCCGGCCGCTGGCATTTTCCTTCAGACAGAGAGAATTCGACCTAGTTATGTCGCTGGAGACGAGAATCCGTCACCATCGGGCCTCGAACCCTAGGACCATGCGGTCAGAGACGCTGGAGCGCGAACCTTGTTATTGAGCCATCTCCATCGATATTTCAGTTCAAATTCACGGACACCTACCAGTACATATTTCCGAGATTATACACAATTTGTGAGACGATCGCCATGTTCATTCAAGACACTGCAGTGTTTTATTTGCTTTGCGTTGCACATCTCACCACAGCACTTTTCTGTACGCCTCCCACTAAGTAACTCTTCCCAATCAATAAACAGTGAGACCTGGTTTCCATGTAGAATGCGAAAACAAAAGAAGTTCACAATTGTCTCACGTGGGCGTTAGCAAGGCGCTAGGGGCTGATGAGAGGGATTTCTTGGCGGAGGGAGGGGGCGCCTCGGATTGCGTCCGCAGGGGGCGTAGGCGCCTGGGGGAGGGGTGGGGAGGGGAGGGGAGGGAAATGGACGTAAGCGCGCCGGAAATAGGCGAGGGCGGGCGAGGGGGCCGAAACTTCGTTAGGGCCGCGAGGGCGTCTCCGGCGCTCACTGCCTAATCACGTTTAGCGTGTTTGACGCTTGTTGTGCCCGCTCCCCATCGAAGGGATTTTTTGTAGCTTTCTCCGTCGCCTAGAAGCCGTCGCTGTTTGAGAGGGTTGCGGTCTGGTGTTCTCGCTAACACCTCGAGCGCAAAACGTTTACGATCGTATTTGCTGGTCTTTAATCAACACATTCTCAAGTATGTGATCACCAATAATACATCAATACTTCAGTACACTTTCAGAGTCTTGTTTTCAATCAACGCTTCAAGACCATTCAGCCTCGATATACGATGAGGAGTATAGCAAAATAAACAATGAACACTCAGCGTAATTTTGAGATAGACGTTTTATTCTTAAAAATAGAAACAAAACATGTACGCGCACCTCAGTTCTAATACTAACACATCTACAACAAATTATTTGTGGATTGGCAGGAATTTGAATCCCGGTAACCCCAGCAGGAAGTGAAGTGATCTGATCGCTACACTCGAGCCGTCCTTGCACTTTGAATCACATTTTATTCCTATGTCCTGAGACTCACGTCTCACTGAGATTCATCCTCTGAACGGAAGTTACGAGGCGTTGCTGCATCTTTATATGAAGGATCAAAATTCAAAATCGTCCGAGTCCACTTTAAATATTTTCGGAATGAAGGTATCTTTTGAAAGTGCAGTCTGAAATATCAATGATATTGATGATGCAAAACGGGCCACAACTCGTCTGAAAACTAATTTGAATTAACGGTTGAAATGAGAAGTCACTAATTCCAATCGGCAGTGAAGTGCAAAACATGACAAGTCGGAGCCAGAAATAAAAAAAGCTGTTGAATTGTGTAAATATTTACACAATTCGACAGCGTTCTTATTTCCGGATTAAATCTTGTTTCTGAACAAATATATTCATTTCTTTTGTAAATAATAAACAATTTACATGGCCGATCAGATGGCCGAGATCGTTAAGACAGAAGTGCCGTAGCGGTGTCGGACCAGAAGATCGCGGGTTGGAGCCCCACCTCGGGCATGGGTGTGTCTGTATGTGTGTGTCGACCTCTCCCTCTCACTATCATCATTTCATCTTCCATGTCCCAAGAGCTAACAAACCTGTAGTATAACAATCGGATTCAGCTAAATGCTGATCACCTGATAAAAGTTACAAGTACCTGCCACAGAGCTAATGTTTCTGTGTTCGGGTAAATGCAGGATGCATGCACGCGTGGTACAAGTCGGCGTATTCACGAACAAAAAACAACAACAATTGACATGTTTCTGGAGTGTTTATATGTTTCTGCAATGCAATTTTTTGCATTGTTTTTTAAACCAACAACATGAGTTTTAACTAACTTCTGAGTGCGTTTGAGTGCGTATTGAAGTTCAACCATTCGCAATATCTAAAAAAGTTTATTAGACAAAATATGTTTAAAATTGTCTAAAGAGCTTATTTTCGTTTAAAATTGACTTAAGAGCTAAGTAACGTGGTCAGATCCAAAGACTTGACACATGATTAGATTAGATTTAATCACTGTCAAAAAAAAACTGTATGTGACGTAGGGAGGGAAAGATTATCTGCGCTCGTTTTCGCGAGTTCCAGAGTCCCTTCCCGTCATTTTACCTCTAAATAATTGAAAGATGAGTAAACGTTTAACATAAATAAATAAAAATAAATTTTAAAAATGAATTTTAAAAATCGCAAGATTAGCAATATTTGAAAAATAGTCATTTTCGTTTCTGAGTTACAGAACCCTTTTACCAATAGTAAAACCTCGTTCTGTACGGCAATTTTCTTTGAAAAAATTCGAGACGTTATTGAAAAAATGCCGTTTAAGCGTTACTGTAAATGCAAAATTTCGAGCTCATTTTCACGGGAAACATTTTTTTTTCAGATACTTTATAAGGCTTAATTTGAATGACATGTATTCATTAATTCAATTGTCTATACAAATCACCGTTAATGAGAATAAAAAACGACGAGGGAGATATAAAAAAGTACGATTGTATCCACAAAAGAATAAAGCAAAAAAAGCGTTTACGTCATTTAATACACTACACTAAGCACTTTCACTACCAACAGTTTAAAGGGAAAAAAATGGAGCTATTTTTTGAGGAAATTGGAAAAAGCCCCTAGGGCGTTATGTAAAGTACCCCCAAAATAAAAGAATGATTTTGAAAATTACAGAACTTCCAGACGGACCAGACCGAACAAGAAATATTCATTTTGGAAAAAATCATTCGAATTAGGCACTAATGCATCAAATCCAACGGTTCGTTAACGAAAATGATTGTGTATGTCTAAGTGAGTTGTTTCATGGGTAATAGCATATGAAATCGTTTTGTCTTTTTACTGTCGATTGCACCTAAGCCGCTCAGCAAGAATCGTCAAGTGTCATGAACCCCAACAACGTGACAACAAATGTCAACATCTTATTATCTTATCAATGATGTGACATTGGAAGTAAAATAAGGTGGAAAAAATAAGAAGAAGAAGAAAAAAAGAAGACAATCAAACGACAAGTAGATGAAAAGAAGTTACTCCATTCATGACTTATATTAGTCGGGTGCTCTTGGGAGCGGAATCTCAACTTTTAGCCATAGGTCATTGCACATACGTTTTCGTAATAATTTTATTAACCTGTAACCCTCTGGGTGGGGCATGTACTTCTGAAATCGCATACTGCGCGCCATTGCCAAAAAAACCAATGAAATTAAGTTTAACGCATTCATGATATAACTGTAACTACTATGTTTGTCCATACAATTGTATAATAGTGACCTACTCGTTGATGTTATAAACAAATAATATGAATATAAATGTAATAAATAAATAAATAAATAAATAAATAAATAAATAAATAAATAAATAAATAAATAAATAAATAAATAAATAAATAAATAAATAAATAAATAAATAAATAAATAAATAAATAAATAAATAAATAAATAAATAAATAAATAAATAAATAAATAAATAATAAATAAAAGTAAGGGCGAAGCACCTGCCGGGCGAGGGGCACTCAATCGCGGCCCCTGCCCCGCTGGAGGGGGGAGAGTCGCGCTCCTCCGGAGTGAAGCCCCCGGCCGCTTCCGCCCAGGAGGAGGGGGAGGGGGCGGGGGAGGGGCGAAAACGACGCGGAAATGAGAAAGCGCGCGCCGCGCGAAGGAAATGGGAAATAAATGGACGTCTGGACGAAGGGAGCGCCCGAGTGCGCTGGCGCTTGGCGGCCAGGGGGCAAAGGTCGGCAATGATTTTTTTGTTTGCTTTATAATAAACTTTATTTCACAGCATGCTCCGTTACATGGAACACTACATGCTTTCAGATGTATGTGTAGCTTAGTTGTACAGCAGTAATGAATGATTAACAAATATTAAAGACGAAAACACATCAACAAGAAAATATTTAACATGCGCACAACTTCAATAAATGCTCACCATTCTAGCTTAAAATTTAAGGAAATTAAATATATCCGTTACAGTCGTACACTGGTTTCTAAATAAGTTAAAGGTGCCAGCATTTTATTTCGATTTGCGAAATATTGCAATTAAAATGTAGAACTCTGTACATTACTTGAAATATGTGAAGTTCGGTAGATTTTTAAATTCGTGTCCAATTGTTCTTTCCTTAATATTTTTTTCTCAAAGTAGGACATTCCTACTCAGTGCCAACATATGAGGTTAGCGAGAGATTTGCAGACCGGATCACTTGTCATCTTGACCTAGTCGTTTGGTTTATAGAGGTATTCTGGCAGTTCATAGTAGTAGTCCATTTGCAAATTGAGGCTAAGTTATATGAAGAGTCTGACAGAGAAAATTGCCTCATTTGTTCCTTCATGTGCCACAGGACAGCCCCCGATCGAAATGTCGTAGGTTCAGTCCTGATTCTCTACAGTCCAACTCCACTTCTTTATCATTCTAACATTCGAGGTAAGGTAATTTTTTTTATCACTCAGATGATATAATTATATTGACCAATTTCCCGTTCCTCCTCAAAAAGTTTAAATTGAACTAAATTAATTAATACTCACAGGTTGATCTCGCTCGACTCAAAGCATAGCGATTTTGAATAACATTCTTGTTGAAAGTTTTAGTAGTTTTTAGAAATTTTGAGTAAAATATAGGCAATATTAAAAACAAGGTTTTCTAAAAAGACTTCATTTTTTCTTTAAACTTAACATTCCATAAACATTATTTTGATATACTCTTTTGTTTTTTCAATCATTATATAACTTGTTTTTCTATATCTTGCTCTCACTTTGTTGACATTAACATTACCGTTACGTTATTGCATTCGTGAGTACAAGGGTTTTGAATAATTAATTACTAAATATCTCGAAAAATCAAAACTTTCCTGTGAAAATGAGCTCCATTAAGCATTTTAAGAAATGTTGAAACGTCATTTTCTAATAAATGGCTCCAAAATTTTTAACATAAATTTCATAACCGCTAGGTTTTACCCTTCTATAACATTCCTTAAGTAATTTTTCAATTGTACCATTATGAGTCCGAAAAAGTGAAGAAAAAGGGGTAAAATGTCCTTTATTTGCCAAAAGATGGCAGAGGTTGAAACAAAGGCGAAAATATAGACTAAAGAGATAAGGAAACTAACCAATACAAGAAAATCTGTGTTATTCTGTAGCACCACTAGTTTTTTGATACTAGCACTACTAGTGTATTTATAATAGATCAATATCAATAATCATTAGCTACAATTGCCTTTTGTAACGTGTTATGAGAATAACTGTTTTCAATTATAATTACAATGTTAAAATATTTGCTATAACACAGTAATAGCAATTGCAAGGAATATTTATTACGCTCAGCAATTCATAGTTATTCAGTTCAATTAAATACAGTAACAGAAATATTTAATGGTACAAGATATTTAGGAGGTATAATGTAAGTGTGCCACAGTGAGGAACATTTAAATTATAATTCCAATTAATACATTATACACTTCATCTTGACACAGGAACATTGGAGATGTACGATTCGTTTTATTGAATTCGTTCTAATGATTTTAAGTGAATGGTGATATATTTTTTTGAATATTAACATTTAAAATGTCCTTTCCTGTTGCAAGAAATCGTTCGTAAAAGGACCTTTTACGGCAGAAATGAGGATGTGATAGCATTTTAGGGCACGAATGATTGCTTAATCAGACATTCAGCCAATCACATGGGTAGGTAGTGGTAAATGGAAATGCCGATCACTGTTTTCTCGTGCAGAAGTCAAATACCCGAGACATCACAAGAGAATTGTTTCGCAAAATTAAGTTTGATCCTCTTATAAATGTAGAATGCTGTTATACAAAAAAATAGCGTATGCGTTTATAATATAGCTTTACTGCATTCGTATAAATTTAAAAAACTTAAATTCGTAAAGTCTCTCGTTTACAAAACTTGAACTACTCATGCAATACAGATTAACGTTATAAACTATTGCATAAACTACTATTCGAAATCAACTCACCTGTACGTAAATAAAAAAAACTTATTTCTTACGAAACGTAATTGCCACACCTTCTCTAGGCAGGACAATCGTTTCCGTGGAATACCCACCCCGCTGCTTCCCGACCTGCTCGCGCCGCCTCCCCCCCCCCCCCATCCCCGCCGGCCTGCCCAAGTCCCCGCCACACAAAAAGGGGCCGCGGGGCCGAATTCCGGCGCGGGGCCTTCTGGGAAATCGAAGACGGCGCGGCGTGCGGGGCGGCCCGCGCACGGCATTACGGCCGGGGGGGGGGGGGGGGCAGGGGCCGTTTCCCGAAACGTCCGAGCGCTGCGTCACCCGGCGGCGCCGCAACGAAGAAAGGAAGGCGAAGCTGCACCGTCACACGACCCCTCCCCCCTTCCCCCTTCACCCCTCCCACCTTTGCTGCTGCTCCGCGCATCGATTAATTTTCCATCTTTTAATAGTTTCGGGCCGTTTCTTCCGTTTAGGACGAGATTGATGATTGGGGATCGGGGTAATTTTGGCTTAGCTAAACCGAGGGAAAACGAAAACGTATGGAGACCTACGTTTTGGATTTTCATAATTGATTCTGATAAATTGGTGCTGACGTATCATGAAAATTTAGAAATAAGTGTGAAGCATCATTTTTTCCTATGTTTATGTAAATAAAATTGATTATAAATACCCGAAGAACCGAATTTGTAAAAATTCAACAACAAAAACTGAAGGTAAGCACATTTCTTTACCGTCCTTTCAACATTCGAGAAGTAAATTTAAAGAAAACATCTGAAACATCTTTTTGAGAGAAAAGTGTTTAAAAAAACTAAATTTCTAAATGTCATGCGTAGCTTTGTTCAAATAAGTTCTCACAGCCGCTTGCATTAGATATACCAACGAATAATGTACCTGATAACGTTATACTCCCGTTCAAAAATTCTTAACACCCAATGATTTGTGTGTTACCTCCATAAGGTATGTGAACTGGTAATACGAATATTGCAAATTGTAATCGCCCAATTGTAAAAAATACTTGCAGGGATGAATAATGCGCATAGTCAGAATTTAGTACTCCTACATTTCAAATTTTTCCTAATATGCATAAAAATGCATATAAAAAATCACCTGTAACATATTCTTGAGCGTTATTCTTTAATATGATCATTCTCAATTAGTTCTCAAAATTCTATCGCAAAATCGTTATAATTCTATTTGGTTCTTCCCGAATTTGCTTAGCATTTCCATGTTTTTGTCCCCTAATTTTGAAGAAATTAAAACGCCACTAACTCAGTCTATTTGTGTTCACTTCTACTTCCGCAATTGCTCTAGGCGAATTTATATCGCCATTAAAAGGCGACTGTTTTGTATGTTTCTGTGATTAAGATCTTAAGTTTAAGAATACGTTGTTAGTCACAATCAATTGAAAATCGGCATTTGCACGCTAGAAAACGTAAATGTGAGAAGTCGAACGCAAGAAGGTAAATGTCCTTTCCTTTTCTAACATTACTCACAGTTTCTGCGTATTCACTTCAACACATTTAAAAAGTTCCAAGGCAATACTGTTCGCAGAATTTGCAAATTTATTTTTAGAAATACGGTAGTACGGTTAAAAATTAAACGAATCTGCGGCTCGGATCTTTTGTTTAATCTACAGTTATCAACATTCAGTGTTGACATCCAGAAAAAAATTGTGGAACGAAAATTGCTTCTGGGTACAAGGGTTTTCTCATCACCACCTACGAAATTGTATTTAGGTGGCGTTGGTAATAAATCCCGTTACATGCACAAAGATGCAGGGCCAAACACGCAAAAACACGTTTTTCGTAATTTCTTAGAATAATCTGGCCGTATCCGAAAACAAATTTTCAGTTCCCCACTAGGAGACCAAGGTGCGTTAAATGACACCTCATTTGTTTCGATTGGTGCACGGGAATTGATGTAACCTTGAGTGATGGATACTTACACACGCACGTACCCTCGCAGATAATCAAATACTATGTAGGGATAGGGACAGGATTTATCCACGTTTTCGACACCAGGTCCCGGCAATAAGAGTTATTCCGCCAAACATTCTGGCACACAATTACAATACTTTCTGTTCTTATGAAGTGCGAAAAACTAAAAACCAACTACCATTTTCAAGCACACTCGAGTATTGATGTTGTAAATAGGCTTTGCATATCATACAGCGTCATTATTGTTTTGGCAACTCACAAGTTTCTTTGGGCTATTAAATATTGCTAAAAAATTAAATATCTACAACAACAATCTCAAACAAAACTGAACTGTATAAATAATCAAGTCTGGAGTTTAAATTCTCCCACGTAACCCCTTCCGGGCATCTATTTGTTAATATTAACTACACAGGCAAAACAAAATTTAAAAAATCAGACCCAAAGACTTTATACACGCTTCTCTACTCGTCGACATATACATGCTCATCGACGCGTTGAATCCGAATCTGAAGACAGAATAGCGCCAGCATCCTTCAGTTTTTTTAATCGCGAAAAGTCACCGCGAAATTCTTAATTGTAAATTTAATTGCTTTTTCGTAATTAAAAAGAACTGTACAGTGTTGGCGGATCCGAATCCAGCGCGTTGACATACATAGAGAAACACGTGTCAAGTCTTTGGGTCTTTTTATTTCACTTATTTACACCTTTTTTATTTTGTGTGCCTGTGTTATTGATTGGGGACGAACAAAAATTGTTACATTATATAACATTGTATAAAATATTGTATTAGAATGTTAAAACGGACTTCGCCAAAAATATTATGTGTTAGATGAATTAAAGTGGAATTACAGTACCGGTTACGATAGAGTCGGATATTGCTTTATGTTATGAAATATTCTACATTCAATTTTTTTTAAAAATTTTTAATATTTTTATTGAATCATAAATATTTAATTTTCAATAATTTAAATAATAATTACCATTCAAAAACATAATCGAGCGAACCATTTTCCCCCACTTCCGTACCATCATTGGAACACTGTACACCCGACGCCGCGTCCGGCACTGCCTTTGCTCCCCGTTCCGGTTCCGAGCAAGAAAGAAGATTTTTGTGATGACACAGAGCATTGAGTTGATAAGCTCTTTTTTTTTAATTTATTTCTACCTGCTCGGCATTTCTGCCTGCCAATATTATACACATTAACTTTTAGGGATGGACATCCGCATGCGTTACCTCCTCTCTCAGGGGTCTGATAAAACGTTGTTCTTTGAGAAGAAACTGTGGATAACAGTTTTTGGAGTTATATGGGTTTATTTTGAGGAGAGGGTGTCAGTGGGTGGAATTTTGGAAAGTGGAAGATGGGTAGGTGATTTAAGGTGGACGAAGGGAGTCTTTAGGGAATCGTGATCTTATTCTTTTTGATGAACCATACGTTTTACCTAGCTTGAATATTGTTGTACTGCGCAATTGGGGAATGGATGAGAAGAATTTATGAGTCATAAGATTTATATATTCGTTAATGGATGATATATTTAGTTCATTTTGGATTTGTATGTTGCTTATGAACCAAGGAGCTTTAATGATCTTTCTGAGAAATTTATTTTGTATTATTTCTATTTTGTTTAGGTTTGTTTTTGCGGCGTTATTCCAGATCGGGCAGGCATATGTGAGCGTTGGTCTTATTATTGTTTTATAGATGGTTAAGCCGCAGTCAGTGCTAAGTCCGGAATTTCTATTTATTATTGGGTATAGTTTGGATATTTTTGCATAAGTTTTATCTGCTATAGATTTGATATGTTGTTTCCAGTTTAGTTTGGTGTCAAGTAGTACTCCTAAGTATTTTGCTGGTGTATTTCCACTCATCCATTCTATATTTGTGTTTTGGAGGCTGAGGAGGGGTGGTTGAGAAAGTTTGCGGAGTGTGAAAATTTTTGCTTGAGTTTTAGATGCGTTAATCTTTATTTTCCAGTTTGAAGCCCATTTAATGTAGTTATTTAGGTCAATCTGTATATTGTCGAAGGCGCAGCTAATGTCTGAATGAGAGGTAAAAAGTGCTGTGTCATCTGCGTAAAGGGCAATTTCTGTATAGTCTGACTGTGGTAAATCCGACATGTAAACAGTAAAGAGAAGTTGAGAGAGGCAAGAACCTTGAGGGACTCCTGCATTAATTTCAAATTTGTTTGAGAGACTTGAGTTAATACGGACGGAAAAATATCTATCTTTTAGAAAACTTCTGATTAGATGGAGTAGATATTTGGGAGTTCCTAGTTGGCGCAGTTTGTATAAAAGACCTTCATGCCAGAGTTTATCAAAGGCTTTCTCAATGTCTAGGAACACTGCAATTGTGTATTTTTTGCTGTGAAATGAATTTGCAATATATTCAGTTAAACGGAGCAATTGGTGGGTGGTGCTATGTTGAGATCTGAATCCGAACTGAAAGTCAGGGATAGCGCTAATTTTTGTTAGGTAAGTAGATAATCTGCTGTGTATTAATTTTTCAAATATCTTTGCGATTGAGGGTAGGAGGCTTATTGGTCTGTAGCTTGTAGGAAAGCTAGGATCTTTGCCTGGTTTACAGAAGGGTAAGATTATAGATAATTTCCAATCTTTTGGAAAGTAGCCCAGTCTTAGACAGGAATTAAATAAGGCGGTTAAAATAGTTATAGCTCTTTTGGGTAATTCTTTAAGAGCTCTGTTGTTAATATGGTCGTGACCTGCTGATTTTCGGGTTTTCAATTGCTTAATAATTTTAGATGTTTCGGATGGGGATATAAATTTTATTTTATCTGGGACATTATAGTCTGGTAACAGGACGTTTTTTGTAATATAATTAGTAAAGGAAGAATTTGTATTTGGGTTTGGAGTAAAACTATTTTGCAGATATTTACCTAACATATTGGCTTTCATATGATCCGTATAAGCTACATTTGAGTTGTGTTTCAGGATAGGAATGTCAGTAGTTTCTTTACATAGTCTTTTTATGGTTGACCAGAGTGGTCTACTATTAGGGTGTATTTGAGCTATGGATCTTTGAAAATTGTTTATTCGAATTTGATTTAATTTGTTTTTGATTGTTCTTCCTAATTTGTTGATTTTTGCTTTAAGGTCATGTCTGCGGTTGATTTGCCAGAGCCGTCGAAGGTTACGTTTACTTTTAATTAGGTTTAGAATATTCCTTGGGATCGGATTTCTATTGTTAGTGAAAGGTCTTGCGAAAGGAGTTGTTGATTGTAGCAATGCAACGTAGATTTTCTGAGTGATATCAGTTACCTGATTGTCTATTTCATTTGTTGTTAGTATCTGTTCCGGGTAGTGAAGGTTTACTTCTAATAGGTCTCTAAATTTATTCCAGTTGACGTGCCCTTTCGTGCCCAAAACTGTGAAGGGATTATTAGACTGCAAGAGGTTTGAAGATTTTAGTTCAATGATGACTGGGCAATGATCTGAATCTAATTCAGGAAGTACGGTTTGAGATGTAGGTAAGTGGAAGTTTTTAGACACCATTATGTCTAAAATATCTGGGATAATATTACTATTGTACAGGTAGTGTGTTGGCTGCCAAGGTGCTATTACATCTAAGTTATTGTTTACTGCAAAAGATTGCAATTTAATGCCTTGCTGGGTTGTGCAATTGCATCCCCAGACTTGGTTTTTACTGTTTAGGTCTCCTAGTAGAATAACGTTGGCGTTGTTATTAAATATTTCCTTGTATTCTTTTACTGGAAATTGTTTATTCGGATGTTTATATGCTGTTATTATTGTGTAATCTTTATTATCTATGGTTACGGTGACTGACACAGTTTCCAGGTTAGAAGTGTTGGGGCTAAGTGACCGTTGATGTTTGACTCGGGTTGAAAGAGCAATCAAAACACCCCCTGCTGCAACACTTGAAATTCTGTCACTTCTATATATTTTATAACCGGAAATTTTGAATTTTTCATTTAGAACCAAGTGGGTTTCGGTTATGCATGCAATATCGATTTTGTGTTCGTGAAGAAAAATTTCTATTTCTGATTGTTGTCTTTTAATTCCGTTTGCATTCCAATTCAATAAAGTGATTTTATTTGCCATTATGGAAATTTATTAGCACTCACTGTACAATATTTTGAATTTGCGGGATTATAGCTGAGATTACTTGTGATACTATTGTGGTTATTAGTTGGGATACATCAGTTGGCATTTGGGTTTGCAAAGATTGAGCCGGTGACCACGGGGTATTGGTTTTGGGAAGGGGAGGAAATTCGCGAGGGCTAAATGTTGGAGGGCTACGAGAGGGATTGTTGCGCGGCGGCAGTTGTTGCTCTGACCCTGACCTGCGTTCATTTAGGTTTGAACGCGCTTGCTGGGTTTCTTTGAAAATGCGACAGCCTTTGTAATTAGCCGTGTGCTCCAAGCCACAGTTAACGCAATTCGGTTTCTCACTTTTTGGTTTTGTGCATTGAGAATAGTGGTGTGATTCTTTACATCTAACGCACCTCGGAGTGAGTCGGCAGTTTGCTTGCGAGTGTCCATACCTTTGACAACGTTTACATTGTATTGGGTGGTTTCGATTTGTTCTAGGTTGAACTTGTATGACGCAATGCATCAGGCGATTTAAAGTTAATATTGACTTCCCGTCTCTATTGTCTTTTATTTCTAGAGCACAAATTTCAATTGGATTTTTCTTTTTGTCATATAATCTAGTCACTTTGGTAACAGGGTATTTGAGTTCAAGTTCTTTTAAAATGTCAGCTTCCGAGTAACATGTGGGGATGCCCTTCATCACAGCATTAAAGGTTTTAATAGAAGGGTCGCGGAAAGAATAGAATTGTCTGTTCTTCTCAACACAGTGTTGTCTAAAATTACGGTAATCTTCTATTGTAGTGAGCATGATTTTTAGTTGATCACCGGCTGTCTTGGTTGTGAAATCACATTTGACGACTGATTTAATGTCGGAAATCATTTGGTTGTAGTCAAGTACGTTGTGCATAATTATGGGCGGAATTTTTAATGTTTGTTCTGGAGTACTTTGATCACTGTCTTTAAGATTTTGAAGCACTTCGAAACGCGATGAAGTTTGAACATTGTATAATGGCATAGAGTTTTCATCATCATTTTTCTTTCGTTTACTTACGTTTGAAAACGTTTCGTTGGGAGTTGTTGCGTGCATCTCCTCGCTTTGGTGTTCTTGGGGCAGGGTCGTTTGGGGCGGTTGCTGCTGCATTAACGGTTGCCCTTGCTGCGCTGTGGGTTGATTCTGTTGAAGTAGCAGTAGTTGCTGCTGTTGTTGCTGATGAAGGAGTTGCAGATGTTGCTGCTGTTGTTGTAAAAGTTGAAATTGTGCTGTTGGGAGAATGCACTGATCGTTGTTGCTTGCATATAAGGTATCCATAGCGTTCACAAACACTTGTGATGTACCGTGTAGCCCCGACTCGGGGCTACCTTGTACGTTCATTTCGCCACTCGCGGTCACGGGTTGGTTTTCACACACTTGTGGTAAATATTTTTTAATACTATTTACGAAATTAAACTGTTTTTGATGTAACGATGTATAATATTTAAAAAAAGACACGTAGATTGCTGTGCAAGCGAAACTAGTTTGACACTCAATCTAAACACACTACGCAGTGAGAGAGCTGTGGCGTTCGATGTTCACGGCACGGCTGCTCGGTGCGAACTGTCAGTTGATAAGCTCTGCGTGAGACAAACGTATCCGTTAGGACAGTGCGGCAAAATTTGGCTTTAATGGTCTATGGCAGAAGAAGACTGAATTAAGTGCCTTTGCTAAGAGTACGACAGTGCCTACAATGCCTCTTCTTGGCTAGTGACACTATCGATTGAACCCTAGGTGACTGAAAAACTGTGTCTTAGTCAGAAGAGTCGAAATTTCAGTTGGCCAGAGCTGATGGTAGGGTTCGAGCGTGGCACAGGCCGCACGATGCCATGCACCCACGTTGTCAACAAGGCTCTGTGCAAGCTCGTGGTGGCTTTGTAATAGTGAGGACCTCTGTTGCATGTTTTGGACTGGGTCCTCTGGTCCAACTCAACCGACCATTGACTGGAAACGGCTGTTCTGCTACTTGATGACAATTTTCAGCCATTCATTTACTTCATGATCCCAAACAATAATGTAATTTTTATGGATGACAATGCGCCATATCACGGGGCCACAATTGGTCGCAATTGGTTTGAAAAACAATCTGGACAATTCGAGTGAATGATTGGAACATCCAGATTTCCCGACATGAATTTCATCAAACATATAAGGGACGTAATCCAGAGATCAGTGCGAACACAGATTCCAGCACCGGGAACACTTTCGCCGTAATTATTATTGAATCGGCATCGAATTAATAGTTTGCCAATTACAGACGATAGCAAAAAAGCAAAAGTTTTTAAAACATACGTCAGTTTGATACCAAAATTTAACTTTAGTCAAATATCAATGTGGTCACCTAGAAATCAATCTGTTGATCTAAATACTACGCGAAAAGGGTAAATTAATAAATTAATTAATGCAAAATGGAAATGCGCGTGGTCGGTATACTATATTCACAGGGAAGAAGGTCCACATAATTAGAAGGCAGTTATCAACACTGGAAGCGTTGATCAAGATCTTCTGCCAGGAAGTGTCAATGGATCTCGTATTTAATGATTTGACGATCATTTTAGCTTCACTGTTTGTTGATGTCTATAAACTGTATGTCTAATTTACTGGGTTATTAAATTACAGGAGAACGAAGGTATTTTGCAGCAAGACGTAAACAAATTCCATTTCTGATCAGAAATAAACGGCAAGGAAGTAATAGTACACAGAGCAAAGACACTGCGTTTGGTATGGGTCGAAGTTATAGCGAAACTGCGTACAAATTGAACAATGCTATTATGAATAACATGACTTAAATGGCAAAATGGATTGAATAACATAGCATAAATGCCACTTTGACGTATTGTTTGTATTTTTTCCTTCAACAAAATTACAGAAAAAAATTGTTTGAAATATTTGTCACGCCGTTAATATCAGCGATTTCATCTCATTAACAGTGTTTTGCATTTACGAATATTATTGCTTCAAATAATTGATTGTAAAGTTTCTCGAAGACGTTTTGATTGAAAATGAACTTGAAAATGCGCATTTTGAGGGGCGCTCAAACATTTTCTCAAACACGGCTCTTAATTTTTCAAAGAAAATTCCCATATAGAACGGGGTTATTCTCTTCTATAATATTCTTAAAGACATGTGTAAGTTCTACCTTTAGTGGACTGAAAAATTTAGAAAACTTAAAAACACATATATGTGGGTGGCTATAGATGGAAGCTGTGAAGAGGGTGGGAAAAATTCGAAAATGTAACCCAGACCAAATAATTTAGGAAACGAACTAGTACCAGAAAGTCTGTGTGCACCACCAGTATAGAACAGATTTCATTCAACAAAATAATCTTTACCAACAATAGTGTACTTTTGCAATGTTAATTTTTTTTTAATTTTCGAAAATACACAGAGTTTACCGAACATTGGACCAGCTCCAATTTTTTCACGGATTTAGATTATAATGCTGCATACCGGCACCCGGAGCGCTGGTGTGGCCGCGGCCGATGTTCCTTAAACGGGGCGAGGGGCCATGGGGTACAGAGCCGTCGCTGGCGATAACATCGCGCTGTCCTCGGCTACTCGATTACTGCGTTCGCTGTCTCCAAGATTAATGCGGGACGGGTTCTGCCGCCGTAAGTTAGGTGCGACGCGCAACTCCATAACTTGTCTTACATCTGAACGAACACATTTACAGACATTTCTCGATGAATATCATTATAAGATGTTTGAGCGATTTGACTCCAATGCGGAGTCGGAATAAGAGAGTGTAAGACCGTTACATTGTTTGGGCATTGAATATAAAGCTGTTCCTTAATTATTTGGACAAAAATTATGAAGTCATTTATTGCCACTTGAGGAAGTTTGAGACAATCGTATTTGCCGAGAATTGCAGCGCAACTGCCCTTTCAGTACGAAGTCTGTGAATTGCATTTGAATTTGCCGGGAGAAAAACAGAAATCCAAATTTATGAAATATGTAAATTTTTGACTCAAAACCATTTGCATCAAAACTTTTTCTAAAGCAATAATAGTACGAGATTTTTATATCCAAATAATTAAGAGCCTAACAATTATATTAATTAACTTTCTTTCACTGAATGTCTTTATATTTATACGATGTATTGCATTTTAGAAATCTTCAGAAAGCTTTGCTCAATAATGTATACACATGAATACACATAAATATTCGCACAATATATTTTCACTGACATGCATGATCTAT
Source organism: Gryllus longicercus (assembly GCA_038098605.1). Classification (NCBI taxonomy): domain Eukaryota; kingdom Metazoa; phylum Arthropoda; class Insecta; order Orthoptera; family Gryllidae; genus Gryllus; species Gryllus longicercus. The sequence goes on along the minus strand of JAZDUA010000358.1, from coordinate 1,566,860 downwards.
GATCGTCGTATATTTTATTTACTTCCTTGCAAATGAAATTCATTCTGCGTTTATTATGAATACAGATCGATGCTTCATGTGTATGATTGCAGCTTTAAAATTTTTCAGAAAAATGACCTCACACACCAACACAATTCCCAGCTTTGTTAAAGGAAGCTCAACCTTCCGCGGTAGTCGGTGTTAAAAGGTGCGCACGTGATCGGAGTTAGTCACATGGGAGACTTGTTGGTCATCGAGAGACTGTATTTTAGAACATTTCAAAAAGTTAACATTTCAAAATTACAATATTGAAGTTAGAGATTTTTGCCTTAAACTAAATCTGTATTACAATTAGGCCTTTCAAGAACGCCAACAACTTTTTTTTAAAAAAACTAGCCTTTTTCACGAGTAATTTCTGGTTGAAATGAATGCAAATTATAGAAAGATCGTTTTCTCAAAAATTGCTCCAATTTTATTTACTGAACTGCTTTCATGTAAGAACAAAAGACTTAAAAGAATGTCGCATCTCTGAATTTGCCCTCTCTGAATTTTTGAGAATTACTTGTTGGGTATTTTGGGTTGAGACACAAGTATTTTTAAGTGTCTTCGGCCCAGTTTTGGCACGACTGACCATTTACGTTGTGTAGAGGTGAGGTGCACGGCGAATTAACTCAGCGGGCCAGAGTTCGAATCTCGGTCTGAAAAACAACTTTGTTGATTGAAAACATTTTTGCATGTTCTTCTAGTAGTACATTATTGCTAAGCACGTGGAAATAAGGCGAGAAAGAATGTGCTGTGTAGCACTATTAGTTTTCCTCGATACGTAGTGAGTGTAGCATTGTCAGCTTTGTAGAGAATTGTCCTGTATAAAGGATCTCTGGATATTTTTATATAAGGGGTACTTTCCCTCTGACTTTGCTAAGGGAAATACTGGTGCCCCGCTTCTTCTGTTCGGAAGCTAGAGTATAGGAAATACAAAAACTGTCCGTCGTAACATTTCTACCCGAGTTGAGAAAGGGTTCGAGAAGACACATATGACATGGTCACGGACTAAGTGACGTGGGTGAAATGCTCTCCGAAAGATGTCCCAAGTGACTTGGACTCATCCTTTGCTTGGGGAAACCAAAGATAACGTCTCTAGACTCCGAATTCACTAAAAGCCAACATTTTATTTCACATTTATCTGGTTTGTGACTCACAGATTGTGTAAATGGACATCTACACTTTGAAGGGAAAAATTGCGTACCAACATTGACATAACCCGCTGGTTTATATCATGCAATGCAGTAATTAATAAATTTATAGCATATTTCTTAAATTAAACAGAAGTTGTTTGACTTCAATGACTTCATTTTCTTGTCTATTAGATTACTAAGCTTTCCCTTCAAATATTAGGAATCTCATTATTTCTTCAAACATATTCCTTGACATTGTCCCTGCAAAAAATTGGAGGTTCCCAATCCTTGCTCCGGAGATTTTTATTTGTAATAGAGATTTCTTGCTCCATACACTCCTCGATAAAACAGAGTTGCGATATACGCATCACGTTCTTCGAGAAAGAGTGTCTACGAATCATTTCCGTAACCCTAAGCACGTCCGTCCCAATGCATTTTATATGTCGCAAAATAGGCTCACTGAGAAAGAGACGCCATGCGAAACAGGAGATTCCGTATGAACATAGCGTTTTGAATGTTGGACTTGGTTTTCCCGAAGCACATTCTGAACGCCGAGCCTACCAGCAGTGTTTAGAGTCCAATTTCTTCCTTCTATGCCTTGTTCAATTCTGCATACATCAGAACCATCTGACCTTTGTCCGACATAACAAGCTTCTCTCAAGGTAGGGAAGTTGAAAACGGCTACCAGAATAATTTTCTTCGTGCCGACAACTGCTATCACTGGTTGTCGGAGCAATGGTTCGTGAAGACAGTGCAGCAGATCGATTTCGAAAGCAACGTCTTCTCGAGCGACCCCTTATTGTTCCCCTGGTACCTGAAAAATAGTAAAAGAAGAGCTAACATACCACTATATATTACATTACAAAATACTCGTACATTACAATTTGCATTACGAAATACGTCTTTATTTGCCTCTTTGCGTTTGGAATCTGGGATTTCGTGAACCACTGTCGCTAGTTGAACTGAATAGTAAAGTCGTCTTCACTACTCTCTGACCCACGTTCAGAAGCGGAATCTGAGAATTTTTTCTGAGACTGAGATGGAGATTTATCACTCAATAAACGTTCAATTTCAATGTCACTAAATTTCTAAAACATTATGCTACGAAACCGTAACTTGTCACGGCTGGAAAACTAATACCGATTTGACAAACTCTAATCGAGCAGTGATATGCAGGTTTCGACTTGCGATCTCGCGAGTGATGTCAAGCGTCAGTAGTTCTATTGCACCGAAAACGTTAGACAAGTGTACTGCATGCACGAAAGCATCCAGACTCCACAAAACATACCCAAAATGTATTATCCATTTTTAGTACATTGTTGTCGGTCTCTATTGTTGAGTTACTTCCTATTATTACAGTCTGAACAATACATATGAATGTCAAGCATGCTTAAAAATCCAGTGTATAATAATACAAAATAATTAGGTCACAAAACGATAAAAATTCTAAATTAAAAATAACGGCCTTTTTGTAGCTTGGCATATCAACAATGGTCAATTGACCCCATCTTGTCCTTCTAGTGTTAAACTTTGCCCTCAGATAGCGTTCAAGTAGCAAAAGTTCTATTTTTTGGAGTCTTCCTACAGCAACAATATTGAAGATTGGGACTTTTTTCCTTAATAAATTTTTTTTCCTTAATAAATTAAATAAATTAATATAATTTAAAGACAGAAGTTTCCGCGAAATTTTCTGTGAAATGTAGGCAAATAATTTTTTTTAAAGAATTATTATTCTGAAAAAGACTCTAATTTCTATACTATCTCACGATAAAAGATCAAAGAATTTTCGATTGATTGTAGTTTTCTTCTTTATCGCCTGTACTGCACTTTTGCTCCAAATCTATGGATTTTACGAAGTCTGGACAATTTTCATTCTCGCAATCACATTTCTTCGTTCACATTCACCTAAACTAATGGATGCATACTTGGGAAAATAGGAATCAGAAATTGCGAAATTCCTAGTCATAATACGCAACACACCCGGACAACTTGACACTAAAACTGAAGTAGCACAGGTAATGCTGAAGATTGCTTCAAAAGCATTACTGTAATTGCGGTAGCATAGAGGACACCACTTGGATTTTCGGCTATTTATCGGAATAACAATGCGAATGACTACTTGTCATTGAAATATTCTGTGAGTCAGCATCTGTGAGTCAATACGAAAATTGAAGTTGTGCAAAAGAGTTTAAGAAAGAAGAGAATTTTTTAGGAATGATCTATAGCTTTATATAAAAATATTTTCACAACTGCGATTGCGCGTTTGTTTTATCTCCTGGTACAGATACTCAAGAATGAGGTGACGTTACCTGCTTTATTCCAAGCTAAAACTCTGGCATAATTACACCGCCACCAAATGAGTTCGCGATTTCTGAGAACGGTACGCTAAACGTTTCAGAGGTGTATGTGAATAAACTGTGTTGAAGACTACATGAGGTGGCTAAAGTGATTTGGCAACCCATTAATAATTTGCAGGATTTTATTGGTATTCATATTCTACGAGGATTTTTTATGTAATTGTTGATAAATACATACAATTGAGCACTTAATTGCGAAACAAAGTTGACTTTACAGTCTTGCAAAAGCACGTGTCATTGACAGGGGGCGGGGAGTGTTTTGTGAATGTGTACATTTCGACTACTATTTTGTAATCTGTGTCCAATGTTGTTGCATTATTGATTTCGACCCGAGATCTTGTTCAAAATGATATTAACTTGGACTTGATCTTCGAAAGAATTAAAGTCCCTTCGTTTCAAGTTTGTCAATGCCACATTTGAACAGTTTGCCTGTAAAACTGCGCTAGTTTATTTTGAATGCCTTTTCGAATATCATAGTGAAACACGTCCTCAAAGCGCTCTGTTAGGAGAGACTTATCGTGCAGCAAAACACTGTGAGAAATATTATTCATAACAATATAATATTTGGAAATATTTATGTCTGTGAAAACATTAAATTTTATTTATTAAAATTAACTGTAACAAAAGCCTTTATTGCAAAATAATTCTTGTGTTTTGTAAAATATGAATACAACAAACTAGACTGAATGGAAAAACATTAAGGTAGACTAGAGAAAGTCAAAGGGGCCTGCTGATTGCTTTAGGAAGAAGACAGGCAATGAGACTTGGACTCACATTTGCCAAAGTTCATGCCAAGAGAACTCCTGTGAATCATTCCAGGCAAGAAAGGGAAAATTTCTCTCTCATTGACTTCTTGGAAGCGTCGATGTCACAGAAATTGGCTGAGCCTCATGTAAAGAAACGAGACTGCTGGCCATGAAGAGGAGGCTTTGTTGCTGCAATAAAGCGAAGCCTGTACGAACAGATGAAGATTCTGAACAAATGTATGCAAGGGCAAAATAAACAAGTCAAAAGAAGGCATTTCAAAATTTGAGGAGTGTATTACCTAGAAATGTAATATAGTATATAACACTTTCATAACTTAGTAATTTTTATTTCATTTCTCATTGATACGTGTCTACAAGCGTATGCAGCCGTGCTGCAAAAAGTACACCAAAATAAAGATGTAAATAGTTCATATTTGATGACATACAAACACATTATGTGCCGGTTTTGTACCAATAATGTATCCTCAGCGCAATATTCTGGTAAATTCGCAATAATTTCATCATATATGTGGACTTTGCATGCTTGAACCTCATCCATCACAAATTTTAATGTTACAATCGCTCTTCTCTATGAAGTCATCCACATCATGTAATGATCGCGCACACTTTATGGCAATCCATTCAATACGGTGATATTGTTGAAAATTGACGCAGGCGGCCGTTTGTCAAGGGAAACAGAATAATTTGCAGCGCGCGCGACGCGTCTTGTTTACGACGCGCTCACCGCCCGCGAGCGCCGCTGGGCTGCGCCTCCGTCGCCTCATTCAAGTCGAATGGAAGGAAATAGGAGAAAGTTTTGTAGTTTTGATATTTGGTACCTAGATGTTTTGGGGGTCGTTAAACACGAATATCAGGTTTGCCAACAAACAGGTTGCCCGAAATCACATTTTTTAAGCAAAACATGTTTAAAAATCAGGCCTTTTTTCAGTTTCTTCAAAATAACTCAAAAGCTAACTATTCCATTTTTCGTAGCAAATGGCCTCATATGAAACAAAAGAAAATAAAATTATCCACATTTAATGCCATTGAAATTTTTTTCTCCAATTAACGGTTTAGCCGTGAGAGCACCGCGAACGTTTGTGGTATAAGCGAAAAAGAACGGCTCCTCAAACCGCTTTTCGTCCGGCCGCCTATCCGAGCGCAAAGGCGGCTCCACACATTCATTGTTCGACGAGTTGCGAGCAACCGCTTGCCGCAACCCAAGAAGTGTGGGTGAGTTGCTTGCTATTTGCCGTGAGACGAACATTCGGTGGGTGCTCGCCCTACGCACCGCTTGTTGATCTTTCGGACACATCGGAGTAAGCGAAAATTCGCCGAACACAGATCAGCTGTTCGGGATTGGGCGAGCAGTAGCTCGCTACTCGGCGAATGCCGAATGAGTGGACCCATTGGCGATGAAGAGAAGTATTTCGCGTCGCCAGACGCTTCAACTACTCACATCATTTGTCCCATGAGTGAAGTGCATTTTATAGCGAGGAAGGGGTGGTGTTCCGGTCCTGGTAAATGAGATCCCGCGCCAACATACACGTCGGCTTGCGGATATTCCCACCAGGTACTTCTCTTCAGAGAGGCATTGGCAGATCAGACTCCCCGCGATGCATGTGCGAGACTAGAGAATAGGATATGGGCGAGGAAGGAATGAACGCGCGCGGCCCGTGGCCCGTTTGTTAGGGCAACGCTTCGTCATTCGCCTGGTATAAATGGGGAAAAAATATGGAAAACAACAGTTGAGAACAACCGGTCGCTAGAATTCTCCTCCAGACAGCGATTCACTGGGATATAGCTATGCAGATGGTGTCGATAATTGGCCACGGTCGGGACTTAGCAGTCAGAGATGGACCTCAGTCTGTTTGCCGGAGTGTTGATGGTGGTGAAGTGGTGATAGTAATGGAATGGCGATGGCGCTGGAGGGATGATGGGGGTGGGTTGGTAGTGGTGGTAAATTGGTGATGGTGTCGTAGTGGCACTGGCGGATCCAGGGGAGCCATCCCCCCCCCAAAAAAAAGGCCAAAGGGTTTACGTTTACATTCCTTTATTTGGAAAAATTGCTTTAAATATTTATGAAGAATTATGTAATTATTTAAACAATAACATTGTATAATATCATGTCTACAGTACATAAATAATATACATTATAATAACAAATATGTTTATTATTTAACGAAAATCTACGATGGCCCCTCCAAAATGATCAGCTGAATCCGCTCCTGTGGAGTGGTGTTCTGGTTATGGCCATACAGTGGTGATGGCAGTGAAATTGTGATGGCAGGAGAGCGATGATGGTGGTGGAGGAGTGATGACGGTGGAGTGGTGATTGTGGTTGAATTATGATTATGATAATGACGGAGTAATGATGGCAGTGGAATAGTGATGGTGATGGATGGTGTTGGCGATGAATTGTTGATGGCAGAGAATTGGTGATGACCCTGAGTGAAGAGCGCGGTGGAGGCACTAATTGGCGATGGCACTGAAGTGGTGAAGGTGGGGTAATGATGGGATACGACTGGGACGGTGATGGCGGTGGTGTGGTGATAGTAATGGATTGGTGATGGCAGTGGAAAAAGTGTGGCAGTGGAGTGATGATGGCAATGGAGAGGTGATGGCAGTGACGTGGTGACGGCGGTGCAGTTGACGTAGCAGTGGACTGGTGATAACGGAGGGTGGTAGAGTGGTGAAGCGCGCTGACTCTCAGTGACACTCTTCGATTCCCGGCAGATCTATGACGATTTCGTTATTGTTTTGAATGATTTTCTCTGTCTCTCAGTCCACTATTTCTTCTTCATTCAACACTATCTCTTGTTCAACAAACCACGCACCCGATCTAGGCTGCTTTGGCGGGGGAGGGGGCGCAGGCCCTCGTACTGTTGAAGGGAGAAGACGCCCTTTCGTCAGCGTCGCAATCCATCGAACACTCGCTTCTGTCAACGCTGAAAGGTCGTAGCTGCCTCGGCTCGAAATCTCGAGGGTTCGAATCCCACCTCGGGCATGGATGTTTGTGAGTGTTCGTGTTGTCCTTGTGAGTGTACTGTTCTTCCTACATTTTTCCCTACAGTTAAAACAATCACAGTAGTTGCTTTGCGACCAAGTTGTTAAAACTCGTTCATTAAAAAAAAGAAAACACTCCCCCGAGAGATTAAGTGTTGGCAAATGTGCAACGGAGGAAATCTTCAAACCCTGAGGGGGAAAAACACCTAAATAGTTACATGTAGATACTGTTCATTTAACTCTAGTACCCGAAGGCAATTTCCATTACATAGTCATAATTTTCTTTCGCAACACTAATTTTGATATCTTTAAGTAAACAAGTAAATAGCCAGGCAGATAGCGATTTAATATTCATCTGTATTGCCGTACTTTTTAATTTGCAAAAACCTACGAACAGTATTGCCTTGGAACTTATTATTTGAAAAATTTCAAGTGAATATGAATAAAACAGTCTGTGAGTAATGCTAGAGAATCAATAAACGTTCTTTCGTTCGACTTCTAACTTTCCCTTTTTAAGGTTTGCAAATGCCGTTTTTCCCAATACTGTGATTCGCAACTTATTTTTTATTAAACGTAACTAACATTTTATTTATATAAACATGTATAACAGTCACCTTTTAATGATTACATGGATTCGCATTCAAAACGAATAATAGAGCAGTTGTGGCAGTAGATGTGAACAGAAATTAAACTGAGATTGTAGCATTTTAAGCTCTTCAATATTAGGGAAGAAAAATATGGGAGTGTTAAGGACGTCCGAGAAAGAATACAATGCAATTGGAGAAGATTTTACGACACAATTTGCGGAACTCATTGGGAATAAATCTTATATTAGGATTACAGAATAACTCAGAACAACAGGTTACGAGTGATCTTTTATGTGCATTTTGGTGCAAATTAGCAAAAAAGCTTTAAAAATGTATCTGTTCTAAATTCTAACTATTCGCAATATCAATAGGTACATTTGTACAGAAATTATAATTTTGAAATAGCAATATTACCAGTTCATATCATGTATGGAGATCACATACAAGGCCATTGGGTGTCTGTAATTTTTGAACAGGTGTATAACATTGCCAATTACTACGATTTATTGGCTAGTTCAATGACAGAAAATGTAACATATTTGAACAAAGTTAGGTATGAAAAAAATAAAGTATGAAAGACATTTTCAAATACTTTTAAAAGAGTTTACAGCGTCGGCGACGCCACATTCAACAAAAGATTAGATATTTCGAATTCACCGTCTCATTTGACATTTGAGAGATTCTTTTGAGTACAATCTCACTTGTTACTCTTACAGTGTGACGCGCTTCTTAATACGTTCACACGAGTGGTCAGCAGTCGAAAAGATACTGTTGTGAAGTGAGTGGAAAATGGGAGTCTGAAGCAGCAACAAACGGCAGTTTATAAACGGTGCGCGTTAAAATGTAAGATTATTTCTTCCTCGCCGCGTGGCATTATAAGTGTCGTAAGCAGAGGCATACTTGGTACGAGAATTTGCACGCAACATTCGGTACGAGAAATTGCGGGTTACTTATAATTAAACATTTTCATTCTTTAGTCAAGATAAAAACTATATCATTGTTTTTGTACTTTTTCCAATCTTCCTTGGTATCTAACAAAACTATTGGCACCTCTGACAAGGCTCAGTTTTGCTTAGTTTTCGTCAATTTAAGCATATATTAAAAATAAGTAAATTAGCAAATCATATATATATATGTATATATATATATATATATATATATATATATATATATATATATATATATATATATATATCTTCTTCTTTGGTCCTATCTTCCATATACGGAGGTTCAGGGTGGTTTCGCGTTGCCTTCCCTGATATGATGATGATGATGATGATGATGATAATAATAGGGGTGAAAGGCACCACTGCCTTAGAGATCTCGGCCACCGGATCGGCATATATATATATATATATATATATATATATATATATATATATATATATATATATATATATATAATTATTTTGAACATTTTTCTCAATGAGTTAATATTTAGGACGAGATAAATGTGTCACCACAGCTACTTCATTACACCCTACTCCACTTTTAATTCGTATTTGGAAGCATATTTCTGCCCAAAACTCGCATCTCTTAACACTAATTAAGGGTAATAATCGTAACTTCTACCACTGTAATCACATGCAAAGGGAAGGGGATCCCCCTCGCCTGCTCTCAGAAGGAAGTACTTCTTCCCATTCCATATCTGTGCAGTTAACGATTTCTGCAGAATAACACAAAGACACCTGTTCTTCATTCACATTATGAATGTCATAATATTTTCCGTATATTTTTATTTTCGTGTATCTTTAAGCAAGTGTCAAGTAGAAATAGTTAACTAATTAACTGTACGTTCATGAAATCAAAATCGTCGCTAACCTCACACATCGTGACGAGTTTCGCCTTATCCTCCCGCCTCGCCCACGCGTCAGGCTCCGCCCGCCCCTCCGCCGCGAGGAGGTGGCGCGATAAATCACCCGCGTGATTCCGCGCGATGCGCGAAGCGATCCGCGCGCCGCCTAGCGGGACGCGCGCGAAGGGAGCGTCTGCCCGCCCTCGCGCTCCTATTGGAGCTTGTCGCCGCATTGTTGCGTCGGGGGGCGGCCCGGGGGCGGGGCGGGGGCGGGGAGGGGGCGGGAGATCGTGCGGCGCGCCGGTTGCTCTCGGCCGGACCGACATTTTCAAGTGGCAGAATAATTAATTTATTTATACGCAGCCTCCACCGCCCCCGACCCCGCCCCCTTTGCGTCTCGGGGCGGCGGCGAGTGGGAGGGGCCACTGAAAAACAACGACGCAGCGGAGGAGTGGCGCGCGGCGACGCGGGAAAGGCGTGGCGGCGGCGGCGGCAACAAACCGGCTCCTTTTTATTTATTTTTTTTTTTTATTTTTTTTAACTTTCTTCTTCTTCTTACTATACATCTCCCGGCGTCCGCGAGAGCCCTCGCTCCTCCTCCTTTTTTAAATTAACTTCCTCGGCCGCGTCTTTTTTCTTCCCTTTCGGTTTCGTGTCGGACGAGTCGGCGGCCGCTGGAGGTGCCTGCAACCTCTTCGCTTCGCCTCGCTTAGCAGACGTCGTACGCACGTTGCAGAACTCCCCACTGACAGACCTCGTGTTTCCCGTGTTAATGATTGAATGTGCTGTAATGACATGGCCAAGGATGATTCAAAAGTATGTACCCACTGAAGGAACATTTAAAATGACAATATTGTTGACATGTTGCTTGCATTAATAGCAATACCAGATTTATTTAAATTTTTATGGCAACTCAGGAGTGATATTTATGAAGACTATTAGTGAAAACACCTAATATTTGGGAGTTTTCTAAAACTAATACCACATACGTCAATGAGTGTTTGTGTAGTACAATACCAATCAAAATAACTGGCTTTTGCCTGACCAGGTGATACGTCATTGCATAAAAAAACGTGGCTGTAAAATGACAAGAACAGTTTGTTTGCGATTAATTCACACGTAGGAAATTTCTAAACATTGTTGAAGCATATTTCAACAAGTAAAATAATCACAATAATTTATTAAAACAATTATTACAACATGTGATTCGTCATATGTTTTGCATTTTATGCAGAGGACTTTGGCTTTGTTCTTCAGGATTTAATTTGTCTCTTACTCACTGTTTAGTTTTAGTACAGTGTAAATAAAGGAAAACACACCTTGGCCAGAATGAGTGACACTTTCTACTATTTTCACTTGTCTGTTTACGCACATATTTTTGCTCGGTTCTGAGTAAAAACTGTTTTTTGCACATCCGCAGACGAAATAAAATTAGGGACAATATCGTTTCAGAGGTCGACTGTGTAGCTATTGGCTGTCATGGTTCACAGATTTGCATTAGTGTTCACATCGGAGTGTAGAGTTATATGATGGTGTTCAGTTTGAAGTTAGGTCAAAAATATCGAATTCATTAAAAATATATAGTTGATTCAGCCTCACGTGCGACAGATTCAATGTACATGTTGTACGTAGCTCTTTGCTCTGAGAGCAATCAAGTCCCAACATACTCCGTACCTGAGCGCCGCCCGTGCGAATGCAAAGTGAGAAAGAGATACAAGCCGGAGGGGGAGGTGGCTCGAGACCCGGGGAGGGCGTTGAGGCAAATGCCATCTGAAAACCGAACAGGGGGAGGAGAACGTCGCTGACAAAAAACAACTTTTTTCCTCCAAAAAAAAAAACTCGACAAAAAGCGAGGAGCACCTAAGGGCCGTGAAGTCGTGAGCGCCGAAACGAGACGGAGTGGGAACTCGACGAAGAAAAAAAAAAGGTGAACAGCGCCGACCGAAGACGCGCGGAGGGGCAGCAAAAAATCGGTTGTTCTATATATCACTCCATTCCAACAGGCATAACGAATTTAAATTAGATTAATGAAGTTTTCGCGAGCGGGGCGAAAACACCCTCGCCTTCCTTATGATTTATCGCCGCGCCGCGCTGAGGTGATTTACCAGGGGTGGGGGTGGGGTGGGGGCGTGGTGGGGGGGGGAGAGGGCGGGGGTCGACGCGAGGCCCTCTGGAGGACGTGTCGTCGCACGCAGCAGCCCAGTGGACGCGACTTCTGCGCTCTGCAATGCAGCCAGCGACTCAAGAGCGCTGCCGTCGGTGGGATGAGTTCCAGCTGGAACTGACTGGCGTTTTTAGTTGAACAGTCAGATTTAGGTCCTCAGACTTTATTTAATTAAAAGACAATTATATACAGCGGTATGCTACGTATATTTGAACGAGGTATATTTTGGCTCGGGCACTTTGGTTTGGCTGTGAAAGAAAGGTGCACTTTCAAAGTGCAACCCATTAGACTAATTTTCTCTCTTCTCTCGCATTCGTGATTTTTATCCCTCTTTAAATAAGGGTTTTAATAAAAATATGTATACTTTCCGGTAATAAATACAATGTTTAATTGGTTTTGTTGTATTCTTTCTGAAACTCATACTTCCCAGTTATTATTACCACCCTCTGGTTGGAGACAGTAGAACGTAGTAGAAATGTCACGTGCAGAGTACACCGTAGGTGGTTAAACCTAGTACGTTGTAGGACATCAGTTCACTTCAGCTTCAACTGATGTCTCTGCATTGCTTGTCACCAAAAATTTCTTGGGTTCGAGACCCGACGGTGGTAGGATTTCGGACACTAGCGAGGTCATCAGCGTTCCGTGGTTTCTCCGATCAACACTGGGTGAATGGCTGAGCAGTGCTCCAACAAACGGATCACGGACAGCGCGCTATTTTCCCTTCCTCTTCCTTGTCCCAACCTAACACCTTACTAACACACACAATTACACTTACACGCACTAAACCGGGAGACTAATCGGGAGCTTAGAGCTTGTCCCTGCTAGGGAGGTCCCCCGCTGGTGGGAGCTACCTGGTAGGGGAAAACCCCGCAAGGCGACGTGTTCGTCTGTGCCGGATATCACCAACCAGGGAGGGGGAGATCATCACCACCTCTGGAGGAAAAACATGCACTACACTTCCGGAACCTTGGCAGTTGATGAGCTCAAAATCACTAATCAATGAACAAATAAATAAATCGTAGGTGGTGAAGAGTACCCAACATGATCTGAAGTTTTGTTCATTGCTTCTCACGCTGAGAAGCATTTGTTCGAACGCATGCTTCAAATGAATGGCCCGGAATAATTCTTCGAGGTAACCCAACTTCCACTAGATACAGTCAATTTTGTGCTTGACATTTGACTGCCATCTTTTCATATTACCAATCTTCTAAATATACCTAAGAACGCGTATACAGTGCAGTTTCCAATCATGTTTTAGTCAGAAACGGATACGAAAAGAAAATTCAATAGTCGCACCCTTCAATTTCTGAACAAATATATTTACTTTCTCGCATTATTTCGAAATTCGAGAGTTCAACAAAACATAAGACCTGTGCTAATTCTTTCATGCGTTCCTCGTTATATCCGTAGGAAAAATTTGAAGAAAGGAGCGATTTTTGAGAAAGTGTTTCTTTTTTAAATTGATTTCGCCAGAAATGAGACTAGACCAATTTTTTACTGTCCTTTGATACATCAGAGGAGAAGTTTTAAAGAAAAAATGGAGTCGTTTTTATTTATTTATTTATTTATTTATTTATTTATTTATTTATTTATTTATTTATTTATTTATTTATTTATTTATTTATTTATTTATTTATTTATTTATTTATTTATTTATTTATTTATTTATTTATTTATTTATTTATTTATTTATTTATTTATTTATTTATTTATTTATTTATTTATTTATTTATTTATTTATTTATTTATTTATTTATTTATTTATTTATTTATTTATTTATTTATTTATTTGTTTGTTTATTTATTTATTTATTTATTTATTTATTTATTGGTTTGAAACAGGCAATCGTCCTTTGAATACATATCATTTATTACATAATTACTTAATTCTAAGAATTTGATCACATACAATATCGCTTTCACATTAAATATTCAGGAAAAGTCATTTAAAATATTTTTAATTTGTATAACACAGTTTTGATTAGAGTAAAAATCTATGCTAAATTTATTTGCTAGATTGCACATTCTCCATAAAGGTGCATAACGAAATTGATTTGTTTTCACAAATGGAACGTAAAAGATATCAATTTTAATGTTACGAAACCTCATTTCTGGAACTTTCAAAAATAGTTTTGAGTGTAGGTGGATACAATCAATTTCATTCGCGATTAATTTCTTTAAGAATTTTAGATCATTAACTTCCCTTTGAGATTTGAACGAGCTGATGTTCAGTATGCTAGCAATTTGATAATAATCATGACTGATTTTAGGTATGGGTAAATTTAGTTTCCATGCCACGAAATTTAAAAATTTATGTTGTATTCTCTCTACTTTTCTTGAGTTATTCTCATATATTGGTGACCACACGGAGGAACAATACAATAGAATAGGTCTAACTAACGTTAAGTACAAAGTTTTAAATGAAATTGGGTTTAAGATTTAATTTGCTATGATTATAAATTCTCAGCTATCCGGGAGATGCCGCGTCGTTGGCTGGGAGGCTGACGTTTCGCCTGACATGTCGCAGGCTTCCTCAGGGCAGTGGAACAGTTCCACTGCCCTGAGGCAGCCTGCGACATGTCAGTAAATGAAAGATTTTCTGCTGAAAATCCGCCGTTTCCCGCGCACGATTACATTACTTTCTGTTCTTGTGCAGTAAGTGCGAGGTAGTAAAATTGATGAAAAAATGTATGTGTTTTTCACGTACTGTACGAAATTTCGTTTCAAGTGCTTCCGTTGACTTCCGCAAGGAGCGTTTGTTCTTGGCAGAGTGCAACCGTACGAGCTGTAGCATCACCGCTGAAATGCGCTGTTGAGTTTTTTCGATATTTTTGTAGTTGTGACGATTCAATACGTTCCTGGTGTGTGATTGACGGTTTTAGAAGTAGATAGATTGGCATTGGCTTTAACAACAATGTACAATCACCACTAACATGACAGTAAACACCATACACCTTACCAAACCAAAAACTCACGCCCTGGCGGACGCCAATACGAGATATTGGAAAGTGCTATTAGGTGCGTGATGGTAATTGTACTGATTTAGTTAAAAACTAACGTGAATTTATTTAATTTCTCGCCATACTACGTACTTACGTAGTAAAGAAAAGGTGAAATAATGCAGCGGTAACTATCAAAGTTCAAATATCGGCAAATCCTAAATCGCGGAGAAGAAAAAACTCTAATTGGAAACACTTTTGCAGGTCCATGTAGTGTTGTAAATGTACATATCGTTACAAATAATGCGTAAAAGTATGTGCTCGACTAGTTTCCACACAAAAAGCGTTCAGTCTGGTGATGTTACTGTAAAAGTGCAACAGCATATAAATTATATTTGAAAAACAGGATTTCGTAACGAATGAGACGAAGTAATCTGGGCTTATTGCCATCAGCTCCGCGTGAACAAATGAATGGATGAAGATATGGATAGGATTGTAGGTGACGAATGGTGACCGGTAGCGGTTTAGATAGGATTGTAGGTAAATGTATCGTAGGTGGAAGCGAAAATTTGAAATTTGCTGAGGAGAAATATCCTCTATTTTATTTATATTTTCCATCGGCCACTTCAATAATTATTGAATATTTATTGTGTAAATATGTGCTTGTATATTACAATGTACTTGTTTTTCACAAATGAAATATTTTAATTGAAAATTGCATATTAATAGAAAAAATAAGTAATTTAGCATTTTAGACATCTAATAAACTTACTTATAATACTTTTCCGGATTCTCGGATTCTCATTGATTTTTGTTTTCATCACATAGTATTCATACATAATATATGATCTTATTCCCTAAACAAAACAAGAAGAAATGTTAATGAAACGTATTTTAGTGTATCACACATGCATCTATAATAATATTGTTCGAACCAAGATTGGTATCCTGAGTTTTGTGAATCAGATGTGTTAAAATTCAGTTTTCTGCTAAGTGAAGACACCATTTTCAGTTCAGAAAGATAATAGATGATAATGCAGATGCACGAAATGTAATACTGAGAACATCTCAGAGCACAAATGTAACGTTCATAATTTGCTGAAAAGTGTGCACCTTCCTGCCGGGCCGTTTCGCTCAGCAGAATGCGCCAACGCCCGTACGTGTAGGTCGCGGCGGAAGAAGCCTCGCGAGAGGGCTTAGTCCCTCCCGTGCACCTCGTTCTCTCCGCGCGGGGGGGGGGGGGGACGTGGGAGCCGAGGCCCCGCGGCGCCGCGGGCGACGGCCGCCTCATCGGGCGCGGAATGAGCTGGCGGAGCAGCGGAGACAATCAGCGCCCAGGGCGCGCATGGAAATGAGCGCGCAGCCGCGCCAGGCGCTGCGCAGGAGGGGGCGGCGAAGGCGAGGGAGGGGCACAGGGACCGGAGGGGGAGGAGGCGGAGGATGCAGAGGAGGTGGGGGAGGGGTGGATGAGGTCGTGGAGAGGGAGGAGGCGGAGGAAGGGCAGATGAGGCGGAGTTGGCGGGAGAGGGGGAGGAGGCGAGGGGAAGGGGATGAGGCAGCGGAGGTAGAGGAGGAGGCGGGGAGGATGAGATGGGAGGCGGAGGAGGCGGATGAGGCGGAGGCAGAGGAAGCGAGGGAGGGGTGGATGAGGATGAGATAATGGGAGAGGTGCGGGCGTCGGGGTGGGAATAGTCGGAGGAAGCGGGGGAAGGGGCGGATGACGTAGACATACGGAGGCGGATGAAGGAGTTAGGGTGGGGGACAGGCAGTGACGTGCGGAGGAGGGAGCAGGAAGAGGAGGCAAAATTGGTGGTGAAAATGGGGGTGGCAGCGGACGTGGGGAAGCAGGTGAGATTGGGGGAAGAGTAAGGAGGCGGAGTTAGTGAGGGAGGCGGAAGATACGAGGGGCGAGCGGGGGAAGGTATGGGAGCGGAGGAGAGAGAGGTGGAGAAGACGGGGGAGCGGTGGATGAGGTTGAGGGGGCGGAGAAGGTGAGGGGTGAGGAAGGCGGAGGCGAGGGCGCGGCGGAGAATGGAGAGATGGGGATGTGGCGGATGCGTTTGGGAGCCGGATGAGGCAGCAGAGGTGGTGGCGACGGTGGAGGCCGAGGAAGCGTCAAAGGCGGGGGAGGTGAGGGAACGACGGATGAATCGGAGGCGGCGGGGAGGTGGTGGAGGCGGAGATGGGACAGGCAGGAGAGGCGGAATTGGTGGGGGAGGTGGAGAAAAGAGAGGTGGGAGAAGGGATGGGCGCGGAGGAATTGGAGGAAGCGAATGAGACAGAGGAGGTGGGGAAGATCAGGGCAGAGGAGGAAGAGGGGCGAAGAAGGTGGAGGAGAATGGGGTGCATGTCGCCTTCAACGGTCAGCGCTGGTTCCTTGCCCACGCCTTCGCCTTCGCCCTTTCCTCATATCTATGGGCGTCACACTGCCCCTTTGCTGTTTCGCTCAGCTCTTTGTTTTGTACGGAGCCGAACGGGTCTTGTGGCGTGCTCGCGGCCGACGCTCTCTGGTGCACCTAATCCCAATTCGTAGTTCCCTGCGCCACCAGAGTGCCTCGAACATCCGGTAACAGGTCGTGGGGTACGTGATTCCGTACAATGACCGTCTTTTATTTCATCCGCTCGTAAAGGTTATGAACGCGTCGCGATGGGGTTCTGGCACTCTGAAGTCTCCTCCTCTTGAAAAAAAAAACAACTAAATCGATTTTTAATGAATAAATTGAATTGCCTTCAAAAGAATCGCTTTTTCGTCAGATTTTACCGGAACAATTAACAGAATTATGCTATTCATTTCGTGAAATGTATTTGAAATCTAAAAAGTATGTCAAAGCATTAAAAATGTTCAAAACTCTAGGAAATAAAATAAAATCAATAATGTTAGTTTATAAATGCCAGTAGTGAAGTGAGAATGTGTTAAGTGCATAGAAAAATTCTCCTGTCTTTACACAAGACCTGTGTTCAACCTCCAAGATTGTATAATATTGTATTGTAGATACAATCAATAAGATTGTATTGTAGATATGCTAAGAATTTAAAATCTTCATATACTTTTTCCTCGCCTAATTTTAAAAGGCATCCTCAGCGAGAGCTACAAGCCAAGCCGCCCGTGTCAAGTGCGTTGCGGGTGGCATGACCCCCACCCTCTTCCTTGCCCTCGTAGTATTAGTATATTCTTCACTGTAAGTAATTTATGTGCCAAGGTTGGGTGACTCTGTTTGCGGAGATATGCTGACATAAAAACTCGGGCCTTTTCTGGTCCTACGCACTTTTATCAACATGTTCCCCACATGTTCGATTACATGTTTTCCGAAATTTCGTACATGTTCCTCCCAACTTTCCTTACGTATTCCTCGCATGATTCCCGAATGTTCTCCGCGTGATCAATGGACTCGTATATTCCCCATACGTTTTCAGAATTTTCTCGCCAATTATCAGCATATTTTCTATATGTTTCCCGCACGTCCCACGACTTGTTGTCACAAGTTCCTCGTATCTTCACATATTCCCCACACGTTCCTTGCATTTTCACCACATGTTACATTGCAGTGCTTCCGAAAGAGAGATCTTAGAATTTAAGTTGCGAAGGTGGCAGGATTTTGAAAGGTAGCTAAATAGCTGCTGACTGCAGGGGATTTCTAGCAGCCTTTTGCCCTGATCGTTAGTTTGTTGGTTTCTCCGTTCAACTCCAAGCAAATACCGGAGAAGTACCCTAACAAATGGACTACGAACCGCGCGCTATCTTTCAATTATCTTTCTTGTCCTATCCTCACCCATCACTTACACACTGAACTGTAGTATACTACCATACATGTCGGGATTCAAGTCGGGAGCTTAAAGGTCCCAGTGATTTTCCCCAATGATAAAATTGCAGCACACTCACGTGAATACTGAACTAAACAGTTGATGCGCACGAAAACACGAATCAATCAAATAATCGTATGTTGACCCACATGTTCCCCACAAGTTCTTAAAAATTGTTCATTATTTCTTATCCTAACCCTACAGCACATATTATTCAAAAGTTTACTGTATATATAAATAAAATGGAATGTGCGTATGCATGTCGAACATAGCCACAAAAACTACTACACCGGTTTTGCTGAAATATTCACACTTTGTTCTTATTAGTAATGACAGTGTTTAAAGAGTGATTTGAGTTAAATCGGTTCATTGTTCATAATGCTCAATTCGTATAAGACGGCTCAAGAGCCCCTGAATTCTACGCAACCCGTCGCACAGTCAAGGATTAAGCGTGTCATCACGGCATAACAATATTCTGCCCTGAGATTGTGAAAGTATTACTTGAATTTCCGACAAGTAAATAAAATTTTTCCAAAATAGTGGCTTAGCGAATGCTTTCCTAAATTTGAGGGAGAACGTTTTAACAATAGGACACTTAACCATGTTGAATCGAGGGCAGAAAATAAACCCATACTTGCGAGAAAGTCTTTCTTCCTCTAAAAGGTTTGCACAGAGTAGCGTAAAACGTGATTAAGCATCACGTGACCAGTGGTGAGTGATTCACTGCCATAGAGAAGCTGGGTCTACTGGAAATACTAGTCGTTTTTTGAAACGAATTCTTTCCCAAATCTTTCGATGGCGGAAAGTGTAGTGGGCAACCATCACGCACATGAAAATCGACATTTTGAATAGGTTCAGTACCCGGAAATGCTATACTCACTCTTACACCACCACTCAGTATCAGTGAAACCCCAAAATCTCACAATTTCTCCGAAAAAAATTGGGAAGTGAGGTGACACTGGGTGTTTTGAAATCGAAGATCCCTGCCCCCCTCCCTGAGGGCACCCTTTGTTCCGGGGTCTTTTCTTCATTTGTTTCCATCGGTGGCTGCTGTTCCTCTCCCACTTACAAGGTCGGGGATTTGGAGAGTGGCTAAATGCTAAGGAAGTTGTAAGGGACTGAAAGGGGGGTCGAGTGATGGATAATTTTATTATTCCCTCGGCGAATATCAGTGGTTGAGCGGAGAAATTATTAAGGTTTGGATAGTATAAGGCAGGTTTTGGGCCGTGGCGGCACGTGAATTATTGTTGACATTAGCACGTACGGGCAACGGATCCAGGGTAGTCTGAAAGCCGTATCCTTCCCCCCTTCCCCTGGCACCAATGCATTTTATAATTTTACACAATTTATTCGCAATAATTATCACAAACTTACGTCATTACATTCCAAAGAAAAATTCCCATTAAATTCAAGACAACGTCATCTGAAAAAGAAATAAACCACATTCTTAAAAAGTGTCATTTTTTTCAAGAAATGGTATAGCCGAATAAGGAGATGAATAGTGCTCCCAAATCAAATCGATAATCGCGATAATCATATGAATGAGAATATAAATGTCGTAAATTCCCAAAAAATCAGCCTTCTAGGACAATCTTTTACCGAAATACGATGAGAAACGTTCGTTTCATTTGTAATTTTTTCTCCGCTCCTATTGCATGTTTTAGGATAAAAAATATAGACAGATGGATATTATAAAAAATATTATGATTAGAAGATATTTGTGGCAATCAATTTTGAGGAGGAAATTCAAATAAAAAAAATAATTTTTTGATATTGATTTTCGACGTGATAACGTTAGAGTCCTCTCTTAGTTTTTCTCTCTTGAACGTGTCTCATAAAGTTATATAACATATATTCATTTCATATTTTTAAACAACTTGGATCATATGTAAAATAATTAAAACCAATTTTATCAGTTGAAAAATCTAGTATTCGTGCCAAAATGTGATTGAAAAAAATTTCGCCAATGTTCAAACAATACATATTTTAATTATTGAAAAAAATATTATTACCTTTGTTCACAACTTTTTGCTGTCAAATATTTGTTTTTATGTGGAAAGTATTTATGATATCGAAATAAAATCAACAAAACCCCTTTTGTTTTTAGATTTATATATTGTGCCTAATTTAAATCAATTTTTTTCTGTTTAGGTATATTAATCATTCATATTTATGATATAAATCTAATTACTACTTACTATCAGATGTAGATTTATTAAATATTGACAATTAGAGAATCATAAACAATTAATTATTGTCACCATTTCTGACAGTTTAACAATTTTCGAGAAGTAACGAGTGTGTGCCAATAAAAAAAATTATTGCCGGTATGTGGGAACAGCATCCCAGTATGCGACGTGTGTTCGCACGTTCACGATAATACTGTCTCGATGTGGGAGTTTTCCATGGTTACACTTTCCATGGTGGAAAGAGATTGTTGAGCTCTTCCGGTGCACCAATTTTTGCTCGATCTGCGCAGCACCAGTTTGCACGTGACCACAGCACGGGCACTTCATTTTAAAAGCCATACCAGATGACCCCTATGTTGCATGAAGAGCGAGAACTGTTGTGAAACATTTTGAAAGTGGTGTAAAGTGGCAATTTTCC
Organism: Gryllus longicercus; assembly: GCA_038098605.1. NCBI lineage: Eukaryota > Metazoa > Arthropoda > Insecta > Orthoptera > Gryllidae > Gryllus > Gryllus longicercus. The sequence continues at coordinate 1,545,704 of JAZDUA010000358.1, read as the reverse complement.
GCCGGGACCAAGCACAAATAAGACGATGAAGGTGTAATTCAAATAAAAAATGCAATATTTAAAAATGCATATCTGTTTCTATTTCAATTACTTGTAACTGTGATAATTTTGGGATTTAAAATTTTTATTAATATTATGACCCAAACTGGAGCCTGAAGCTCAGATGAAGACTGGGTCTCAGATGAAGACTCTGGTCTGACTGAAGTCAGACACGATACGCAACTGTCCACTCACCTCTTTCCACCATGGATATTCTGATTCAGTTTGGTACATAATCGATGTAACAACGTAACGTAAGATTTCGAGTTCATATGTCATTATTCAACCTGTATTTAAATATTGATAAAAAATGAAATTCCAATCACATTTTGGCGCAATTTCAAATTTTTATAAATGATGAAATTGATTTTAATTATTTTTCCCTATCGTCCACATTGTTTAAAAATAAAAATAAAATGTTATGTAATGTTATGAGATATTCTAGAAGAGAAATGGAGACAGTATTCCAACGTTATCACGTCAAAAATCAAATTTTTTGGGGAATCTACATTTTTATTCTCTTACATATGAGTATCGCGATTATCGATTTGGTTTCACCTCCTTTTACATTTCACCCCCTTATACAGCAATACTCTTTATGGAGGAGTCCGAATGGTAATTGACTCACTCCTGAAATAATTTATATATATTCCACTACTGTTAAAAAAGACGATATTTCCCCTTTTTTTCGCCAGTCTGGTGAATAACCACAATCAATGATGGAATAAGCTAATACTTGTTCAAAAATTGTCACTTATTTACACAGTTAAATGAAGAAAACAGTGAACGTAGTAGTTAACACACTTTTTATGTGGCTTTTTAACTACTGGGTTACGTAGCGGACAATTGTTGTTTTTTTTCCTTTTGAGGAAACCGTGGGGGAACCAAAAAGACAACTCAAAGACACCCATGCACGAGGCGGGACTCGAACCGGCGATCTTTCCGTCCAAGATCGCCATGGCACTACTTCCTTTATTACTCTATCTCAGTTTTACTATAATATCACCGTTAAATCCATATAAATATAAAAATACCAAGAAATAAGCTATTGTTAATATAAAAATAAAGTAATAACAATTTGGTAAGTGGTATTCACTTTCACAGCTAGGTCTTTAGACAAACAACAAACATCTTGCAGCTAAACGCTGGGAATAGAATTGCTGGAGGCAGAATTACATCTCGCCGACCTGCGCGCAACGTGCATGTGTCGAGCTCGACCTAACCGTGATTCTGTACTTATTCTGAATAAGGGTAATGCGAAACGAGGTAACCTCCGAACGTGCCTCCCAAGAGATCGCAAAACGCGCGATGAAGAAAGAGGAAACGAGATTAAAGAAAACGCGGGTTTATGTTACAAAACGTTTAAACCCAGAAGTCAAACGTACAGCGATAATGAAGTATTCATTTTATATTTTCAGATGAGAAATACGCAAGATTTAAGTTTTTTAAAATGCAAAAAATGAAATTTTTGTACATTAGAGCTTATGGATTATAACTCATGTGGGATATGACCATTTTATATTAAGAGCTTATGAAGCATCTTTCTCGTGTTAGGAAATACGATAACGTGAGTTGCAGCGTATCACGTGTTCTCGGATGCCTGTGCGTCTACGAGTTTCTTCTCTAAACCTTGAAAATTGAAAATGTTTCTCCTTAAATATTTTGCTACAGGCGTGAATGCAATTTCTTGTTCTATTATAAGACCTTTCTGCGCTGTTGTACCAACGTGATACGAAAGCACCGCGATCTTTTCTTGGTGTGTTATATATAGAGGTGATTATCTTCATTGCTTTATGCCTCAATTGTTGCTCAACATTCACCTATGCTTCTCTCATTTGGTCTACTACATTTTAAATAATATCAAAATTATAAAAAAGTTCCAAAAAAAGTTTCTTACAACGAATATTAATGTCCTTGTGTGCGCGTAATATTCAATTACACAAAGGTCTGGTAACCCAAACTGTGTTTTCTTTCATCACTTGTGCACATCATTTTGGTATAACCTATAACTAATTTCGTAACCTATAAGGGGGCACTGTATTGACATCAGTTGATGCACCACGCCATCTCTCCCGGTTGATTGAAAAATAAAGACTCCATCGAATAAGAGAAATGGCGGCTGAACTGCGAGAGGGACCCTAGGATGTAACACGCCTCGCCCTTGTAGGTGTCAATCCAGTGTGCGAAGGCACACGCAGGGCCTGGGGGGCGGGGGCGGGTGACAAAGGGGGCGGTCGCGGCGCGACGCAGCGCGACGGCCGAGGAGGAGCCCAGCGATGGCGAGCCCGCGCGTGCAGGCCGCGGGGGCGGCGGGGGCGGCGCAGGCACGCGTGCCATCGCCCGCGCCCTTCTCGCACACGCGCCCGCCCCGCCCGCTCAGGTCAGCCCTTTCCCCCTCCCTTTTTTTTATTGAAAGTCGCATCAACATTTGCGTTATAGTAGATAACTGTGAAACTAGATGAAATGATATGGTGGTAATGGGGGTGGAAAGTACGATCCCAAATACGTACAGCTACGCGCGACGACCACTTCGGCCAAACGGCACCACTGCCTTAGCGATCTCGGCCAACGAATCGGCATTACCTCTCTTTGCTTAAGTAACCGTTACATCATTTATAACTTTTCTCATTAGATATTTTCTTAACCATTAATGGTAGTTTAGATTATATATATTATTTACGTACATGTTCGTCTTATTCCTTATCTTTGTAACTAAAGGCAACAACAAGCATTCCAACATCGGTTGACAATGTTTCTTTTAGGCGGCGTGCTGATGCCGCATGTGCGGTAGGTCCCAATATATATAATATAGCGGCATAGTTAACTAGTGGTACTACAGAATGGCTTTCCCGTATTAGTTTTCCATTTCTTTTAGTCTCGGCTAGCTATTCTAACTTGCCACATGCCCCTGCCACCTGCCATCTATCCCCGCCCAAAGTCCGTTTTTTTAAAAAATCTTATTTTTTTGGTTTTCTAATGGTAGAACGGAAATATTATATTAGGAGTATTAAAAAACAGGAAAACCTGGTAACTCGTATGTAAAAGCATTAGAGCCGTTTTTAAAAAATGGCTGTTAAACGCTACTTTAAACTCAAAATTTTAAAGCTCTTTTTCGTAAAAAACGTAATTGAAATTCATTTGAAAAACTTTAACATGCCCTTGTTACAAAAATCAGTAAGGAGAACAGATTTTGATTGAAGGAAAAATCTTTATGTTTAATTTTGTAGTTGTAGGAAGATGTTCGAAAAATTTCAAAAGTTTATCCTGAAAATCGGACCTTTTTCGCCTTTATAAGTGTATTTTACTCTATTTTTACAAGAAATTTAAATATGTATACGGATAAGTAAAATGCATTGCAATTATCTATGTAATGATTACCTATTAAATAAACAAATACTATGTAGAGCGCAAAAATTCTGAATAAGAAAAATGGTAGACATTTACTTACGATATTCAATTCCTATGTCACTCATACGGAATTGTACATTTGTGATCGCACTGTAATTGAGGAGATAAGCATGTATTTTTTTTGTTTGGATTATCATAATCTTCATCATTGGGTTTAACGTCAGCATCCGTTAGGGTATACTGCCGTCGCCCGCCCTCAGTTCTATCAGTGCCCTTTGACTCCCTGAAGCAGCATGCATCAGCCGTCCACTTCACACCGCTGAGGTCCACCCATGAGGATCTTAGTTCACACAGCCCACTTTCACTCACGGGCCGCACTTGGAACATATCAATGAGTGATGGTTGCGGACACGTCATGCTCCATACACTCGCTGACATCGAATTACCCAGAACGAACCGCTTTTGTCCGTTATCACCAAATATTTCTAGATGGTCTTCATCTTATACCAATTACCGTAAAAAAGAGTTGTCCAAATGGCGTTCCGCGGTGCCTTTTATTGCGGCCAGTGAAAGGTTATTAGTCTAAAGTCTCCAGTATCCATGTCGGGCGTGAATCTTCTGCATCTACCGTACACGCCCTGCTGGGGCACAACACTCCCTAAAGGTAAAAATAGGTAAAATTTAGATTCAATAATTTTTATCTAGTATATTGAGAACTTCACAATCATCCCAATGCGTTTCACTGCGTTATGAATTGTAAGACCAGACATCACGCGTGGTTCCATTCCATCCTCCCCCCCCCCGTCGTTTCAAAGCAGCCGGGTAAAGTGCCGAGATCAACGATGCAGGAAAGTCAAGTGTTGATCACCCAGGTACTGGAAATATGGCCCTTAACCTTCTTAAGGTTTTAGTTGTGGCCCTTGAAGCCTTCAAAGTTGGACACCCCTGCCTTAAAAACATGAGCAGCCATTTTCCTATGTTGGCATATTGTATGAAAATAACGCATATGAAGTCTATTTTGACGAAGTATATCAACGCTAGAAGGGTACGTAATGCTCCATTGGGGAGGGAAGGGGGGGAGCTTATGCAAAGACGGCGCGCGGGGAGGCGAGCGGAGGCGGAGGGAGGCGTGGGCGGGCGGCCTCGCGTCAATTGTCTTCGCGTTCGGAGGCGCGCGCCCCGGCAGCTGCCGTCACTCACCCGCCCCGCCCCGCCCCGCCCCCCGCGCCGCGCGATGGCCGATAAGCAAACGGCGATTAATCAACGCAGAGGCGGGCCGGAGAGGGACCGGGGCAGATCTGATACCAGCGGTGTGGGCGGGGGGAGGCGAAGGGGATTGTGGTGGCGGAAAAGGCAGCCGAGGCGGAAAGGGCTGAGCAGGCGCTGGCAGAGCTGATGGGGTCGGGGGGGGATGGCGGAGGCCGCGGGGGGCGGTAAGAGTGGTGAGGGCGGCGGGAGTGGCGGGGAGGCGGGGGGCGGTGGGGGCGGCGGGGCGGCGGGGGGCGGCGGGGGCGGCGGGGGCGGCGGGGAGGCGGGGGCGGCGGGGGCGGCGGGGGCGGCAGGGGCGGCGGGGGCGGGCGGGGCGGCGGGGGGCGGCGGGGGCGGCGGGGACGGCGGGGGCGGCGGGGGCAGCGGGGGCGGCGGGGGCGGCGGGGGGCGGCGGGGGGCGGCGGGGGCGGCGGGCGGCGGGGGCGGCGGGGGCGGCGGAAGCGGCAAGAGTATGGACAGTGCCCTGGACGAGAATGGGCAGTGAACTGTAAGTGTACGAGGGTTGCGCTGACAGGACGATGATCGACACTGGGGCGTGAAAACAGCGACAGGGTCTACAAGGGTAGAAAGGAACACTAGCCCTGTTCCCTTGGACCAAAGTTCTTGAGTGGGGCAGCACTGCTTATGCTCGCGCTTTTGTGAGATCGCTTCCTTACGTGGCAGTATTAGGAAATGAGAGAATTATAAGGGAGAGATCAGTATATGTCCTGATTTAATTATCTAAGTTTATGCTTACTTGGAACAATCAGGATCGGAATACATGAAAATGAATGTGAGTCTAGACCTTCACGGGCTTCACAGCACAAGAGCAGTAATACGATTACATTAACGCGAATCGTCACGTTTACTTGATGTTAAAGGCCGTATTCACCAACGGTGTAAAGCTAAGACAAGTTCGAAAAATAGCAACACTGTGGTATCAAAATTCTTTGAATTTATCCCATTGTCGGTCATGATGATTGTATGATATAGATAATATTCTTATGTAAGGAAATAGACTGAAGGAAGGTAAAAATTACAACTTACAACTAACAAACACACTTCTATACTAAAATAAATTTTATTCGCTGCTTATGGTATTAAAAATGTCAATGTTCACTTCAAATGTAATCAAGGGAGAATTATGTGAAATAATTCTTGCATTTCTCTATTATGTTCTGTAAAAACTGTAACATTTAAATTTATTCAGGTTCGTTTCATTTCTAAAAGTAAGAAATGACTGCTCTTCCGGACTATGGAAATAAATGCAGATAAGCACGAAAGGCAATTCGTTTTGAATTTGACTTTTTCTAGTTATACAGGGAAAGGGATTACATGATCGGGAGGGGTGCGAATTACTATGTTGAATTTTTGGTATTGTTCTGATTTGAGGCTGGGGCATTGTTAATGCGTGTGAAGGTGTGAAAGGGTTGAGTGGTTCGCAGGTTTAAAATTGGTTGTTTCGTTTTTGGGCGGAGAGGATGTTTTTTTGGTTGGTGTTCTTTAAGGTCGCTTTTAACTACTGGTCATGTAGCGACCACTTTGATTGTTTACATTGGCGTAACTGTTGGGGAAAGACGACAAGTAAGAACAACAAGAGTACACACAAACACACCCATGCCCAAGGCGGGATTCGAAACCGCGATCCTTCGAACCGAGGCAGCTACAGCCTTAACGACCTCAGCCATCCAGGCCGCCCTGTGGTGTTTACTTTATTAATCATTTTTTTGTATACAACGCTATAGTAAGGACAATTTGAGTCTCTAACATTTGATTTGTGTTTCCCTTTTTATTTTACACACTTTGTTGTCGGGTTTTAACGTTGACATGTAAGTGTGTGTTCCTGAACAATAAACACAATTTATTACATGTGATAGTTTTATGATTGTACTATTTAATTTAATAAAATATTTCATCATGTCTCACGTTGGGCACCATTTGTGATAGTTTACAATTTTTCTAACTTATCACACCCATAGTTGTGCAGCCATTTGTGATGATTTACAATTTTTTCTCCTTTATCGTGCCCAAGTTAAGCAGCCTTTTGTCATAGTTTTTTATATTTAACTAAAAAACTTTCACTAATTAATTATATTGCCCGGTTAAAATTACATATATTACAATATTAATTAATATTGCTATTTCCAATATTACATTGGTTATAGAAACCTCGGTTCGACACATAACACTTTACCTTCTTATTTTATTATTATATGTGGACGTGCGACTCTGTACAGAGCCGCGATTCCTGGAAGTTCTGCTGTATTATCCTCTTCAAAAAAATTGATAGCAACATCTACAAATTAACAGCCGTGGGAGTGGAGGTGAGGGAATGGACATCTAGGGCTGGATGTGTGGTAGTGGAGATGTAGGAGTGGTGGCGTAGTAGTGGAGGTGTGGGAGTGGTGGCGTAGTAGTGGAGGTGTGGGAGTGGAGGTGTGGGAGTGGAGGTGTGGGAGTGGAGGTGTGGGAGTGGAGGTGTGGGAGTGGAGGTGTGGGAGCGGAGGTGTGGGAGTGTAGGTGTGGGAGTGAAGGTGTGGGTGTGGAGATGTGGGAGTGGAGGTGGGGGTGGAGGTGTGAGAGTGGTAATAGTATGGTAGGGGAGTGGGGAGTGGTGGTAGTGGGGGTGTGGGAGTGGAGGTGTGGGAATGGACATCTAGGGGTGGATGTGTGGTAGTGGAGATGTAAGAGTGGAGGCGTAGTAATGGAGCTGATGTAGTGGAGGTGTGATAGTAGAGGTGTGAGAGTGGAAGTGTGGGAGTGGAGATGTACGAGTGGAGGTGTGGGAGTGGAGGTGTGGGAGTGGTGGTGTGGGAGTGGGGATGTGGGAGTGGAGGTGTGGGAGTGGAGGTGTGGGAGTGGTAATAGCATGGTAGAGGAGTGTGGAGTGGTGGAAGTGGAGATGTGGGAGTGAGGGCAGTGGCGCTGTCGCAGCCGGCGCCTGGCCCCGGCGGGGGCCGCAGCTCCGGGCGCAGGTGCGGGCGCAGACGCCGCCCACGAGCGACGTCGCCGCGCAGCTCCCGCCGCCCCCGCCGCCCCCACCGCCGCCGGCCCGCCTCCGCTCCCCGCCCTCGCCCCGCGGCGCCGCTCACCCGCTGCCGCCCCGCTCGCCGCCCCGCTCGCCGCCCCGCTCGCCGCCCGCACAGCCCCCCATCGCCCTGCGGGCGACGTCGCCGGAGTCGTGGGGGCGGCGGACCGCAGGTGCGAGGACAGGAACTCAGTCAAAGCCCATTGCACGCACGAAAGAAGCACTGTGAACGCATAGCGAAAACTAGCCAAGCTTGAGGCCTCAAATTTGGAAAGGTGCCCTGTAACGAGTCATACCACCTGAAATCGTATACTCTCGACTTGTATCTTTTCATTAGGGCTAGGGTTAAAATAGAAGACACTTATTTTATATTTTTACGTTCTCGCACTTATCAACGTAATATGAGAAAATATTGTAATCCTGCTTGATAGAACGGCGAATTTTCGACACAAAAACTATTATTGCTGTGTCCTGGTAACGAAAAAGTGGATAAACCCAATTTCTAAATAAATGATAAAATTCCTCTCACAAGTGGTGCAGCCAGAATCCATGTTTTGTGTGTTTCATATCGAAAAATCGATAGATGGCAGTACGTCTGTCTGACTGTCTGTTCGTCCGTTCGTTTGTCTGTGCACCACCTGGCGCAAAAAACCGTTCTGCCAATTTTCTCCAAAATTGATTTTCCCAATCATTCGTCGCAATGTCGTGGACCCTGGGATTTGAAAAGGAAATTTTAATTTTGTGAGTAGATTTATATTTTGTGAGGTGCATAAAACCCTTGGAACATATTCAAACTTTCAAAAAAAGTGCTTCAAATTTTTTATTAAATTTTGTTGTTGAATATCCCAAAGGACTTTTAAGAGAATGGTCCGTTCTGGCATCCCCAATTTTTCGAAAATTGTAAAAAAAAATTAAGTGTCCCTTATCCAAGCCCTTAGCATCCCTTATCCAAGGATATCCAAGGCTATTCAAGGACAAAGTTTAAGATTGAGCGATTTCACATGGATTGACTAGTACAGAATATATATCTACTAAGAAAGGAGTTTTCAAAATCCACATTTAAATGCAATGATATAGGTAGTATGCCTAAGATTTTGTGGCTATCCGCAAAGCTTTGAGAGTGAGGCTTTGCCGGTGGGACGGACAGAGTGAGCGGGTGGGTATGGGCGGAGGTGGCAGAGCGCCACACGAAGCAGTATGGGAGATGAGAAGAACGAGATGAAGCGAGTTACCGGGCATTGTGGCTCAAGGCATCAACTGATGTCACTCCAGGGCGCAAAACGACCATGCTAGTTATAGACCCATACGTCTCTTAACATCATTAAGTAAAATATTTGTTACCATATTGCTTTCTCATTTCATTTAAATTCAATTGGCGCCTAACCTCTAATAAACAGATATAAGCTCTTCTTGATACAAATCTAGTACATTTTTTGCAAAGCTAGTGCATTTTTAGGAATCGCGCGCTCGAGATCAATTTTTTCTTTAAAAGCCAAACGCCGGTGGCGGAGAACACAAAACATGCGAATACATATTATACATTTAAAATACAATACTTTCCAGCGTCGCTACCAGACACACTGTCTGGACACGCACGCTGTAGACGAGAGGATTTCAAACAATTAGAAGAATTAAGCGGAAGTCGCCATTTCGCTTGCTTTCTTACAACGCAAGCCAAGAGGGTATTATAGGGAAAAAAGTAAAATTCCCGTGCACACCTTGTGACTCTCCCGTAACGAGACGCAAGTGGCAGCTTGAGTTTGCTGTGTTGTGGCGTGCGCCGTCAGGAGGGGCGGCGGATGCGTCGTTGGAGCAGGACTTCTGGGCATCGGCGTCGCTGGCAAGCGGCGTCCCCGGGCTCCCTCGCTCGCAATCGCCCTCGCCCCCGCTGTCGTCCACGTCCCGGCCTGCGACACGAGGGCCCGTACGCCGCACGTCGGCCTCCGGCCCACGCGCCCACACCCTCGCCTACCAGGGCCGCCTCGGGTGAGCCATGCCACGCCCACCACGCACCTCACACACTCAACGGCCCACACCCTCACCTACCAGGGCCGCTTAGGGTGAGCCACGCCACGCCCACCACTCACATCACACACTCACACGGCCCGCGCGCCCACACCCTCACCTAATAGGGCCGCTTGGGGGGAGCCATGCCACGCCCACCACGCACCTAACACACTCACACGGTCCGCGCACCTACACCCTCACCTTCCAGGGCCGCTTGGGGTGAGCCATGCCACGTCCACCACGCACCTAACACACTCACACGGCCCGCGCGCCCACACCCTCGCCTTCCAGGGCCGCTTGGGGTGAGCCACGCCACGCCCACCACGCACCTAACACACTCACACGGTCCGCGCGCCCACGCCCTCGCCTTCCAGGGCCGCTTGGGGTGAGCCACGCCACGCCCACCACGCACCTAACACACTCACACGGCCTGCGCGCCCACACCCTCGCCTTCCAGGGCCGCTTGGGGTGAGCCACGCCACGCCCACCATCACCCTCACATATTCAAGCGCATTTCAAGTCAGGGCTGCTCAAATGGACGGAGACGGGCCAGAGTGCCCGCCGCGTGCCTCCAGGCTTTCGTTCTGCTAGAGCCGATACTGCCGCAGCGCCTCTTGTCGTGTGCGGTCGAAGTCACTCAACAAGCAGCCGGCGTCCCCGGCGGCCTGTAGACGAACATTGCGTTGGAGGCCATTTGCGTACCCCCCCCCCCTTAAGCCACTGCTCACATCTAACGCCTAACCGATTTTTTTGGAAAAAAATATTTTACATAATTTTATGAATAAAAACTGCTGTAATCGTACTTGGCAGTACCACAAATGCGCCTTACTTTTCTCGCAGATAAAATAATGGTCCCTATAAGGAACAATATTTGATTATTATCCATTGGTCAATAAGTCATACGTGTCCTGCAGCAACTACAATACTGCTGAGCAAAAACAGTCAAAATAGTTTTCAACAGAGTAGCACACATACTACTCAATAAAAACAGAAAATACACTCTTATAACACGAATTATAATACGTTCTCTAATCAAGTAATTTACAAAACCAGTATTCAGGAGTCCAGCAGCAACATCGCGTAGTATATTCGTATACACAGTACAAGAGTTTTTTACCCACCATGAATAAACAACATTGTTCCATAACGCAACACGTGAAGAGTAAATGCTTTTAGTGGAGGAACCTTGTCTCATGGAACATTGGTGTTGGTTGATGTAAATTGCTTCCTAAGTAGTAACGCACTGTGAGAATTTGGTTAGAAGGCACAATATGAGAATACGCAGAATATCACAATCAAATATTTGCATTTTTCAGAAAATATTGAAACTGTTTCGTAGAGATGTATTTTTCTCAAGATTCTGTGTATCAAACGAATCCTTCACATAGCCATAAGCTGGTTACCTAACGAAGCCATCGATTCGTCTTACAAGACCACAGTTTTCACTCAATTTCAGCCGCTTCGTTTTCATTCAATTTCTGTATCTGTATTACAAAAACAGTCATAATACGAAATGTAAATGCCATAATAATACGAAAGTAAACTGTAATACGAAAGTAAAAATTGGCTCTCTGTATTCTGTTTTTTCCAGAACTGTTAAGGTAGTAACAAACCCGTCTTTTGAACATAGTCTGACCAAACTTCACTTTATTTGAATTACAAAATTTCTCTTTTTAATTAATGTTCTTATGGGTTAGGCGTACACGTAGGAATATACGAATTTTAATTCGATATGGTGTTAGCTCTCAATATCAGTAACAAATTTTAGATGCAAAGATGTTATCCAACCTCAACGACAAACATTTTTATTATGCATTGCACTCTATCAATGGTCAATTTAAAGCATAAAATGTTGCAACTTAATTGTAGCTCATGGAAACGAAGGGGCTAACCCAATTACAACGAAAAGTATCCGGTAATTTCAAGTTTTATTCTGCGTACTCTCTCAAAGTTATTTTAAAGTTTCTTGTAAACACTTTTTTTCCTTTAAAGAGATCATCTTGGCTCCATTTTTTTAAGAAAAACGTTCTTTTTATTTATTTCATTGTTTTTGAATTTGTAACTATGTATTATGAATAGTTATTTTTCTATGCAATGCATTTGAAGATTGAAAAAAATAGTAATAAAGCATTAACATATTTTTCTTACTTGAAGTTAATTGTAAGCAGCGGGAATAGTATGTACAATATTGTTTTAAGAAATTTGGTGCTCATTTAATTCTGAGGTACTTAACAGAAATCACTACAATTTGGAAGTCAATTCTTTATTCCATTTTTTACTTTATCTTTTTATAAGTAGATTTATTATTTACATTTAATTTTTTTCCTTTTCATCACTACTAACACTATTTTCAATACATCTTTTCCTTCGCCAAGTTCCCTTTCGGAAGGAGTAATATCATTGGCTTGCAAGGACTCTTCGCCCGTCACCCGCCCTTGTGAGGAGATCAGCGAAGGGCGATTCTACAAGCATCTTGCCCATCAACCGAGACCAGAAATTCCAAGTTGCAATAATGAAAACAAGCTCGTTGCTATGATACGAAATGTTGTACTAATTATATTGGTTATGTAATGTTTTCAGCACTGTATACACAAGTTCAAATGTAATTTTCTATACGTAAACACGAGTTTTGCAAGTACAAGAACTAGAACCATATATACTCTTATACGGATCACATTCTGTGTTCATATCTGCCAAACCTGAAATCTCTAATTGTTTCCAAAAGTTCCAATTGGGTGTAGCCATGCAGAAGTATCATCAATCGTAAGTCTTGATTTCAGTCTCCTTGATGTTAACCGCTGTAATGGTTGTAATATGTATAATCCCCATGTAAAAATGGACTTTTACATTCAAAGCAAAAAAAGCAATACTTTGAACGTAATTTTTTAAAATATATTCTTGAAATTGTTTCAACTTCAGGGAAAAGCATAATTATTCATAGGTTACTTACTCATTATAAAATTCTTTTAGGCAAACCTCAGATAATAATTTTAAAATACGTAAAAATACCAGGAGAAAAGTATATAAATAAGCGAAGAAAGTTATTGAAGAAATGATCTGAAAAGGAATTGTTAGTATTTCTCAGTGCCAACATTCACTTGGAGCGAACTGTTAGTTAAGAGAGGGGCGGTGTTAGAGAAGGGGTGGTTCATAGTGACAACAGAGATTTAAAAGGTAAATTGACCTCTGGTGGAAAAATCGTCACCGATTTTTCCATTTAGGGATAGATAGACGCGTTACGTGCTAAGGATTTCCTACTCAGAAGTTGTTTAGTCACACAAAAAGTATTTGATATTTTTAGCACCTATTTCCTAGAGTATGGTACTGGTATTACTCGCGCAACTTTTCTTGAACGATGGATTGAATAAATGCGGGTAGAGTGGGGGGTATTAGTTACAAAATCGGCCACTAGATTTTATGAAGTAATGCCAATCTCTGGAGAATCAGTCACGCCTTCGTAACGTTCTCAATAATTTGAGTTCTAACTTTATCAGGAGTTCGAGGTACCTCCTGTGATAGATCCGTACCTGCTTCGGACATTTCTTTAGATTTTTGGAAAAAATAACCGATAGAAGTTCTCGTCTTCAAAAGAAAATCGTTTCTATTTCGCGCCAGTGAAGATGTGTTTGGAATGTTGTCATCAGTGCTCGAGTCGAGCTTTTGCCTTCATCTGTAAATTGTGCCAGAGAGGGGGAAGCAAGGTCATCGTTCAAGAAAAGTTGCGCGAGTAATACATTTACCTTAGAACCCTACGCTCAAACTTTTGGATATCCTACGGTGGTTCATATATGATCCGGCCCTTTTCGTTTAAAATATTAAATCATCGTTAATTTCTTATAAAGATATACAATAAAGGGAAGGAAGATAATAAATGTCACTTGAACTTAAAAACGTTTAGATAGAATTAATAGGATTGGTAGAAATACTAAGATATAACAACCGTTACAAACTACCATTTTTAGCATTAATTCATCAATTATTCAGTTTTAAACCGTAGACATAACTAGAGAATTCAACATATTAGGTATTTTTCCGCCACAATACATTCACACACACACATCGTCCTCTTCTTTCGCAACTTTCCCGCCATTGTCTTCTCTGTCAATTTATCTCCAACTTCACCAGAATTGATCCAATTACCCAGAATTCCATTTCTATTTGTACAATGGATCGAAGTCAACTTTAATACTGTTTAGAAATGTATTATTTGGGGACTCTTTCCTCTTTTCCATAAGGCATACCAGTACAGAAATAAAAAGTTTATGTATCGTGCATTGAAATCACTTGCAGAGTATATTCATCTCGCTTACATGAAAAAAATTAGAGGGACATTTCCTCCTAAGGAGAAATGAGTCTCATATGTGACGTACTCGGAAGGAGTATAATTATACGCGCAACCTTGAATAAACATATTCCAAAATCCTGAAATGGCTCGAAATTGTCAATTTGTCGTCGTTCCTACCAAACACATTTTCTTCCAGATGTGAAACAGTTAATTAGAAATTCCATTCTGGCTTTGGACATGATAGTAAATCTAGAAAACGATGGCACCGTGCCCTTTGGAAAACATGTCTACAAGAGCTAGATTCGAATCCTTCAAAACTCCACCAAACAGAAGACCAAAGGGCCCTTGTTTGTTTTTTCAATCTAAATGTGCTACAAAACCAGGCTGAGACTTATTTTCTACCTTTCTATTTCGTTGTTAATGTATAACATAGCTTTATGTATCATTTTTTGTGTCACCAACAACGAAATTAGCTGTTATCCACGGTTCGTTATTTCTTAGTACAAAAGTGTAATATGTTTCATTTTGATCCTTCTCTTCCTACTATGACGTCACCATGTATTTGCATAACATTCCCTTCTATACTACAATATTAAAGACGTCACTTTCGATATCATATTCTTCATAGTCACATTTTCTGTTTCTAATGAATGTGTACTTCCTGACTTAGGCGTTCAAATTCTTTTAATTGTTTTTTCAGATTTTCTATGAATCTCTATATGGAATTCCGTTTTCCAAAACCATAAAAACATATAATCAATATCTACCTAAAATCAGTAAAATATTCGAAGTACTCAAATTGCACTCATGGTACTAAATCATAAACTTACCATAAATCATTAACTTTTATGAGAATGATGCAGGTCTCATTTCAGTTAAAAATTGCAAAAATTCGAAACTTTTTTCTCCGTTTTTTTTTCGTTTTTCGAAAATTGCAAAAATTCAAAATTCTTTCAGCGTCTCCTTACAACTACAATTATGAAGATAGAGATTGTTTCTCTCAATGAAATATGATTCTTAAAGACGGAAATCTGCGAGTTGCTCCTGGGATAGGTAGCGCACGCACATAATTGACAACTAACAGGAAGCATTTGCGTGAGTATCAAGTCTAGCACGTGCAGGCAATATACAGGATGATCAGTCACCCTCAACGCCACGGTAGGATTCTATGTTAAGAAACCTGTGGAATTCGTCGTTTTCGAAGATCTAACCCGTGTATTAGTTGCGAATTGACTCAGAATCGTTCCTCAGAGATTGTATTCGATGTGCCAATAATAAAAATTGATTTGACACTCAAGATACGAGTAGTTACGTGACGGTTTATGTTCGTCGGTTTGTCATTGAAGTTCTGCGCGTTGATTGGTCGACACCACCCACGTTGTACAGCTCCCCGCGGTTTCCGCTGAGGATTCGATCCCTGGCAACGCGAGCGAGGCAATCGCTGTAGAGGAGGCCAGTCAGGAAAACCACTTACGATAATTTTAAACTAAAAGGTTTTGAGAAGTTAGTCATTGTTATGAATAACAGGGAAATGAAAGTATGGCGGTATGCAGGAGTCGGCGTTGCGCAGAAGTTTTTGAATGTGTCCAAAAACATTAGATATTCGGGAAATGAGTACATAGCTAATTATTGTTGCATATTGTACGTTAGATAGGCAAAACGTGAAGGGGTTGTATGAAATACTGATGTGGCGTCACAAGTTGTCCGCCATATTGAATTCAACGTGTCATTTTTGATGCCTTCTTCGATTATAGGTTCGATTATAGATATCGAGTTCAAGGCTATTTTTTTGTTCAATGACATAACTTTTTTCATTTACGATTATGACCATGACATACCATTTAGTCGCTTCTAAGTGTATGGGTGCGTAACGTGGCGGAGTAAGTCAAATTCTTTGCTCGAGAGGTATTGCGCATGGTGTGTCGGAGCGTAGCGTAGCGGGGTTCGTCAAATCCTTATTTAGAGGGGTATTCATCACGGTGCGAGGGTACGTAGCGTGGCGAGGCCAATGTATTTTTCATTGGGGTGTTGAGCACGGTGTGAGAACGCAGCGTGGCGGGGTGCGCCAAAGCCTTCGCCCGAGGGGTGTTGAGCACGGTGGGGTGCGCAGCGTGGCGGGGTACGCCAATGTCTTTTTCATTGGGGTGGTGAGCGCGGTGTGTGGATGCACAGTGTGGCAGGAGGCGCCGACGCCTCCTCCGAGGGGTGTACGGTGCGTGTGTGCGCAGCGTGGCGGGGTATGCCAACGCCTTCGGCCGAAGGGTGTTGAGCACGGTGTGTTAGTGCGCGGCGTGATGGGGTTTACCAAAGCATTTTTCATTAGGGTGTTGAACGCGATGTATGGGTGCGCGGCGTGATAGGGTTGGCCAAAGCCTTCTTCATTGGAGTGTTGAGCGCGGTGCGTGTGTGCGTAGCGTGGCAGGGTGCGCCAACGCCTTCGCCTGAGAGTGTTGAGCTCGGGCCATGTGTGAGCAGCGTCGCGGGGTACGCCAATGTCTTTTTCAGTGGGGTGTTGAGCGCGGTGTGTGGGTGCGCAGCGTGGCGGGGTACGCCAACGCCTTCACCCGAGGGGGTGTTGAGCGAGGTGTGTGGGTGCGCAGCGTGGCGAGGTACGCCAACGCCTTCGCCCGAAGGGTGTTGAGCACGGTGTGTGGGTGCGCAGCGTGGCGGGGTACGCCAATGCCTTTTTCATTGGGGTGTTAAACGCTGTGTATAGGTGCGAGGCGTGATGGCGTTCGCCAAAGTCTTCTTCATTGGGATGTTGAGTGCGGTGTGTGGGTGCGCAGAGTGGCGGGGTCCACCAAAGCCACCGGCCGAGGGGGTGTTGAGCACAGTGTGTGGGTGTGCAGCGTGGCGGGGTACGCCAACGCCTTCCCCCGAAGGGTGTTGAGCACGGTGTGTGGGTGCGCAGCGTGGCGGGGTACGCTAACGCCTTCGCCCGAAGGGTGTTGAGCACAGTGTATGGGTGCGCAGCGTGGCGCTGTACGCCAACGCCTTCGCCCGAAGGGTGTTGAGCACGGTGTGTGGGTGCGCAGCGTGGCGGGGTACGCCAACGCCTTCGCCCGAAGGGTGTTGAGCACGGTGTGTGGGTGCGCAGCGTGGCGGGGTACGCCAACGCCTTCGCCCGAAGGGTGTTGAGCACGGTGTGTGGGTGCGCAGCGTGGCGGGGTACGCCAACGCCTTCGGCTGGCCGCGCGTGGTGCCTTCGCGGAGTGCGTGCGCCGCGCCGCCGCCGCCGCAGCCGCACCCGGTACAGCCCGTGCGCCCCAAGTCGCCGCCCGCGCGGCCGCGCTCGCCCCTGCGCCCGCACCCGCTCGCGCACGCGCTGCCCGGCGCCTACCTCTCGCCCGTAGCCAGCGCAAAGGTACGCCTCGCTCAAGGGAGAGGCTGCGAGTGTAGGAACGATCCGCATTCGCACTGTGGAATGTCTGAGTGGCACGGCTTCTTTGCTCGTAGACATTTTGTTTCTGACAGAGGAAACCAACGTCATTCTTGCACACTCCTTTTAAATTTCTCACCTACGAAAATTCTCACGAATCGCACTCTTAATCTGGAAATAAGCATAAACTGTGACCGAGTTCTGATGGTTGCACTGGATGGTTTATTATTAGATCATGTTTTTTCATTGGGTATCTGTGCCGAAATGTCATGTAGAGGGACGTGGGTCTCAGATGAGAGAAGCAGTAAATCTCGACCATATTGTTGCAGAGAATGAGTCGAAAATAACGCGACTGGAGGCAGAATGTTGCAACGCAATTGGCAATCGTGATAAGAAAGATTTAGAAAAGGCGCATTCGTGTGAACCCACTGCTCCAATGCGTACAGTACACACAGGATTGAGTTTTTTTTTTGTGGCTCCATGGAGTTCTGGGAGACAAATTACTTCACAAAGTATAAAAAGTTCCGCTCAGCGAAGGGGATTTGTTGAAATATGGCAAAGCATGCATTGTACTTACTGAGGAAAATGAGTTTAAACGATGTCTTACGAGGCAAAAATAAATGCGACATTTTCTTAAACATAAAACGCACACTAGAATACGAGCATTCTACTATGTGGTTAACACTCAGGTTAATGGAATATTAACTAAACATAAAAATGCTCTTGTTAGTATCATTAAAAAATCATTTTAATTTTTCATCATTCATGTATCCGTTCACGCTGAAAAAAGTGGGATCTATGAAAAACCAACAATAGTATTTGGGTGACGAATATTTTAGTTCTGTTCTATACCTAAAGGGAGCATGAACTTTCGGTGTAAAAGAAGTGACATTCGTCTCCAAAGTGGGACCATCCCCAGATGCTAAGAAAAAATCAGATGAAATGTATTACAAAATTTGGAAATGATATTCAAAATTTCTATAAAGTTATCTACTGTACATTTTGATTCATATCATTCAATGATCAGAATTTAATTTTTGAATTAGCGAATATTAATTTTAAAATATTACGTTTTTGAAACGTTTTCATGCTCATATGAAAAATCTCAATATTTTCGATTTTTTGTCATAACAAACAGGGAACGTTGCGCAAGGTCAAGAATAAAAAGCTTCAAAATAAAATAAAAAGAAAGAGAAGATAATGATGATTAAGAACAACATGTGTAAAAGGGTGTCGTCCAATACTGGTCTTTGTGTGAAAACATAGAAACATTAACATTCTACTTCAAATCGTTCGTGGGCTGCAATATGGCACAACTCAAAAAGCTCACTTAACTTTGAAATATTAACCTAGTATTAAAATGCATCATTCTTTTATTCACACTTGTGCGATTTATTGGTGGAATACTGTGTTGTAAGATATGCTGTTGGATGGTAGACCATTCGCAATTCTGAAGAGTGCATCAACTCAAAATTCGTATTTTTTGAGTTGAGCCACTATTGCAGCCCACGAGAGTGATGGTCTTCAATACTCCTGATTCTACTGCATGACATTTCGTGCTGACAAATGGGATGACAAACTCAACATCTACATTTTGTGTACGTTTTTTGATATGACCGTGATGAAGTGATGGCTGGTGCTTGCAACGTGAGAGGAAAGTGCACGGTCCAATATGAATGGTTCTATCGGCAATACAAGGAATCTTCGACTTTCTTTGGATTGATACTGATCTGCCTTCTGGATCCTTTGCGTATGCATGGCACCAACTATTGTATAGCCCAAGCCACAAAGAACCAAATGGCAGAGACGAACCCTGAATGTTAACCGGCGGAAACAAGTTGCGATTCAAGTGGTCTGGCAAAGAACTAAGCTCAGAGCCCCTCTCGCCTACGAGACCTACTAAACCTATTACATTTACCAAAGTTAATTCTTATTAACTATTTTAATGAAGTAACACTATACTAAAGTGTCAAATTCGAAGAAAATATTTTCTTAGGATGTGTTCAATTTTTTCAGCAATCATGCCCGGAAACTTATCTTCACTGTTCATTGATTGACAAATTTTACTTTGTATTAAGAGTACCGCAAAATAGTATTTGCCGTACGCGTACCGCAAAGACGATGGATGTATAAAACAATGAAGTATAGTAAACGAAACACTGGGGCGACCTGAATTGATATGGTTGTCGCCTCGCATATTGAGAATGATCCCAAGATGTTATACATGTATGTTTCCAAGAACTCATGCAAAAATAATGTACATAACTCTATGACAGTGTCTTTGGAGTAGGGATGCGACACTGTTTTGAAAACATTGATGTTTTTGTAAAAAACTATGTTTGAAAGCCGATGATTTTTCAACATCGTTGTTTAGAGCTCGATGTTTTTATGTTTTCGATTTTGAAACAGTACAATAATCACGATTTTGTAAAAAAAAAAAAAAAGTATTGACATGTCACTGGTGATTCACGTGTCCGAACGGAACGGGACTTCATCGAGCAAAGCAGAGCATCTCTTGGCTGAGCGATGACCCAGATCCCCTGATATCACGCGGACAGGCGCCTACGTATGCGGCGTCATGACGTAGGTCGGTTAGCGTACCCCCTTCTTCCCGTTCTCTTTTACTCGAACTGAGGAAGCTCTGAACCCCTGCGATGACGCTTGCAGACTCAGTTTCTCGCGAGGACGTGAAATTGGTAGATATCAGGGTGCAAACTCCTCATATAATAAAAAATTTGTTATATGTCAATATTTTTTAAAAAAGTTTTGATAGTTAAATCTTAATTAGACATTGAACACGACCACTAGTATTGAATTCAACCTTTCTCCACGTCAAAATTACAACTAGACGCTACTTAATCAGATTTCAAAACATCGATGTTTAAAAACATCTATGGTTTTTGAACGATGTTTTTAACATCGATGTTTTAATTTTGAACGTCGATGTTTTGAAACATCGATGTTTTCTATCGATGTCGCATCTCTACTTTGGAGTATTCGTTCAAAAATGCCGGACTGAGCTTCTATCGGTTGTCTTGTACGTCAACATTTCATACGTACCTCAAAGGCTCTCTTTGAATAAGTTACGTAAATAACTTTTACTGAGTCAATGTACACGTGAAGAAGCAAGGCATCACATTAAGATGTGGGCAATGAAAGAAAAATAGAAAATGAATATACAAGTAATAAATCTGTACAAATAAAAGTTAATTCAACGTCATGTAACCGACATCGATTCTACAAAAAGGAGTGTATAAATAGACTCGAGATTTTTAGAAGCTCTTCTTCAGTATTGTCGCAGTGTCCATGCGCAGTTTGGTAAAGATTAATACAACACAAATGCAGAAATTAATAATTTAAAGAATACGCTGGTACAAGCACCACGATCAGAGACTGTCGCTAAGAGCAGATTGGCTTCTAATTTGCTTATTTTCTCCAAAATTGATATTCTCCAATCGATCTGACTGATGTTGCGGCCCCTTGAATTTGACTCCAACATTTTTTATTAAATTTTGTTGTTGAATAGTGTAAAGAACTTTTATGAGAATGATGCAGGTCTCATTTCAGTTAAAAATTGCAAAAATTCGAAACTTTTTTCACCGTTTTTTTTTTTCATTTTTCGAAAATTGCAAAAATTCAAAATTCTTTCAGCGTCTCCTTACAACTACAATTCTGAAGATAGAGATTGTTTCTCTCAATGAAATATGTTTCTTAAAGGTAGATTTTAAAATAAGGTCATGTAAAATTTTTCCAAAATTTGAGTACTTTTCACGTAATTTTGCGTGAAAGTCCGGACGAGAAAGTCCGTGCTGTTTTAGCACCACTAGTTCGATAAGAAAGCCGTCGGTGGCTCGTTGGTTAGCGTGCTCGCTTTCCACGGCGCCATCCCGGGTTCGATTCGAAAACTATAACTGTGCGCTTTCCTTTCAAAAGTCCCAGTATCTATCGCTGTGTGACGATGAGAAAGCCCACCCTAAGGTTAAGAAGACGTGTGTGGAGGGATGTCTTCGTGGTATCCACTCGAACCCCTTCCCGACGGCCGGGAGGCGGTGCCGCGCGTGAGAAGCGCGTGGCGTGCGCGGTGGGCGTTGGTGAGGCGGGGCGTGGGGCGGGGCGCGCAGGTGCGGCGCGCGTCCAAGCGCACGGGGCTGCTGCCGGCCGCCCCGCCGCCGCGCGTCGCCGCCTCCGACTCCGCGGCCGCCGCCGCCGCCGCCGCCTGCCGCGAGGAGGAGGCCGAGGAGCCGTGGGTGGTGCAGGGGCTGTCGCGCGACGCGGCGGCGGCGCTGGTCACGGCGCACCTGGTGGCGCATGCGCAGGCGCTGCGGCGCGCGCACCCCGCGTCCGGCGCGCCCGTGCTCACCGTGCGCCGCCCCGCGCCGCCCGTGCTCTACCACTTCCACTCCGACGCCGACCAGGTGCGCGCCCTCTTCACTTCATGTTCGCTATAACGTATACAGCCGACACCGGTTATAGTGAACTCGGCTATAGTGAACACTCGGTTATAGTGAACTTAAGTCACTGGTCCCGTTTCACTTACATATAAAACAAACTCTAGTTACACCATTTATAACGTTTCTCGCGCCGTAATCTGCAGGATGAGATCTTCTTGAACTCTCTATTACATTTTGCTGGTTCGGAGCAACTAAATGTGTATAAGAAGGACAGAGAGAGACAAAAACAGAGTGAGAGAGAGAAGGAGAGAGGGGGAGGAAGAGAGAGAGCGAGAGGGAGAGGAAGAAATGAAGAGAGAGGGAGAGATGAAGAGAGAGGGAGAGACGAAGAGAACGGAAGAGACGGTGTGAGGAAGAGAGAGGGAAGGAGAAAGAGGGAGATGAAGGGGAGAACGTCTGTCGTGTTCCGCTAGTTACAAATACGCATAAGAAGATTCGGTTATAATGAACTTGAACTTGGGCTGTACTAAACGTAGGAAATATGTCATGGAAATAAAATTCCGCTATTAACTGTTTACGCCATCCCACTACCGAAAGGATCTCGTTTTTTATTCGGTGAATAAAAGTGACTTTGGAGAGTGGGACAGACTTCGAACAGTGCAAGAGGCATTAAAGGTCATGAAGACTGCAATTCGAGGCCTAGAGACAGAGGACAATTCAGAATCAAGAATGGAGAGGTCACAAACTCTGGAGAAATTACTAATAAAAAATGTACGAAGTAAACATTTGAAATTATTGATTTTTTAAAGGCAAATAAAGATATTAAAATTTTCAGTTCGCGCTGTTAATGTATTTTTTTGTGTATCTATATTAATAAAATTATTCATTACGGATATATTCTATTTAATTTTGACATCATCGAATATTGTGAACCTCTGATGAAATGTTAGTCCCCAAAATTCCACTATAACCGGAGTCGACTTCGATTTATTTAGAGCTGAATTTGACGGATCATCAGCTGTTTCGGTGTCATCTCAATCGGGGGCTTACACGTCACTACAGTGACGTCACTATGATGACGTTCAACCTCCCGATTGGTTGAACTGATTTACGTCAAGTGCAGTTGTGTTTAAATTAATAATGAGCAGCCCCGGTAAAGGAAGCTCAGGGCGTCAATGTCACTGCAGAGTCTCTGGTCGGAAGGTTCTCGGGTTTCACTTCCGACTGTGACAGGATTTTCGACACTAGCTTGTCAGCTAGATCGAATTCACCCATTGCCAGCTGCTCTGATCGGTAGTTTTCCATGGTTTCTCCGATCAACACCAGGTGAATTTAAGAGCGGTACCCTAACGTATAGCCCAAGGGCCACGCGCGTGCTTTCCTTCCTCTTTTGTGTCCTATCCTCACCCGTTACACACACATACACACACACTTAGATGCACTACACTACCACACATTGGAAGACCAGTCGGGAGCTTAGAGCTTGTCCCGGTTGGGGCGGTGCCCAGGGCGGTGGGAGATACTTCGTTGAGGAAAGCGGAGGAAGATCACCACTAATTTCCGCGATAAATCATGCACTACACTAACGGGAGTAAATATATTATCAATTCGGACCTGTCGCTCCTGCTCATTCTATAAAGATTTCCATTGTTTGTAAGGAAATAATCTACATTAATTGATTCTGTGTACTGTATTGTTCCAGACCCCGGAACCTGATAAATCACCCAGTTCCTCATCTGTTAACGATTCAGAAAAGGCAGAAGACATCAAGAACATGTGCGCCACCTTTCAGAGAGTCACCTTCAGGGGCATGAAAAGCGACCACACGGACGTCGCTGAAGAATCCAAGCCCAAGAAGAAGCAGGAAGAAGACGTCTTCACAGACGCAAGCAACGCAGAGAGCTACGGCGCTCCGAGCCTCACTAAGACTGACGGTGGAAAGGCCTTCTTCCCTTCTCAGATACACAGCGTTAACAAAGAACGGTTGTTCCACATTGGGGGAGGCAGCAACCCTGGAGCTACAGATGTGATCCCAATTCCCACAAAATTAGTACCTAATGTTGACCATAGTAACTAGTTATTTTTCAGTGCATGATTAATTTCCTATCGAATTTGTATAGTACAAGTTTCCAAAAATGTTCTAACATGAAATAGACAGAGAATATGTTTAATTTAAATATAATGAATAAAAATTAATCAAATGGTATTAAATATATAATTCTGTTACATATCTATAGAAACTCGTTTTATGGTATTATTTATTTGTTTATAAATTATTCAAACAGATAATTTACAAAATAAATGAGAGGGCACCGTGGAAACATTAGTCCCCCCACGTTATTTCCGCAAAGGCATAACCTGTGTGCAAACCTGTACAAATCCTTACAACTTATAAATCTAAAAGTTTTAAACTAAGCGTACCAGTACTTTGAAGGCAATAACTAATACATAAATGGGTTGAGCGTAAGGTTGATTACAACACACCACAACAATAAATTACAATGCATCGAGAAAAAGGTTTTACAATTAAAAAACGTGATCATAATCAAAATCATTATAATAAATTAAAACTAGTTCATCAAGAACCGTACAACGCATTAATAATTAACAAACTATCTAGAAAATGGTTCATAATTTAAAAATAGAACATGAATAAAAACATTGGACATACATAATATTACTAACTAACATCACTAGTTAACGAGGTGATAATGGAAACATGCATATAGTTAAACACATTTCATGACAATACATAAATGATATTAATAAGGGACTTAGAACTAGCTCGTAAAAAATCTTTATATAACTATTGCAGAGAGTGTTACAAGGAGTAAATAGTGTGAGCTGGCACATTAACAACCCAGGTTCTCTGTTTTTCTTATGTATATGTTCGCTAAAATTACATTTCTTAAGTACTTGAGACAGGATATTAACTATTTTGAAACTTAAAAAAATTGTGTACTATTCCAATTTCTTTATTGATCATAGGTTGGTGGAGAAGGGTACGTCAATTGGGAGTATTCAACGTTGATTATAAACAGCCATAATTTTTTAGTATTTTTCCAGAAAGAAAGGTTGCAATGAGGATATATTGTGCTCTTCTGTAATTATTGTTCTGAAGAATAAACAAAGCTTTGTGGAAAATTGATTTAAGAATTTTTTTATGTATCGTGTTCAGAGTATACAAAAAGTTGCATCGTGTCACCCCACACCACAATTTTGTAGGAAGCTACAGACGAGAATAAAGCGTAATATATTACCAGCAACTGTTTCATGATAAATTGTTGTAATTTATAGAACATGTAAATTAAATATCAATGTTCACAAGATAAATATAACTTTTTAATTTTAAATTACAATCAATAAACCTAAATACTTAGTTTCACTCGTTCTACTGATTCCTGTACAACAGCTACGATAGGGGCCGCGGCCGACATTTTGAAAGGTGTACTCTTTCGTAGGAGTTGAAGACATTAATTTTAGCGCGATCTCAAGGAAAATTACAAGAAAATGTTCTTGGGATCATTCTCAATATGCGAAGCGGAAGGTATTTCCATTCACGCCGCATCAGTGTTTTGTTTACTTTGCAGCGCCCAGATGTTTTACGTGGCCTTGACTCGTTTGCGGCAGTCTGGCCCTTTCCGGTCAGCCAGGAGTGGCGGTGAGTGCTAGCGTTTGTGCGCGGGCGGGGGGAAAGCTGTGTTTGCTCGTGCCGCTGCGCGTGCGCAGGCGGGGGCGGGCGCCGGGGCGGGGGCGGGGGTGGCGGGGCGGTGGGCGGAGCGGCGCGCGCTGCGGGAGGCCCGAGACGCCGTGGACGCTGCGCTGGCCGCCTTGGAGCGCGACGTCACCGGCGACGACAGGTACCCCCCCCCCCCCCCGCGAAGTAGGGAAGAGCCCTTAGGAAGGGTGCCACCTTTCGCCTATACTGGCAGTGTTAAATTTGCTTGTTTTAGGTACGCTCATCTCAGGTGCCCCTTTGACTGGCCCAATGGATTTTTATATTTACTCTTTCTGGGATCTAAAAAGTTGTTTAAATATACTTACCAATCAAAACCATGTTTTAATATTTATAATTTTGTTATAATGTCCCCCCAAAAATAAGAAAATTCTGATGAATATTCTCATTTACAGTCTAAAGTTTTTGACAAGAATGAAAATACATTTTACAGATCAATCTAATTCAGTTTTACTTATCGTGTTAATTTTAAAAATGTATACTAGTTTGTTTTACCTAAAACTTTAAAATGAGAAAAAACCCTTAGAGATTGATGTTTAAAGTTCATACATTTATTTGCCTATTTTAGTATCGGCAAAATTAAATCAGATTTGGCGCCATGCTTTGAACAGCTTAGTTTTTGGCGCCACTCTTTGAAGGCCTTTAAGAAGACACCATACATTTCAAACTTGCTGCTTTAATTTTGCTTAAAAACGCGCGAATTCTTTTCCAATTGACCAAATACTCATTTTTGTACACAAATCTTTAAAATCGACTTTCAACTGCTTCAAGAAATCACCAATAGCTTTCATCACCTCCTGGGCGTCCTCGACAAAAGATTTGCCATTGTCAGATTTCCCGGAATCCATTTTTTTCACATCAGAAGCGACGATCTTCCTTTGTTTGAAAATCAGAGGAGCCGCGACCATTTTTGTAGCGATCGTGTCGAGAAGCTAAGCAATGCACGTATGGAAAGTAATGCGCGCAGTGAAGGTTTGTGGTACGTTGGCAGCAAGCAATTATCGTGTAGATTCTTTGAACTTGCGCTCTGAGACGTGAAGTGAAAAAGCAGAAAGCATGAATGACGTGAAATTTGTAAGACGAACGTTACTTTTCGTCCAGACAGGTAACCGTGACAATCTCTTCAATACTGATTGATTCTTACGGCAAAGTAATAATCTTCGTCAATTATGTGTTGCTTTTCCCCCCAGAACTCTCTCGTCTGATGAGAACACAGAAGGCCATGCATAAAATGTCTCATTGCAGGTTCTGCTAATGCTCTCCCAATTCATCTAAGCAATACTTCGCAACCTCAACAACAGTTTTTATTACCTCCATTAGATCTCGAAGCAGACCATGGTGTTTGTAATTTTGAGAATCTTTATTGGATTTGCACCATTTATTTTTGGGCATAAATTATGCATAGGATTCTCATCTGTTGATGCTTTGTGGAACCAAGCTGCCCACGCTGCTTTTCTCATTGATTCCAAACGATCTGTATTGCTTCTAATTGCATGTTAATGCAATTAGTCTAGCAGTAGTCGAAGCAGTAGTCTAGTAGTAGTCTTGCAGCTTCTTTATTTCATCACCTGAAATCTTTTTGTCCCTCCTATTAACTTTCCATCTGGAAGCTTTTTGCCTTTCATTTCCTGAAAAGTGCGTCTCAACCTTGTGTCCATTCTCTTGCAAACATGGCACACACATTCCAATTTACTAATATTAGTATTGCGGTAGGGTTTGGCTTCCACAACAGCATTATAAGCTTTGCTATCGCCACCACCAAGATACTCAGTATATTGCACAACTTTCTTTTCAATGGACCTGATAAAATATGAAAATATTCACATCTCCTACCTCCATTTCACTCAAAGAACCACTATAATTTATAGTACAATTTTCTTGATTGGCTCTGTCTTTTGGTTTCTTACAACCGTGCCAATACTTAGTAAAAATGTTTACATCTATAACTTTGCAACGAGGTAGAATATATTAGATGGAGTGGCTGTCCCTATAGTTTCAGCGGTCTTGATAGAGGCTCGCCGAAACGGAAACCGGCCGCCCTGTTTTTTGAAGTCAAAACATACGAGTGGCGGTGTAACCGTCCACAACAAGTGCTACACTGCGATTTTTTTCTCAACTGCCCCTTGCAGGTATTAGCTGTCAACTGTTTCATCCAACTTAAACGTCACCATAGTGACGTCACTATTGTGACCTCTAAGCTCCCTATTGCATGACACTGAACATCTGAGATCTGACAGGCATAAATCGCAGTATAGAATATTTTGTTTCCCAGATGGCGCTGGAAAAACATGGCTTCAATTTGCTTCGAAGATGGAGGCGCTTCAGCCTCTGTATATTCTAGCTCGTTGATAACGTTGCTAGTATCAACAATAGTTGCTGTGACAACTCCGTTCAGACTCTTGTAGCCTCTTTTTTGCCAACTCCGATCGTTAACAACAGCAATATCATCTGATTCATTGCCTTCAACTGCTTCTACTGCTGCTTCTTTCATTTCTTCTTCAACACATGCTTCAACTCTTTCTCCAATACATTTTATTATTTTATTGAATTTTGTAAGAGGTTTAAGAAAATTCATTACTTCACACAAAATTTTACCTCCACTTCCTTTTCCAATACAGCCACCATAAATATATATCAGGTTAAATTCAAATCCTTTATCTAATAATTTGGAGGTTTCAAAGGGAAATGTTTTTTTACAATTACAACAAACAATTTCTAATGTACATGCTAAATCCTTTCTTTTGTCCATTACTTCAACAACACTCAAACAATTTTCGCAATCACAATGTTTGCACCTTGCAAAAGTATTAATTGCAATTGACAACAGTTCCACATCAGTTAATTGAAGTCCAGTTTTCAACACACAATCAACCTGTTCATTTTCCGAATGGAATTCTTTATATAAACATTTTGAACTCGACAATTTCTTTTCAGAATAACTCACTCTTTGCACATTATCAATTGCCGATGATGGAGTGGACTGAACACTACCATTTAATGACATTTTGTCCGTAGTTTTGAGAGTTTTCTTCTTTGAAAACTGATTTTCATGTGTCTTTCTACACCCAAACTTCTTACTACGAACATTTGTAACAAAATCACGAAGCACCAACATGAAAAACACGAAAACAACTTCAAAATTCGTACGCACAAAGGCCACAACACAAAACAATAACAGAACGAAACCTATGGAGAAAACCCACTCCCCTTAACTGCTTAACTCTTCTTTCGTAACAGTTAGTTTTTCGTAGTTGTTACGCGAAATAACAGTTATTTCGTTTATCCTGTTATTGGCTGGTACCGGTTAAAACTCATAGTACGTTTTGCAATCTATTGAGCCAAACCCAAACTACTACAAGCAACAATTTTGTACTTTAAGTTTCACTGCGGATAATCAATCATGATTAGAAAGTGTTCAAATTATAGATTCTTTAATAAATAGTTCGTCATTATTGCACAACATGTGCCACAATATTTTTACTTTTTATTGTGTACACTTCTATAAGATGTTTATTCTTTATATTCAATCAATCCAAGGTATTTGTTAACTTCTTTCTGTCCCATTGCTATCTAGGTGAGATCCACTAATATTTCTATGAGTCCGATAAAGTATAATGAGTTACAGTCAAATAACTCGCATTGTAATATTTGATATTCAACTGTCATTATCACTATAGCTAGAGTGAGAAATCAGAAAGAGACGAGAAATGCAGAAAGAAATGAAGGACGCAAATGGATATTGTAGGTAGAGGTGGTGTGTGTTGACGAAAGAGGGTAAGATGAATAGATTGGTTAGTGAGTTCGGGCGCGGAAACTGGTAACGTCATTAGTCTCGTAAGTGTACTGCATGTAGACGGTGGCGGTCATCTTACTCTCTTGATGGGGAGATTGTTTTTTTCTCAATTAGGTATCTCCCACCAGCGGGTAACCGCCCCAGCCGGGACAAGCTCTTAGCTTCCAACTGGCCCCCCGGCAAGTGTCGTAGTGTAATGCATGTTAGTGTAATTGTGTGTATGGGGTGAGGATAGGACAAGGAAGAGGTAGAAAAGATCGTTCGCGGTCCGTGTCCCTTTTGTTACGGTACTGCTCCGGCATTCACCTCGTGTTGATCGGAGAAACCACGGAAAACTACTGGTCGGAGCAGCCGGGTGCTAGAATTCTTCTCCAGACAGCGACTGAACTCGACCTAGATCTCCCGCCAATGTTGAAAGCCCTGCCACCGTCGGGGCTCGAATCTTGAACCCTCCAGTCAGAGGCACTGCAGTGACATGCGTTGATGCGCTGAGCCGTAGACAGAGGAGCGAAGGAGGGCTGTGGGCGGAGGCGGGGGCGCTGGAGCTGCACCGGGGCAGCCCGCTGCTGGAGGTGTTGCCGCTGGGGGCGGCGCGGCGCGAGCTGTTGACGCTGGCGCGGGCGGAGCGGCCCCGCCCCGGCCCCCGGCCCCGGCCCCGGCCGCTTCCCCGCCCGCGCGCCCCGCCGCCCGCCGCCTCGTCCGCCCCCGCGCCCGCCCTGGCCCCAGCGCGCGCCGGCGCCGCCGCCGCCGCCCCCGCGGCCCAGGAGGCGCTGGCGACGGCGCGCGACGTGCTCGACCAGATCCTCGTCGTGGCCATGGCCTGCTCCGACGCCATCCGCGCCGCCAACCCGTCCGCCGGGTGCGTCACACCTACGCGGCTAGTTATTTATCCTGACGTAACCTTACGAATGTTCTCTTTTCCTCACTATACGTAAAACCTGTCTAAAGCGGAACCTTTCTAAGACGGAAACCTGCCATTCGAGTCAAAAATCTCAGCTCGGATGAATTTTATTCGTGAAAATTACCTCTATAAGACGGACACGGGTCCAATGCGGAAACGGAAAGGTTTTTAGAGAACGTAAAGTCATCATTACTTAGCTAAGAAGAAAATTTTCTTTTAACTTTACAGCAACTTTGCACACATATCACGATTAAGGTATGTTAGTGTTGTCCGAGAATAGGTAAGATTGATGCAGGTGGCGAAGAGACACAAGAAAAAGTGCGAGTATCGATTGAATATTGTATAAACACTAAATTTTAATATAATCGGGAAATTAATAGGCGTTATTATCTGCCATTATTTTTTTACTATGTCGTTTCATTGTGTCAACACCATCTTGAAGGTCTTGATCTAGCGTGAGGAGGCGTGTGTGAGTATGCGTATTTATTATTAGCGAAGCGAAGAAAGTATTTTTTAGGTCTATGATTGTGTATGTTTTCACGGAGATGTCTCAGTGCGAAAATGACTTTTGCGTACGGTAGGTAGATTATAAGAGAGGTTAGAAAATGCAGCATACAATAAGTGCAAAACTTATTAAATTTCACTATTATTAAACTTTACAATAGCTATTAACGTATAAAAGTTACTAATAATTAATAATTAGATGAAAACTATTAACACATAATACATTATGAAACTTTTTATCAACACTCATATTCATGTACTCCAATACCTCAAGTGGTGATAAGTTATTTTCGTAAATACCTTGAATGATATGTAAAAAATAGATATTGCAGCGTATTGTAGAATCGAAAGGTATGTCAGCATTGCTCTTAATCATTTTAAACTCAGTAATTGTAACCAATATGTACTAGTTACACAACAGGAACTCATGTGAAACAACGAGTTATTGCCTTATGTTGAAAAAGCATGGCCTTCTGTTATACAAACGTTAAGGAATGTGGGATTCCTTTCGAATAAACATAGAAAAAGAGATATGAAACAAATGATAATTCCTAAAATAGGGAGTTGTATACGATCATAGAAAAGATATTTATATTTTGTGAGTGAATTTATTGTTTTTTGATAGATCTCGATTGAGGATTTTGGCCTCGTCCTATCTATTTCGACAAAAAACTCAAATTTAAATGACAAAAAAAACAATAAATTTACGTACTTCACATAAAATAACTTCTTAATCCAGAAAAATACTCGAACTCAGGTATTCCGAATCAATTCGCCATGCGCCTTCCCGCTAGCCAAAGCAGCAACACTGAGATACCAAATTGGGCTGATGCTTAAAAATCTAATTGCCTCTACCCAATATTTTTAACATGCAATTTCTGAGAGATCAACAACATGATCATTCAGAGAGATCAACAAAAATGAGATCTTATGACCTCCGTTCTTTTAAGCGTCCCTTGTTTTATCTGTGGAAAAATTCAAAGAAAAAAATTTGTAAATGATAAAATTTTGCAATTTTAAAAAATACAGTACGGCAGAAATACCGTCCTTTCATACATATGAGGGGGGAAATTAAAGAGACAAATTATAGCTTTTTTGAAAATTAATTGTTTAAAAAATAGAAAAATTACCAATATTTCATACAAAATTAGGTGAAAACTACTTATATTTTCGAAAATGTTATATGACCTTATTTTAAGATGCCTTTAAAGAATAGATTTATTCTGGAAAAAACTTCAATTTTGTACTTTCAATATTGTATCTTCAATATTGTATATTGTACTAGTTGGATAGTGCAGAAAACTATATTTACGACTTTCGAAAAATCAGTGGTTTCAACGAAAATGACACCTGCAACTATTGTCTTAAGAGTCTTCCTTTACGCTGAGGTTAACCTTCATTCATAACTTACGTAGGAGAAAATTTCGAAAGTTTTGAGATTTCATGTAAAGTACCCTCCAAAATAAAAATATCCTTTTCAAGTTTAATCGGCTTAGATTCATTTAAATAGATAAAAAAATCAGTTTGGAGAAAATCGCCTGAATGGTTTAGGTGTTACTGATGACCACTCACGGACAGACGGACAGGCAGTCAGGCGTTTTGTTGTGAATCAATTTTTTGGTTCCAAGAACCTACAAAATATCAGTTCTGACTGCTTAATGTGTATTTTACTGTATATAGCAACAAGATTTAACCACTTTTCCACCAATAAGAGTTGTTCTGCCGACAATTTGCATTTTGCCGGCGCCTGATAACAAAATTTTTCTTCTTCCGAAGTAAAATATGAGAAAGCAAAAACTATGTCCTTTTTGCCCATTGGGAGACCTCTTACATGGGTTTCTCATTCAGCTGCAGGCGGTGTGCCCGCAGATTTTACGTATGGGAAATTGAGTCTGCCACGACACATCGTGAACTGTTACATGTGAGACGCACTACTGAGGCACTTGATGTTTTTGAATCATTATTATTATTATTATTATTATTATTATTATTATTATTATTATTATTATTATTATTATTATTATTATTGTTATTAATATTTTCCTTTGACAACCAATCCAAGGAAACCCTGCCTCTCCTTACGCAAACTCAATGTTTATAACATTGTCTTTTTTTCAAATTATTGATGGCTGAGTTGCAAGCAGATTAATGTAGAAAGAAAGTGATAGCTGAAATATTAGAATTACTGAGTACTAAAGAGCTAATTGTACACGATAGGTGATATACTAGAAGCTCATAATTTCCAAGACAATTATTACACATCCATGAAGCAGATAGAGGCAAAAGAAGTGTTAGAAAATAAAACACAATGCAATAACAAGAAAACTAACTTACATTCTTAACACACCCCAAGACTTTGTTGTGGACACAAAGTAAAAAAAATATTTAAAAAAAAAAATAATAAAAAAAAATAAAAAATGCAGGCAGTACATTAAACCTGTTGCAGGACACGTAAGATACAGAAAACGATATTTAGACAATTGCTGATCGATGGTTTTCGCTTAAAAGAGTATATAGGTTTTTCAGCTTGTGAAGAGGTGTGTGCTCGGGCAGGTGCGCGCCGGCGCTTGGGCGGGGGCGTGGGCTGGCGGCGGAGGGCAGCGGCAGCGGCATCAGCCTGGTGACGTCACGCGCCACCACCTCCCTGCGCGGCGCCCAGCGCCCGGGGCCTGTGGCCCTGGCCCACAGCGACGCGGTGCTGGCCCGCCGCCCGCCCTCCCCCGTCGCCCCCGCCGCTCCCGCCGCCGCCAACGCCTCCGCCCCCGCCGCCACCGCCTACTGGCAGCCCGTCGCCTTCGCCCCCACCCCCGTGGGCTTCCTCCCCGCCACGTCCTTCTCCGCCCCGCTCTTCGCCCCCTTCCCCATCTTCATGCCCGCCCTGCCCCCCTCGCCGCCCCCGCCCCCGCCCCCGCCCGCCCCACGGCCACGTCCCCCGCCCCAGAGCGCCGCCCCCGCCCACCGCTCGGCCCCGCCCCGCCACGACGCGGGCGACGAGCCGAAGCCCGCCCGCGACGTTGCCCCCGCCCCCGCGCGCGCCCCCGCGCCCGCCGCCGCGCCCGCCCCCGCGCCCGCCGCCGCGCCCGCCCCCGCGCCCGTCGCCACGACGCCCCAAGGGCGGCGGGCCCAGGGTGAGGCCCAGGCCCAGGGCGCCGAGGGCGACGAGGCCCGCGAGGCGGAGCCACGGGACAGGTGCGGACATCGACGCATTTATTGCGGCTATTTCCCATCACTCAAATGCAGCTCTTAAATGAATACGACGAAGAATCGATGCTGTAATTCTAACATTCCAGCTCGTTACGAAACATAATACCTGTAATAACTTCTTGTAAGCCATGAAAGTTATACCAAAAAAATAATTGACAATGTTTCGTTTGTATTATGAAATACCTATTTATCGACAGGAAACAGATATAAAAATAACACCTATCAATAAAAGAGACACAAGGAATGAAACGTATTAAATGGAGAATATTATTGAAAACACAGGTACCGCCAGTCCAATCCTAGAAATGTTGGACACCTCCTCATTTGAGTTTTATGATAAATGTTCATGTTTTTTTTACAGGAGACTCACTGGCACATTTACTGGAGACCCTCTGGCACAACGCAACAATAGCTTTAATACCTTCAATGTGTCTTTTTTCCAAGAACAATGCTATAAACACAGTCATAAACTAAAAATATTTGTCTAATGAAAGGAAAACATGTGCTCGTAGCGTAAATTACAATGACGGAAAATTTCGATAATTACTTCTAACTTGATAATTGCCAACCCTTGACTGAAATAGTCATATTAATCAGTCTGCCTTCAAAAACAAGCATGTTACCTGCACAGACCATATATCTTATTGAAGAATATTCGTAGCTGCACTAAAAATTCAGTCATATTAATTTCCCGAAAACATAATGCGAATTACTACTTCTGAAGTTTCACACTTAGTCCACTTTCTACAAAATACTGATACTAGAGAATAGAGATCAGTCAAGAGCAGCAGTGGTCTGGAAGGGTTCCTCTCACCCGCTTGAAAACGTGTGAGGAATTTCCCCACCCGGGACTTCACTGCGCGCTAGTTACGCCGCTCTCTTTTTTTCCAGTCAATACATTAACACAAAATGTAACTTTCGTATGCATTTCTATCTTGCAATGATGCTCTTTGAAACCGATTCACTGTATCACAATGAACTGCCGAATCGGCTACAGGAAAGTAGTTTTCTTTTTTCTCAGTGATGCTGCAAATATCTGCACATTTTGCACACTAAAGGCAATACCATTGATTCTAAAAAAAACTTTTGACACATAAAATTTAGGCAATTTTATACTCGTTCATTTTATGTCAGGTTAATATTTACGAAAAATTAATATTTTTCTAGTTATCTTGTGGTAAAGTGGGATAATTTCAGATTTTCATACCAATTTTCGACGCCCAAATCGTTAGTTGGAGGGGAAAAGCTTAAGAAGGTTAAATGTAGTCAATTTTATCTTTTTTCTTTTAATACAAGACCAATCTTTTCAAAAAAAATTATTGCTTTTGAGATATTTTAAAAAATTTGACAAAAATTACACATTTCTTTTTTAGATATTTTTTGCATAAAAACGGGTTTTTCGGGGCAACATGTTTGTAGGCAAACCCGATATTCCGGTTCACCGACCCAAAAGCATGTATGTACTTTGGCACGACAGGTCTTTACGAGCTAACACCTACCACCAGCGTCCCGGCTTAGCGGCAATGTGTTTGGGGGTACGTGTGGTTAGAACATAGCCATCCCTACGCTGTATTTCTGGTATTCTTAACCTCTGATATTTCTCATCGTCACACAGCAACAGATACTGGGACATTGCTAGGAAAACGCACAATTAATTTTTGCCCCGACCGGGAATGGAAGCCGGGGTTGTGCCGTGGAAAGCGAGCACGATAACAACCGAGGGCATGTGACCCCAAAACATATAGGAACCAAATTTCAAAACTACACCAAAACGTACCCTTATTTCTACCATATGAACTGCCCGCCCACAAAGTTGTAGGTGCTAGGAAGAACACGTTACGATTTCGCAAGGGCTGAATATCGCACTCGACACTACTTGTAGCACTCTGCCGCGCAGGGGGGGGGGGGGGGGTTGTACTGTGAGGCCGTGTGTCGTGCGCAGTGGCGAGCGGCGGAGCGGGCGAGCGGAGACGGGCCCGGAGGCGGAGGCGGGGACGGCGGCGGGGGCGGGGGCGGGGGCGGCGGGGGCGTGGAGGGGCGCGGGCAGAGAGCAGCCTGCCGTGTGCGTGCCGCTACGCGTGCGCATAGTCACGGCCGCGGGCACCGCAGCCCTCCTGCCCAGCGCACACGGTCAGCCCTCGCACTCATCACTCATCATCTTTATGCAATGCGTAAATACAGTACGCTAAAAATAACCGCATCACCTACAGAAAATGGGCACTCTGTGTTTTCCTTATCCAATCTTCTCTCAAAACTTATAAACAAATATTAGGAGAATGGGTAATCACATATTTTATATGGATTATATGATGTTTCTGATTCCACTACCTTCATAACTCAGTCGATTGTTACAAATCATGTGATGTATTTTCAGGATTATATTGCAGATTACAACTGTGAGTAAGGTGATGTGGTTTTTGAGCATGCTGTAGTTCATAACCAAGTATATTGTTATTTAATGATGAAACACATTGCATAGTGTAAACGCAAATCTGACTGATCTAACACAAACATTCTAAATATAAGATTATTATTGTCTGATATAAAAGGAAAAAGCTGTAGCTTTATCTGTGATTTGATATTATGACTCGATCTAATATTTACTACGTGGCAAAATAATTTCAGAGATCTCACCGGATGCGTACTGTACCGGGTCAGGTTAGGATACCGAAAGTATTGATACGAATGTCCAATGCATCAACTTCAGAGAGCGATATTCTGTGAGCATGAGTCAACGGAGACAATTGTGTTCGGACGAAGCAGGATTGAAAGAACCCACAAGTTCCGGCACAGGGAAAATTTTAGCAGTTTTAGAAGATGATTTGGTCACTTTGAATTCAATAGACACTATTGATGATTTTTGCTCCACCTGACCCGATATGGGACACAGCGGGGGTTAGTGGAGATGAAGATTTGGGGGAGCTTACAATAATTAGTCAGGAAGACAACTGTCGGTGAAAACTGAAGTGCTTTTATAAGTTGGAGGGGAGGGAATTTGACTACTGATATAAACGATGTAAAATTACTAAATTAATAAAATTAAAAAACACTAAATATTTACCAGGTTAAACAAATCAAAACAAAGAAAACTTGAAATTGAGAGAAACAGGATATTCAACTCAGAATAAACTATTCAAAAATAATGGAAAAATTACTATCCTCTTTATGTTCATCAGGCTTTATAAACATCTGAAATTTTTTCAATTTTTTATAATAGGTGAGCTTCTAGAATTCATCGTAAAGATGAGTGTCATCAGCAAACATGATAAAATGATAAGATTTCATAGCTTAAACGTTTTGTAAACTGCCAGAAAAATAGTTTTTTAGAGTATCTAGTTTGGGAAAGAGAGCAGTTGTGATGAAGCAATTCCTTACTTTGGACTCCATAGTATGAAACAGTACGTAAAGGGAAAACTGATCCGCTTTTGGTTACTAAGTTCGGTACCTCAACCAGAAACTGGAATATAAAATTGAGTTTGATATTTACCAGAGTCAAACAATGAAACAAAATAGTTGGAAAGAAGGTTGGTTCCAAAGGGGTTGGGGTGAGAGCCGCCTCCCGTGCGCAGACGCGATCGGCGAACGGAGGGTGTTCGAGTGGGCGACGGCGCTGCGGAAGTACGTGCCGCCCCCGCCGGCCCTCCAGCGCTCCCGCTCCCGGCCCCCCGCCCCCGCCCCCGCTCAGGCCCGCCCCCGCACGCCCAAGCAGCCGCAGCCGCAGCCGCGCGCAGGCAGGAGACCGCCCGACGCCGCCGCCCCCGCCAGCGCAGGTCAGGCCCAGCGCCCGCTCCACCCGCACAAGGCCTGAGATGCTCACAGCAAGCGCCTCTCACCCGGGGACCTAGGTTTCGCGTCGACACAGTTTTCACTACACAGCCACGCCAAAATCAGACGCTGTCTGGAGGAGAATTCCAGCGGCCGGCTGCTCTAATCGGTAGTTTTACGTGGTTTCTCCGATCAACAGCAGGCGAATGCCGGAGCAGTTCCCTAGCAAATGGTCCACGGACCACGCGCGATCTTTCCTTCCTTCCGTCCTTGCCCTATTCTCTCTCCGTTCGTTTACGTTACTTTCACGAACACGCACTACAATAACACTGATGTCGGGAGACCAGACAGTATCTTAGAACTTGGCCCGACTGGGGGTGCCCCCCTGGGGGAGATACCTACAGAGAGAAACCCGCAGACGTACAGGCCGGTGCGGAATCTCACGCTCCAGTGGGGGAGAAAGATTTCTCGTGACTGCAACAGGCTGTACACGCACGGAAGTAATGACTTCGGAGGTAAACGTTTTCGGGAACAGAAAATACTTACTCATTCATGCCAGGCGCAGACGACAGGGAGAGCGCAGCCCTCAATAAAAACTTTAGCGCATGCGCAATGTCTGTTTCTTCTAACGGTCCCAGCCACTTTGAATGCTGATCATCATTTATTTTCTTTTGACAAATGCTATGGAAACTCGCTTCTCAGACATTGAACTTGGATTCCTCGATCTTACAATCTACTGCCTTCGCGAGGCACGTATTTTGAACTTTAAAATTGTTAATTTGTGCTTATTATGTTTATAATAAAAGTTTTATATACGTTTTAAATATATTAGCTGCACTGTTTGCCCATAGTAGAGCATAAAAATTTTAATAAAAAATATCTATTGTAAAATTACGTTTAATTCTCGTCAATGTAATGACTCAAGTCTTAACGATTCTTGTTACGCCAGAAAGGAAGTTTAAAAATTAATAGTATTACACTAATGTGAGTGGATTGAAATAATCAAAAACACTCGTTCTTTTAGAATTTATTCAGAATATTCTAGAGGGATCCGGATAAAAAAGTGCCTATCAATTCCTCTTGTTGAGAGGAATCTAATGAGTTATCTAATCGGCTAAAAGGTTGTTTGTTTGTTTTTCAAGAAAGTATATTTTTAATCATCTTTGGGATTAATCCGGAAAATAGGGTCTGTTCCCCATTAGGCGCCCGAGACGAGTCCAATGTCATCTCATTTGATCCAAGATGACAGGCGTGGAGAAGTCATCGGACGAAAAGTTAATTTAATCGTACGTACAAGTAGAGAGCTCATACTGGTACCCTCTGCACTATTCACAACTTGCCCTCCTTTTGTTCAGAAACTACGTAATCTCAACAAGCTTTTAGGATCCTCCACTTTCCGAAAAGAAATTGTATCAACTATCAGGTAATATATTCCTTGGTCAATATAATTTCTTTCGATTTTGAGATAAAAATGTATTGCTTAGCTGACTCAAAGAAACTTTAGCTCTAGAGATTTCGACATAATAAATCGTACGTTTTAACAACATTATTATAAACAATAGATGAGAAATATGATTAAAAAATCTAAAAACTATTCTAAATACGATTTAAATATGATTTAATACAATTTAAATAATATACATACGATTTAAACGATCAAAATACGATTCTAAAAATAGTTTCAAAGCAGTACAATTCAAGGAACTATTTAAAGCAAAAATAGGGTGTGTAGTTATTTTCCCCATCTTATCTGTAAACCCCTTCGCCTCTCTGTATGCGAATTGTAAGCACATTTGTTCTAGAATTTTGTTTTTATCACGTAATTGGATTTGAAAATTATAAAACATTGGTCTTCCAATGTGTCTTCACTATCTGTCGTTGATCTGTATTCTTCTTTAAACTGTAACTGCGTTGGAATAGAAGTGGGACGATTGTGCTTCCGTCTTGCCGAGCGCCGCCCCGCCCGCCCCGCCCTCCCCCGCGCAGCAACGCCCTTCCGCCCGCGGGCGCCCACCATGCGCCCGCCAAGGGGCCAAGCGCGCGCTTCCGGTCGCCGCCGCGCCGCCCGCAGGTGCACGCTTCCGTTTTTTGTCCGCGACGAGGGCGCGGTCGCGTGCGCGTTGCTGGAGCGCGCGCTTATCGACTCAGCGCGTCTGATAATTACGGAACACTTGTAAAGGTGGCTGCGAGGGTGGCAGCTCGTCCTCATCCTCGTCCTCACCCTCTCTCTCTTTCTCTCTCTCTCTCTCTCTCTCTCTCTCTCTCTCTCTCTCTCTCTCACCGCGTCCGTCCTCCGTCCTGCTCAGGCAGACGCCCCCCAGGCCGCCCACCATTGTCCAGGCAAGAATAGCAAGAAAGACAAGGCTGTTCGCGTCACACAAGCTTTATCAACTCGGTGGCTACGAACATCGCTTCGAGTTTCTTTCCTCGGAGTATCTCTCCGGCTGAATTAACACTTAAACAACATTCTCTTTCAATTGGCTCCAAAGTTTTCAGTGAAAATATTCAGATAGGAAGAGGTTCTCTCTCTACTCTTCTTTAATATTCTTAAAGTAATATTTCGGTTCTACCATTAGGAAACGGAAGTTTTTTTAAAATGTAATTTGGGTGGAAATTGATGGCAGCTGACAAGAGTACGGGAAATACAGTAAAGCTATCCCACACCATGGCAATTAGAAAATTAACTAGTACGAGAAAGTCTGTGCCATACTATATCACCACTAGTATTTATTAAAATTTTGTTCTCGGGTAGCGTAAAGAACACTTAAGAGATAGGCGCAGGTCTCATTTTCGATGAAATCCCTGGTTTTCATTGCACATGTTCAATTTTTTTCGAATCTTTTGTCAACTACAATATTGAAGATTTTTCTTCGTTACTGAAATCTATTTTTAAACACAAATCATGGAATAAGATCATGAAGAATTTTTCGAAAATATATGTAACTTCCGAGTTTTTACGTGAAATGTAGACAATTCAAAAAATGTGTTCAATGTTTTCTTTCTTCAATGTTTGTCAAGTAATCTTTGCTCAGCTCTAAGTTCAGCTCACAGTAGTGCAGCATCGTTCCACGCTCCCCGCGAAATCATTTGCCGCGTTGGCCTTCAGGCGCGACTACCAAGTGTCAGTCTTGCCTACGCACACTACATCGCGCAGATTTCGAGCTGTGATACGTGTTTCACCTTGGTCCAGGAGCGATTTAACACACAAATCACTTTGCAAGAACTTTTTGACTACATTTCCCCAATGAACGCCATGTTTGAGGATTTGATGAGAACCACTGAGCCATCAGTAAGATTTTACTCGTTCGATCGATAAGGCCAACTGCAAATCATCATAGTCAGAATTCACAACAGTATTAGGGATAGTTTCTCTCTCTAAACACTTAATGTATTTTTCGTACGTTGATACAAACAAGATATTTCGTGATTTGTACAAGAACTATTTCCAGAGGAGAAACGGCGTACGCAATAAACGTTCAAGCAACCAACCAGGGTATATGAACTCATCATACGGCTCATTGCCAACAACCGTTCTTGATGCAGTGTCTGTCCGGGAGTTCCCAGGGTTCGAGTCCCGACGAATGTGGTTCCCTCATCTCCCCCACACACACATACACACGTGCGCGCATTACACACATAGGAGACCAGACGGGAGGTTGGAGCATATCGCAGTTTGGGCGGTGCCTTTCTGGGAGGAGACACCTGGACAATGGAAAAAGCAGTGGACGTGCAGCTCAGCGCTGGACCTCGTCGTGGGAAGAACAGCCACCTCCGGGAGCCAAATAGTTAACGCGGACGGAAACCCGAAAAACTTGCCCACGCGGGTCGGGGGGCCGCGGGCGCAGCGCGCGTCTGTGGGGGGCGTGGCATTCTGGAGCGGAGGCGATCTCCATCGCGCCCGCCCGCGCCCGCCCGCCCAACACGTGTTCAACAATGCGTCATTATTGCGCGCGCCTATCGCCCCATCGCGGGCGGCGGCCGCTCCCCGCCCCTATCGCCCCCATCGCCCGCTGCCCGTCGCGTCGCCCGGTAGCAATCGGATGGCCGGCCGCGCCCACCGCCCCTCCCCCGCCCTCCCGCTCTCGCTCCGCAGGAAACTGCTCTTTGGCCTGGTGGAGGTTGCACGACTGTTTATAACCTCGTTTGGCCGCTTTGCTTTAATTCGAATTTGGCGGTATGGATTGTCTTGCAGCACGTAATTCGGTTATCACTGAAAGATTCAAATATTTTTGACAATCACCTGTCCTTTTATTCTTTAATTTTTTAAACTGACATCACAAAAAACAATTGTACAGATTTTTATCTGCTAATAACGTTTCGGAGGTTGGCATCTTCCACCCATCTTCAGATTCTTACAGGCCGAAAAGCCCCTTCATGTCGACCCCGGAAGGGTCTTACATCTGGAGTTGAGCCATCGAAATAGTTGTTTAGTATCCGATGGGAGAGAAAATTAGATAAAAAGCCGCGCCTCCCCCCGCCCCTCCCCCGCCCTCCTCCGCCCTCCTCCGCCCTCCCGCTCTCGCTCCGCAGGAAACTGCTCTTCGGCCTGGTGGAGGTTGCACGACTGTTTATAACCTCGTTTGACCGCTTTGCTTTAATTCGAATTTGGCGGTATGGATTGTCTTCCAGTATGTAATTCGGTTATCACAGAAAGACTCATATGTTTTTGACAATCACCTGTCCTTTTATTGTTTAAATTTTTAAACTGGCATCTCAAAAAACAATTTCACAGATTTTTGTCTGCTTTAACGTTTCGGAAGTTGGCGTTTTTTCCTTCATCTTAAGATTCTTACAGGCACAAAGACCCCTTCATGTCGACCCCGTAAGGGTCTTACATCTGGAGTTAAGCCATCGAAATAGTTTAGTATCCGATGGGACAGAAAATTAGATAAAAACTGGTAATGTCGATCGGTGTATTCTAAACAGCAGCTCCTGAAAATGGAACAATTCTGCTGTCAGAACATTCAGACGTTAGACTGATTGCCAACCCTAAATATTTTAAGAACGATAGTATGTGTCAATTGTCTTGAATTATTTCCACATTTCCACAACAGCTCCTGACTATGCAGGGTTGCCAGATGCGTTGCGAGCTCTTTCCTCACCAGTACTACGGAATTTCCCCAAATTACGTCTCCAACGAAACAAAATTCCCCAGATTTAAAATGAAAAATAATCTCCAAATTATGAACCAACGACTTCAGCTGTCTCTAACTATTCCATTTCTGTCCCCTTAAATTCAAATCAACCAATCATCGTCCTTTAAGATGCTCGAAGCCGAAAAATTAGTTTTTTCCATGCTTTTCGTTCTCTAAGCCTGTGGTTTCTCTCTTTTTGATACATACAAATGACAGAGAATAACGTCTAATGTTTCTTTTGTTTTAATAATAATGAAGACAGTAATATTTCCATCTCGATTCCGAATGAAAAAAAAATTCCGCCCAAAATCTCCAAACATTTCCCCGTATATTTGTATCCCCAT
The DNA here is from genome assembly GCA_038098605.1 of Gryllus longicercus. NCBI lineage: Eukaryota > Metazoa > Arthropoda > Insecta > Orthoptera > Gryllidae > Gryllus > Gryllus longicercus. The sequence continues at coordinate 1,502,597 of JAZDUA010000358.1, read as the reverse complement.
TCTTTCCCTACGATTTTCAACTGGTTCTCGCTCAGCAGCGGTCACGAGCAGACGTGCTCCGCAGCTCCGCCTGTTAGCCGAAGGCTAGCGCTTATCGCAAGTCCGACTGCCCCGGCCGCTACTAGTGCCGGTCCGGGGTCAGAAAGAAGTGCATTTATTTGTGACCAGTGGTGAATTACGAACGTTTTCAACTTACCGTTCAAATTTACTAGTGATACAGTGGTGACTGCTCGTATTTCTGTACAAAGGTGACTTCATTCTCGTGTGAACAGTGGTGCGTCAAGAACTATTGAAAATCAATACCGCACATATATAGTGATGTGAATTATGTTAACTGACCACGTCGCCTTCGGGGGACTAATCACACAAACAACAGAAATACTAAATAACCAAGAAAACAGTGAAGCTTTCGTCAACAATAGTACGAACGGATTGACTTTAGAACACAGTGAAATAACACTGAACCTTCAGCAACAGCACCAATTTTTATTGCATGAACATCAACAGCTAAAACAACACTTACAACAATTAGTGCAACAGAACCAACAGTTACAATTTCAAATACAGCAATATGTGCGTGAAAAAGAAACCCCAGCCACCGTCCTAGAAGCTACAGCAACTAACGGCCAAGCATCTACAACGCAGGAAACGGCCTCAACCTTGTGCAGCTCATGGCAAACAATCCCGCTGCGTCGACAAAAAAGACGCAATGATGACAACTCTATACAACCCTCTAAGAAGACTAACAGTGAACACGACCCCGTATCATCAAAAAAACAGGTATGAACATCTCTCTTGTGATGAAAATTTGGAAGAAACCTCGAATTCTGAGAAAATCAATAATACAACAACCAAGGGCAGCATGCAAGAACAAGACAAATATCGTACACCGCCTATTTTCATTCCAGGCGTCAGAGTAATATCTGATATGATCAGATCTATTAAAGAAGTCATTAAAGATGAAGACTTCTCATATAAACTTGTCAAAACCTACCAAGATGACGCCAAAATTACTATGAACAATGTGAAAATCGTACCTCAAACACCGGAGGTTTATCGAACGCTTGTTAAACCTCTGAATCTAAAAAATATTGCTCATTATACTTTTCAGTTAAAACAAGAAAGAGCCTTTCGGGTAGTATTAAAAAATATGCACCCAACAGCAGACGTAACGGAACATAAAAAAGCTATAGAAGTACAAGGCCACAAAGTAAGACAAATTCATAATATCAAGCATCGTTTAACAAAAGCACCTCTACCATTATTTTTTGTGCACTTAGAACCTCAAAGTAACAACAAAAAAATATATGACGTCGAATACTTACTACATGCAAAAATTAGTTTTGAACCACCGCGTAAAAAACGAGAAATAGTACAATGCAAGCGATGTCAGTCCTACGAGCACAGTTTTCGGTATTGTACGCTTCCGTATAGCTGCGTCAAATGTGGAAAGAATCACGATAGTCGAACCTGTACTAAAACGAGAGACACACCAGCTACATGTGCTCTATGTAGCCGTGACCATCCAGCAAATTATAAAGGCTGCGAAGTATATCAAAAAATTCGTAACAGCAAGTATCCTAGTCAAAGTCAACGCCGTAGAAATGCTACGCAAAACATAACTGAAGGCAACAATTCAAGCTCACTAACAAGTAATCAAACCATAGGAACAGGTAGACAGTTCACATATGCACAAATGGCCCAACATTCGCAAATCAATAATCAAAATGTGTCGAATGAAAATAATCTGATTTCCATAATGCAAGAATCATTTAAAAAATTCGAGTCCATCTTAGCAAAGCAAGCTGAACAAATCTCCTGCCTAATTAATATCATGACTGCAATAATGAAGAAACTATGAGTAATTCACTGCGAATTGTCTCCTGGAATGCCAACGGAATACTTCAACATCGAAGAGAGTTAGAAGTGTTTCTACATCAAGAAAATATTGACATACTTCTAGTGTCTGAAACACATTTTACCGAAAAAAGCTATCTACGTTGTGGCGTCACCAATTAATTAATATAATTTTATTATGGCATCGCCAATAACAAAGTAATTCCTACAGCTGGAAATAGCTCGCGTCGAGAAAGAAGTGGGTCAAAGGGACGCGGCCTCCACCGCGACGGTTCCCTTCGCTAGACAGGGAGGCCCACCCCCCGACCGCGCACAGGTCTTCTTTCCAGAGGCAACTGGTTTATTGCCCCTCATAAACAGACATAAAGGCCCAGGCCGGAGACCGGCCGAACAAAGCGCCACCCTCGCGTTCTTTCTGTTGCCGCTCGACCAGGGAATGCCAGCCCCGATGGAGTTGGGCCGGGTGTCAATTAGGCGAGGAAGACACATTTACGACGCGTCGTGAGCGAAACCTTTCTTGGCCATCAAACTGATCCCTTCTCGGACAATGCTAACTCCTCACATTCGTTCTGGCACGCGTCGGGGCACGCGACGGGCACCAGAAGTCCCGCGGGAGCTGTTTCTCTCTAAATACAGTAGGGTGTCGATTAGCCCATGACGGTCCGGGAATCCGGGAATCGGGAATCCGTGAAATGTGCTTTTACGCGCGCACGTGTCCAGACAGATGCGATCAGCTCCCGGAGTAACTGACAAAGGGAAGCGAGTGAGAGAGCGAAGCCAGCGACAGACAGAGAACATTTACGGAAAAATACAGAGAAATCGACACGAGATTGGTTAATCAGAATCCTGCGACGCAGCCACCCTCGGCCAATGGGAAGCTTCGCCATGAGGGAAGGGAGAAATTTGGTGCCAGGAACAATTTGGGAAGGGGAAAGGAACTTCTTTTATAAACGCGATGCAGAGTAGGAATGAGACCTTTTGTAAAATTTCTTCGGAGGAACACTTCTAAAAATTTCCTCGAAACGAGACTTCTTCTTAGATTTGTTTGAAGAGACTACTTCTAGGATTTTCCGGCGAACTTTACTTGTAAATTCCTTCGACAGTCTCGACTTGTAAAATTTCTTCGTGGAACTTCGAAATTTTCGTTACTTGAGAACTTCACTTCTAAAAGTTATCCAGTCATTCACGATCGGGATGCGAGTTTGGGAAAAGACTTTCCCACAGCCGAATTAGTCAGGACGCGACTCGTAAATTGTTGCGGAGAAAACTCGGGCGGGAAACTACCGGATCCCGCGCCGTTTTCGTTTCGGCCCGCCAGCCTTGCCGCCTCTCGTCCCGGGCTAAGTGACAGCCCTTTTCGCAACGTCAACGCCCGTGGCCACTCGCCCCCTCTGAGCCTGCTGGAGCTGACAACCTGGAATCGCCGCTACCTGAGCGACAGAAGACGCGCCGCAGAAGATCAGCAACCCGGAGCCGCCGCCGCCTCTGCTTTGAGGCCGCCGCCTCGGCCCGCCCACGAAGACCAGCAGCCATTGGTGATAACTATGAGACGATGCCGTCTCACTGAACAATTATAACAGCGAAAAACTGCAAGTGGCCGCGCTCAGGCCCAGCAGAATTAACCACTTGTAATTAATTCACAGAGTAATTTTAGTAAAAAAACTTGCGTCGCCCATTGCGACATTGTAATTTCCCTGGTAGCTTTTGGTGCCAGAAATAAACTGGTATTCGTTACAAATGACTCTGTGTTCATTCCTGACCTCCCATCTCTTCCATTCAGTTACATTTCAGGAGCTGAACCTGGCGCCCTCCCCCGTGCACATTAGGTTTGTTTACAACGTATATCTGACTACGAAGTATATTGCACAAATCATTTAGATGGGACAGCTCATGGAGGCACAGCAGTAATAATTAAAACAAGAATCAGACACAATATGTACAAAGATAATGCTAAAGACTATCTGCAAGCAACCGCTATACAAGTATACGATAAGTTCGGTCCGCTCGTTATTTCAGCTATATACTCCCCTCCAAAACACAAGATAACCACCGATCAGTATATCAAGTTTTTTAGAACGCTCGGCACAAGGTTCATTGCTGGAGGAGACTACAATGCTAAAAATCAACTATGGGGATCAAGACTGGTAACTACAAGAGGTCGCGCTTTAGAAGGAGCCATCTCTACACTAAAACTCCAAACAATTTCATCAGGAAATCCCACATACTGGCCAACGGATGGTAACAAGGTACCTGATGTCTTGGATTTCTTCGTCACAAAGGGAATGGCACAGACCTATCACACAATAGAACCGTCTTTTGATCTTTCATCTGATCATTCTCCAGAAATACTGACAATCAGTTCTTCTGAAATCAAAAAGAAAGAAAACATATACCTTACAAACAGAAAAACGAACTGGGAAGAATACAGCAACTGGCTTTACCATAACACCACTGCCAAGGTCCGTCTAAAATGTCCAGAAGATATCGACGATGCTGTTGAATACTTAATACAACACATTCAACAGGCAGCCGTATATGCAACTCCAGAAATGAGAGTGTTTGAAAAAAATAAATACCCATCAGAAATACTAAAAATGATTAAAGAGAAAAGACAGATGAAAATGACCTGGCAACACACTCATCACCCGGACGACAAACGAATACTCAACAGAACTTCCCGCCTCTTATCAAGAAAATTACAAGAAATTCATTCGGAGGAAATGAAGGAAAGAATAGAAAAGTTGTCACCCTCAAAAGCTACAGATTACTCCTTATGGAAAATTACTAAAAAATTAAAAAGACCTACAAAACATGTCCCCCCTCTTCGTAAAACCGATGGAAGCTGGGCTAGGACGGAAAACGATAAGGCAGAAGAATTTGCAAAATATTTTGCAAAAACATTTCAACCACACCCCTCAGCACTACTCACAGAAGGAAAAGAAATCATAGAATTCTTGGAATGTCCCCATCAAATGTCGCCACCAATTAAATTCTTCTCAACAAAAGAAGTCACAGCAGGGCTGAAACTACTACCAAATCATAAGGCTCCTGGACATGATCGTATTACAGGGGAAATGCTTAAAAAACTGCCTAAGAAACTCATCGCCCTTGTAACATCCATTTTCAATGGAATAATACGCATCGGACACTATCCTTCGCAGTGGAAACTGGCACAATTAATTGTAATCGCAAAACCAGGAAAACAGCTACAAAATGTTTCCTCGTACAGACCAATAAGTTTATTACCTTCTTTGTCTAAGGTATTCGAAAAAATATTACTATTTCGCATATATCCATTACTTAAAGAAAATGACACAATTCCAGACCATCAGTTCGGTTTTAGAAATCGTCATTCTACAATAGAACAAATTCATAGAGTAGTCGACACCATCAACGGAGCTCTAGAAAATAAAAAGTATTGTTCCGCCTTGTTTCTAGATATCGCGCAAGCGTTCGACAAAGTGTGGCATCAAGGCTTGCTATATAAAATCAAGAAATGTCTGCCGCATCCATACTATAATATACTTCGATCCTTTATTTCAGATCGATTTTTTCAAATAAAATTCGGAGATGAAATAACACCGTTTCATCCAGTATTATCAGGAGTGCCACAGGGGAGCATCCTTGGACCAGTGCTGTACACGCTGTACACCGCTGACTTACCTCAGTCCCCAGACGTCACCACTGCAACATATGCAGATGACACAGCCCTGCTAGCTTCGCACGAAAACCAAGAAACAGCAACAAGAACATTGAAAGAGCACCTCGAGCTTATAAACAAATGGTGTAAACTCTGGAGAATAAGAATGAATGAAACAAAGTCCAAATGTATAACATTTACCCTCAGACGAACAAGAAATACAAGAATAGAAATAAACGGAAAAGTAATTGAAAACGTAGACACCGTCAAATATCTCGGACTACATCTAGACAAAAAGCTAACCTGGAAGAAAAATATTTCGATCAAAAGAAAGGAAGCAGAACTGAAAAGTAGACAAATGATATGGTTAATAGGAAGAAAATCTAGTTTAAGTCTAGGAAACAAAATTTTACTCTACAAAACAATACTCAAACCTATCTGGTCTTATGGAATTGAACTCTGGGGAACAGCATCACATTCAAATATAGAAATAATTCAAAGATTTCAATCCAAATGTCTCAGACTATTAAGCAATGCTCCCTGGTTTGTATCAAACGCCACTCTACATAAAGATCTCAATATCACCACTGTTAAAGAGGAAATCACTCTCAAATCCCACAAATACCAACACAGACTCGAAAATCATATTAATCATCTGGCCATAAACATCTTAGATAACAGCACAACGACAAGAAGATTGAAAAGAGTACATCCTCTTGATCTGGACCACAGATATAAATAATATTTTTCTTTTAAAATAATTGTTACTGTAGATATATTTTGTTTGTCACAATGCTTGCACTATTGTATGTTTGTTTGTTATTGTGTTTTTTGTTATTTCAATGTGATATTGTTTATTGTTGCTTTTGTTTGTTTGTCTTTTTTTTCTTTCTCTCTCTGAACTGGACAATTAGTTTAAAACCATTTTTAGAAAGAACCAGAATTGTATGGTTTCTTTACATGTCGATAATATATGTACAATTGTATTTGCCGAATGTTCGTGTAGAACAAATTGCAAATAAAGCAGATGTTAAAAAAATTTAAAAAAAATTCTTTCCCTACAACGAAAAAAATTCCAGTTTTGAGGACAACTTTCCCCAATCAGGCAACCCTGTGACTATGGTAAAAACTCCCCGCGTTGCAATACGATGCTCTTCTCGCGTTTGAACAACGTAGGTGATCGACGTCTTCCTTTGAATTTTTGTTGTCTTGGAATCTTTTATCGCCTTTGCCCCTGTTATCAACGCTGCGAAGTACTGTATTTTAAACATAAATATTTCTTGGATTATTTTTCACTCTCCACAATTGGGTTCGCGGGTTTTAGAGCGAAAAAATCTTAAAAGCGCAATATTTGAAAATACAAAAATCTTATCACAAATTTGTGCCAAGGAGAGCTTACAATTGTTTATTATAGTTCAGACTGTCAAAACTTGTAGTAGCGGAAATATGTTTACATTAATACATTTATGAGTGCAAGTGCTTTAAATAGTGTCAAAAACACTTTCTCCAAATCTCAACCGTTTTCTGTGAAAACTAGCTCAAAATTTCGCATTTTCAGAAGCAATTAAACGCCATTTTCTCAAAAACGGCACCACATTTTTCAATGTATATTGCTGTTTATGACGATGGTTTACTCTGACCTATCCACAGCAAGAAAATTAGATAACTTTACTACGAGAAAGTTAGTGCCATTCTGTGGCACCGCTAGATTGTATTTTTCTTAAGTTAAGCCTTTCATAACCTCACGAAAGAACATTGTTCTATGCCAGCTTATTCCCACCAAAATGTGTTTTGGTTTTTCGCGAAAAAAAAAAAGTTTTTGTGTGAAGCAAATCATCTAATGTATTTTCCACAGCTTTAATTATGATCTCTTGTTTACATATTATTTTCTCTCTCACTCTCTCCCTCTTTCACTCTCTCGCACTCTCTCTACCTAGTACGTAGAAAGCTATGTAATGCTACGGCGAAAAGAGCGTGTTTGCGGCCCCAAAACCAGTTTTGTGTCTCTTTTATACTTTAAAAGATTATTTTCCCTGCTTCTCAAAAGGTAGTAAATTATTTTCGCTAATACGAATCTTAGTCAGAATCCACGTTTGTGGTTCCTTAATACCGAAAAAGGTTGTTTTTTTTACCGTTCGTCTGTTCGTTAGCCTGCAAACAACATTACCGCCAGAACTATTTGTAGTATTTTTTTTTCAAAATGAATACTCCCCGATCGATCTGGCCGGACTTGAACACCTGTGATTTTTGAAACAGTTCTTTAAATTTTGGGGGTACTTTACGCGAAACCCATGCGACATTTGAAAATTTTCTCGAAATGTCTGCAATTTTTTTCTTTGCATTTCTTGTAAAAATCGAGTCAAATGCACTGTTTATTTGTTTGTGTTGCCCTTTTGTGACAGACGTGAATGCGTCCACTGGCGAGAGCAGCGGTGTCGTCGTGTGGAGTGGCAAAGGTGACTACTCGCCCAGGGAGTGCAGCAAGCGCCTCAGAGACACGTTCCTGGCCTCTGATCCTCACATTGTTCGCGTTGGCAGGAGAACTACAGACTCGAGGATGCCACACTAGATTGTATATTCTGATAAGTCAGAGCTATTCATATTTGTATTAAAATTTTTAAGATTTACCTTCGTTTCCTAAACCATTTTCAATAGATTTGTCTCCATATTCAGTATCATGTTACGACACGTTTAAGTAAGGTAATATCAATAGTGATCAATTAGGGTCATGAAGAGAAGATATGCACACAGGCGCAAGGGATGTGAGTTTCGTGTTTTTATGCCACAAAGTATCATTTTAGGTATAGCATCAATCGACGCGTTCATCTATTATAAATGAAAACTAGGCGGAATTGCGCACCTGACTGAAAGCTTTCTTCCTTTTAGTGTTGCTATATAGAAACCATCCAAGCGACAATAATCAATATACTTGAAAAATGTCGTGGAATGTTAGGAAATCTTACACTTCAGAGAAGCAAGAATGCACGTTGAAAATTAGACGTGTGTGAGTTGTAACTGTAGAAATATTACAATAGTCATCCACTTATAAAGACTTATATCACCAAAACATTGTTTTGTGCCACTCAGTGTTAAGTCTTGAAGACTAATGAAATGCGGGTTGGTTAGAAATTCTGGAATAATATAATCACTATTTACTGTCAATATAGAATTGAACATGCATAAGAATGTAATTGAGATGTTTTCTATTTGCGAAGAACTGTACATGTATTTATTGTGGTATTGCAGGAATTCCAGTTATCTGCAGACGTTGGTACGTTTTTAATCCTTGTAAAGTGGTGACAGTGACTTGAGTATCTTCAATCACTAACCATACTAACAGATTGAGAAATGACTTAAGTAATAAAAGGTGCTTTGAAAGGGGTAGTTCTAGAGAAACGGTAGAGTTGCCCTGTATAAAAAAGACGCATACAGACTTACATGCAATTCACACATAACAGGAGATCAGTCTGGACCTTAGAGCTTGTCCCGGCTGGGATGGTGCTCAGGTGATTGCATAGCTAAAGAAAACTCAGGCCTCAAATCGACGTGTAGGTGCCGTCTGATCTCACTCTCACGATCCACCCGAGATATAACATGCACTACACTAACGGGAGCAATGACCATAGCAGTTGACGTGCCCGAAAAGTCAATCAATCATTCAACGATGAAGGGTCACAACATGAAACAACAAATAACGGAATAACTACTTCTACCTGCAATATATAAACAAACAATACCATACGGAAATAAAAACGAAGTGTGTGTCGGCTGCCCTCGTGAACGCGCCAACCGCAAGCGCTGTTCCTCGAGTGCGTGGCAACTGGCCGCCCGCACCGCCCCGCACGCTTTCATTTGTCTTAATTTGGTTGCGGCAGAGTCAACACAGGGGGCGGTGGAGCGAAGGGGGCGGGGGCGGGGGCAGACGGCTCTATCAGCCGGTGACGGACGTCGCTGTCACGCGAGCACACAAAGGGCCGTTAGCCCCCCCCTCCCCCCTCCTCCCCCGCCCGCTGGTGCGCGCATGGGCCCTCTTGGCCGCTGCCTCTGATTCCTATCCTCAGTTTCACTCGTCCAGATGAATAAATATTTTCACAACTAAGTACACAACTGCCAGGACACAGTCATGGAATAATTTCAACTATCTACTTAATATTCGTAGGAGTAAGGTGTGTGAATGCCTAATCAACTGGTGGGCTCTGTTTGGAGATTCGTTTCAAAATTAATTTTCCCTTTACCCGCTAAAATATGTCGGACGTTAATTGATATTTTTGTTTTGCTTAACAGAGTTTGTAATGCCGTGAATTCATAGCCAAGAAAGATTAAACAACAAAGCAAAAGGCTATTAGAATTATCCGTGGCAGATGGCAAGTATAGTGGTTCTCTCAGGCCAAGAATTGTGTAGAGTAGGCGAGAGTTTTTATAGTTGGCCTCTAACTGAGGATGAATGAAAATAATAAACGTTAACTTACACAACTATAAGTTGGCAAATGTCTAAAAGTTTCTACAGACATACTTCAATACTATGTTAATATCTTCAATGTCGTTCTTCAACAGACTTCCGAAGTTGTTACGAAATTCATACTTGAGATTATAAAATACAATATTTCGTATAGATTTGAAGATTTTTGACCCTTAAAACATTGTAAATGTGAAAATACAATATAATTGAATTTTATATTTTGTTAAAGTAATCTGGCAGTATACTTTATACGACAACACAAGACGAAGTAAGCAGATGATTATCCGAGGAAATTAATTAACATTAATTGGCGTAATTGTACGGTATTGTCTTTGGCACATTCTTTTAATTTACTCCTTGATTAAGATAATCCAAAGTTCGAAACACACCTGCGCCATTGTGAATCATGTACTTAGTATGTATATATTATGTCAAATCAACGTTTTGAGTTAATGGTGACCTATTCGTTAACGCTTACAATTTATTTTCATCAATGGTAACTGTTTCATTTACAGGTTAAATTTAATGTTTGCTTACAAATACAACAGAATTTCTACTTTTAACAATCATACTGTAATGTTGTACTGTACAGTTTTATTTCCTTCAGGAACTTAAAAACTTTATTACATAATGTCCTGTCTTAGGAAGTTCAGTTGGTACTTTAGTCTGATGTTTCCATACATAAGTTATATGAAAAGACTGCGAATCAGAAAATGAAATATGCACGTTCATTTACACTGCACTTGGCTATGATTGATTTAATCAAGACTCACCGCCAACTTTGAAATCGTAGTATTTGAAATTGTGCTTTAAAACCTTTCCCATCGAATGGCTCCTCTGGCGGGAGACCGGGTGAGTCAAGATGGCGTAAGGCCGGGAGGGGAGGACGGAGGGAGAATGAGAAAGGAGGAAGGCAAGTGGAGAAGAAAGTGAGATTACAAGAGGGCGGAAGGGGAGGATGGAAGACGGGAGGAGGTTGGAATTCCTTGTAGGCTAGAGGGGAGGAGTGTGGGAGGACGGGAGGGAAGGATGTTGAGAGTACTGGACTCTCACATAAACAAGATCCAAGTCTTCCAAAACTGAATCCTGCTCATTGCAACCAAAGCCCCATGGTTAGTCAGAAACGTAACTCTTCATTCCGATTTCAACTTAAAATCAATAAAAGAGCTAATAATTCACAAACCTCTCAATTTCTTCTTTCACCTACCTAATATGACCGGTCCATCCCTTTTCAACCTCGGTATAGATAACACTGCCTTCCTGAGAAAAAAACGACGTCCCCTTCATTCATTCGTTCTTAAACCGCTTTTCCATCTTTGAAAAGAAATAATTATCTTCAGCATTTAGTATCATCTCCCAGTGACTTCTGCTGGTGCACGACGAGTTTCCCCTCTCTTAATTTTTAAGCTTAGAATAAGTCACTAATCATCTGTAGAGCCGAACGATGAAAATTTGCTCAAATATAAATTAACTTATTTTTTTTTAAATAAAGAGTGCTGGAGAGTGGTGGTAGGGGGTTAGGTTGTGGAGTGGGTAAGAGAGAGCTGGAGGGCAGCAGAACTAAAAAACAAGTGAGGGAGAGGAACGAGGTCAGATGGTTCGGAAAGCGACAAGACGGTGGGCGGGAGGCGGGGCTGGCGGGGGGGGGGAGAGAGTGCGCTCTCTGGAGGCGTGTTGCTCAAAACGCCCTCTCCCCCTTCCGTATCCCAATGGCGGCGCGCTCTATTTATTCCTAGCAGACTGACAGCCCCCTCCCCTTTGGCGAATGGTACCGAGATAAAAGAAGAGGGAGCGTTTGGCGCGGCGATGGGTTAAAGGAGCCTCTTCAGCCCGTCACAACTCGGTTTGGTCAATAAATTCCCCGCGCAGCAATTGTGGATTGGGAGAGACGGAAGCGGCTCCCTGATGCAACTCTGAATGCTGACTGAACCCTGCGCACAGACACGTGTCTGCAAAGGCAGGGACAGGGGAGATCACCCTCCCCCTCGTCCAGTAAGATGGTGGAAATGACCCCAAAGCGGATTTTCAAATTTCATAACGTGTTGTGTTCTTACACTTATCAAATTTGTCTAGAAAGACTTTTGTAATATTCTAAATTAAAAAATACCCTTACGGAATTTCTGACAATGTCGAAAAACCGACAGCTTACTCAGTCTTAACAGTCTTTGGTCTTAACAGCTTAACAGTCTTTGGATGAAATTGCAGTCGTGAGCACCGGCCAGGGGGGCTCAGTCAATCAACTGATGTCACTGCAGTGTCTCTGACCGGGAGGTCCAAGGGTCTGAGTCCAAGTCCTGACGGTGACAGGATTATGAACTAGCTAGATTGCAAGGTTGAATTCAGTCGCTGTCTGGAGGAGAATTCTAGCGGCCAGCTGCTCTGGCCGGTAGTTTTCCGTAGTTACATTTACATGCCGGAGCATGTTGTACTCTAACAAAACTCTTCCCGTACTTTTGCGTTTTCCTTATCAGCGTCTTCTGTTCAATTTTCCTTGTCCATGGTAGTGCTTCTCCAGGAATCCCAACAGAATTTGTCGTTAGGAATGCAGTGATGGACACTCCGGTTACCTCTCTCTCGGGTGCCGGCTCGGACACACCCACGTTCTCTCTTAAGTCTTTCCTTTTTTCACTAAATTATGGAAAGATTTCAAAGAATCCGGACAACTGTGAGATTAAATCCAGTTAAATAGTGGTTAAGAAACCCATAATATTTACAAATGCGTTCCAAAAACTACAAAAGTTTCCACAAGAGCTATAAGAAAAAATATCCACCATTAGAATTTATTCAACACGTCCTAAATTGTACATGTTGAAAATCTCTAAAAATATTCTTCTTTATAATTTAAATTACGCTTTATATGAAATAGAAATCTTGTGTGAGTTATTAATTTAATCCATGAACGCCCACATTAGTATTGTGCACATAGGGCTCACAGTCGTAGCATACGTGGCGGGCAGTCTTTGTTGAAGTTTTCTGGTAGCATTTTCTTGCAATTCTTTCTTAGTGCTAGTCCATTATTGTACTGCTAATAGTACTAGAGTGTTCCAAAGCTTCAACAGCCAACAACGGATTCACGACGATACAGCTCAAAGGGTTGAATTGTGTTCATTCCCACCAGAAACATCAATACAATAAGTTCAGTTTTACTTCCGATCCGAATCCCCTCAATCCACGTCGTAGCTTTCGGCGTATCGATTTTTCTACTGTCCTAGTCACAGTCAACTTGTTCTGTGTACTACGCTGAACAGTGATCTTTAACTGACGTCGGAAGCGAGCCTTGTCTCTAAGAATTTCAGTGAGAGGTCACGTATATACAGAATGACAGGACTCAAGTTACAAAACAACACCGCAGATTCTATGTTGAGTTTTATAAAGTGCTGTCGATTTAATTTTTCCGAGAAAAAAATTGTTTTCGCAAAAATTGAGAGTAAAAGTAATTTCCTGACGCGGCTTCTTTGTAACAGCAGAAATGTTGCGTAATTGCCACGGACAACGGTGTCACGGACAACGGTAAAATAGTTGAGTGAGGCAAACAGCTAAACTTGAGGTGCGAGAAGGGTGTGCGATGTGGGATGTTGGAACAGGGATTTCGGTGTGAGCTAAGAGTGAGGTGCGAGCAGGGTGAGCGATGTAGGATGATGGAACAGGGATTTCGGTGTGAGCTAAGCGTGAGGGGCGAGCAAGGTGCGCGATGTGGGATGATGGAGCTGGAATTTCGGTTTGAACTAAGCGTAAGGTGCGTGTAGGACGTGAGATTTCGTATGATGGGGCAGGGATTTCGAAGAGAGATGTTGGATGTGGGGCAGGCTGTGTGATACGGGGTGATAGAGCTGAGTTTTTGGTGCGATCTAAGCGTTATGTGTGGGCAGTGGGTGCGAAATGATGTAGAAGAGATTTGGTTGCGAACTAAGTCTGAGATGCGTGCAAGATGTGCGATGCGGAATGATACAGCCGAGATTTCGATATAATTAAGAGCATAATGATGGCAGCAAGGGCATTGAGGGGACGATGTGCAGAGCTCATGTGGGTTGAATGCTCAACTCGTTTTCATCATAATAATATTTAATTGAATGCTAATTCCATTACATATAAGTGCGTCACTCCCCACTCAAGGGCCGAGTTGAATGAGTCCTCCGCAACTGAAAAAATTAAAAGTGGAAATTAATCGACATCTTTGGTGAATTTTCAGTACTTCATTCTAATTCTCGTATACGGATTCCCAAAAAAAAGAAGGCTACCATTTTATTGCATTGAACAATAAGTTACACAGCAGCCAGTGGCTTGTGTAGCAACAAAACATCCACAGACAATAGCGACACTGGACGCTGAGTGTGCGCGTGGACCTCGCAATGCGACACGACGCGATGTCTCACGTGACACGAGGCAGCCCGGACCCTCTCCCCCCCCCCGCCCCCTGCCCCGCCCCCGGCACTCGGCCTGCGGGTTCTCTGTGGATCCACTACACTGCAGTAGCTTGCAACTATTGCACCTCCACCACGAACACGTATACTTTGAAAATAGGGATTTTAGAACGTTACTCTGAAACATGGTTTTACTAGTTGTGGATATTTATTTACAAATTGAAAAGGAATACATGCGCAGTTTTTAGTATACGCGATAAATATACCGGAGGAGGTGGCTCAATACATCAACTGACGTCACTGCAGTCCTTTTGGCCGAGGTCCTAGGTTCGAGTACCGACGGTGGCAGAATTTTGAACACTAGCTTGTCAGCTAGGTTGAATTCAGTCGTTGCCTGGTGAACAATTCTAGAAACCGGCTGCTCTGATAGGTAGATTTGCGTTATTTCTCCGATCTATACCAGGTGAATGCCAGAGCAGTTCCCTTACAAACGGGTTATCGACCGCGCGCGATCTTTCTTACCTCTTCCTCGTCCTATCCACGCCCCACACTGACATGCACTACACTACCACACATGGCGGGAGACCGATCGGGAGCTTAGAGCCCCCCCCCCCATCCGAGACAAGCTGAAAGCTTCCGAAGCATTTGAGCAGCGCAGTGCTGGGTGTAACTGTAAGCGTGTGTAAGTAAGTAAGGAGTGACGATAGGACAAGGAAGGTGGCGGAAAGATCACGCGCGGTCTGTGGCTCGTGTGTTTGGGTACTTCTCCGGCATTCGCCTGGTATTGATCGGGGAATTCACGAAGTACTACCGATCAGAACAGCTAGAATTCTCCTTCAAGCAATAGCTGAGTTCGTTCTAGCTTTTTAGCGTTTGTCGCAAATCTCGAATCCTAGGACCTCCCGGTCATACCACTGCAGTAGCATCAGTTGACGCCCTGGACCACCTAAGTTGGTAAATCAACTCTGTCTGGAAGAGAATTCCAGTAGAAGACTGCCCTGATCGGTAGTTTTCCGATGTTTCTTCAAATAATATCAGACGAATACCGAAGCAGATCGGGCCACGGACCGCGCGTGATGTTTTTTCCTCTTTCTTCTGTCGTCCCTACTAGTCTCATGGATGGGGAACATATTGAAGGGGAAATCTCTGCAAGCTATAAGTCACTGCCGAATCGCACCAACGAGGAGAAACACTACTATCTCCCGGAATAAGCATTCATTGACCGTAGCAGTCAACGCGCCCGGAAAAACCAATCAATCAAACCAACAATAGGTTATACAAGGGCGGAATCAGACGCGCAAGGATTCGCCCCCTTGTGCTGCCCGCTGAGGGAGAGGTGCCAGAGCTCGCACAGCCCTAGGCAGTCAGTGCGTTTCAAGTCTCATGAGAAGGAGGCGGATATTGATGACCTAAAACGTTGCCAAAAATGAGCAACAAAATACTTTAAAAAGGCCTACAGACAAAGGAAAATTACGAAAAAAAATCATTAAAAACACTTCAGAGGAACAACTAGCAGTTGGATATGTTACTGATGTAATCGGGGCTTCTTCCCTTTATTCATGTGACCTGTACTCGGAAACTTTTGGTTTGGACTGTTCTTTAAAAGAAAATCTCTGCCTTTATTTGTCGCGAAATCTGGCGAACTAACAATGGCGCTGCTAAGTGTTACAGGAACCTTAGTATTGAAAAAGGCTGACATTACAACATATGAGGGAAGAAAATGAATAGGCTACTTAGGAATTCTGTGGTGAACATTTGTTGCACCTCGTAAATATTTTTTGAAGCAAGTGCCATTAAATTGATATTAAAATTGATGAAATCAGCAAAAAATGCATTAAAGGACGTAAGTAGGTAAAAAAATTATGTGTTAGTCGACAAAAAATGCAAAAAAAACCCCTATGAAAATGGTTAATTTCCTTTCGTCATAACATAAACTTTCTGCACTAAAGTGATTGTTCTAAAATGAAAAGGAAAAAAATATTTCATTAAAATTCGCCCCCTACTCATGAATTACCGCAGATTTCTAAGGATGGAAATATGTACTACTATAATGTAATATAAAAAATGATTTTATTCGAGGATGTTTTTTAAAATAACTTATTTAACTAATTCTTTAAATATTATTAACGATGAAATATGAAATATTGAGTTTGCAACCACACGATAGTCACTTTTTGAGAAAACAAGACATCCTTTTTCTTTAAATGGTTCTATCAGAACCACGAACACATTTATACATAGCGGTAGAGCGAAGATTTACTCAGTGCCATTTAAGAATACATAAAGTCTCGAAATCATGATCTGTAATGGTAACTGTTCGTACATTTTCACTTCTTTATCTCTGATTATCGTCCGTGATCTAGAATGATCAAATTATTCCCTGTAAAGTTTTCTTTTCAAATATTCGTATCTCAACAAAATGAACACGCCCGTCAAATCAGCTTTCCCTGCCCCGAATGACCTCCGTGGGGCGCTCGCGCGGCGCTCGCAGAGGCCGGTCGGAATGTGGGAAGTCGTCAGCCCGGGACGGCGGGCGCGTGGACGGGCGGGGGCGGCGGGGGAGGGGGTGCGAACGGCTGCCCCAGCGCTGCGTCGCAGCCCGCGCCGTAAAAGCTCTGACAGTTACGACCCGCGCCCGCCTCTATAAACCGAAGACGGCAGTGGCGCGGCGGCCGGCGGCGCAGGCGAGGAGGAGGAAGAGGTGAGGGCGGGGGAAGGGCGAAAGTGGCAGCGGGAGCAGGGGAGCGCACGGGTTAGAGCTGGGGAGGAAGAGTGCGGGGCGGGGCAAGGGCCTGGGAGGGGCGGGGGCGAGGGGGTGCGGGAGCAGGGGAGGGGCAGGTGTGAGAGCTGGAGTGAGGGCGGAGGCGGGCGGGAGGCAGAAGCTGAGGCGGCGAAGGGAGAGGGAGGGGTGAGGGGGCGTGGGTGGAAGCGGGAACAAGATAGGGCCACGGGTGAGAGCTGGGGAGGCGAGGGACGAATCGGGATAAGGGTCTGTAAGGGCGAGGGAGTGCGGGTTGGTGCGGGAGCAGGGGGGAAGGGGTGAGGACTGGGGAGAGGGCGGAGGCAGGGGCTGAGGAGGGGAAAGGGCGAGGGAGGGGCGTGAGTGGCAGTGGGAGCAGGGGAGGGGCAAGAGTCATAGCTGGTGAGGTAGAGTGCGGGGGCGGGGTAAGGTCCTTGGAGGGGCGGGACGAGGGGGTGCGGGTAGCAGCGGGAGCAGTGTAGGGGTAGGGGTGAGAGTTGGGGAAGCCTTGGGAGGAGGCGGGGA
Organism: Gryllus longicercus; assembly: GCA_038098605.1. Lineage (NCBI taxonomy): Eukaryota > Metazoa > Arthropoda > Insecta > Orthoptera > Gryllidae > Gryllus > Gryllus longicercus. The sequence goes on along the minus strand of JAZDUA010000358.1, from coordinate 1,485,015 downwards.
AGGGACCTTGGAGGGGCGAGGTGGTGCGGGTAGCAGCGGAAGCAGGGGAGGGGTAAGGGTGATAGCTGGGCAGTGGACGTGGGCGGCAAGGGGGCGGGGCCGGGGGGGGGAGGCTGGGTGTCGGAAACGCGTACGCGCGAGCCCCAAGACTCGCCCGACGACGAAGTGGAGTGGCAGTGCGAAATGAAAGAGCAAGAGCCAAGACAGGCAGATACGTCACTAAGAGACAAAGAGCATTTCAAGATCCAATGTCTCTTCCATTGTGAAGCTACGTACTAAGCACATTCATTTCTCAATTCAAAACATTAGCCTTTGGCATAAAAAGCGGCATTTTCCAGCCTTAATTGCCGTGTTCGCAAAAGCCACAGGGACGTAATGTCTCTGTTCGAAGATCGCACATATCCCGCAATTTTGTTTCCAGATCTTACAATTGTTCGTGAAAGAGGCAATAAAAAGTATTTTCTTCTCAATTTTCAGACAATCTGCGCGCAATGTCTAATAGAGAAAAATTGGTTTACTGGCAAATATGGTCCTTGGTCCAAAATCGACTAAAATAAAAGAAAAATAATCGAAAGTTTAATGTATTAAAGGAACATCATTTGCGATTGGGAAACATAGGAATTAACTCTTGAAAACGGATTAACTTTTTAGCAGATAATATTCTTCTTCTTCTTGCAAAATTAAATATATCAAAATACTTGCATACGATATGGCGTTTGATACTATTAAATGTATTATGTTCATTATGCATTGGAACCGGTTGTATATTAACATTCATATACAATATTGTAAATGCGAATTAGAGCCTAACAAAACTCATTCCATTATAGATCGCTCTCTCTACTGTGTTTTCGCGATCTCGAAGTGTGAACGCGCTCCTTACCTGCCTGTAAAGTCTATACGTCGGTCTCTGTCGAGGATCCGAACTCTCTTCTCGACAGCATCAATGGAGCGTGATCAGAGCGCAGAAACCAGTATTTTCAGCGTCTTTTCCTATGAGAAGGAAAGGAGTCGTTATTAATAAGCAAAAAAACATGTTACTAGAGAATAATCGTTATGTTTCTGAAACAATTGAACCTTTAGAAAACGACACCACTTCCAGAATCGCGCAGTTTCAATTGCACAACCACGCAGCCGTTTTGCTGCGAGACTTATGCGATAGTATTTTATCCATTGTTATAATTTCGAAAAACCTTGGGTATACAATAGATTGTCATATTATTATTAATATGATGTAACATATAACTATAATGTTGTTTAATTAGTTAATTAACGTACATAAATTGGCATTGTCAAAAATATTATTGGACCTCATCTTATGTTAAATCATAACATTTTATTCAGTTTTCGACAAAGAGAATGCCTTAATAGTTTTTACGCATAATTCAGTTACCCTCTCCATTGAACGTGGAATAACTAATGCGTTTAAAGCTTTTAATAGGATCGTGAATATTGCCTCAGCCTCATTCGTTTAAGTAACCAGGCTGACGCGGAGGGCACATCTCGATAACAGGCGTCCAATCGGTATCGTCACTACAATAATGGTAGAGCTGGCACTTGCACAAAGCGGTCTCGCGGCGCTGAGTGTCTTTGTGCTCGTGATACTATTATTACACCATGTTTTTACCTAAGTTGTAGTTTTCTCAATTCTTCTTATGTGTAGCTCGTAGAAAAGAGAAGGCTCGAAGAAGAATTGCAATACAATTGACTTATTCCTAGTTGTTTCACAGACACCCTCCTGGTCACATTTTCCACTACATTTTATTATATGAGGTTGAATGACTGAGCAAACAGAATTGCGGGACTAGTTTAAGAAAACGAATGACATAAAAAATAAGAAGTTCAAGAAATGCTGTGGGCGTTGAGGTGAGGAAGACGCTCGACGTCAGTAGGGTAACAGCGTGAAGGGATGTCCTGGCAGTCGTGTGAGGACACTGCAACGCCGTGGCAGAGCCGGTCGCAGGTGCTTCGACCCCTCGAGGTGCACGCGGCCTCGTCCACGGCGGCGCCCACAGCAGCGCTCACGGCAGCGCCGCGGGGCGGGAGTTGGAGGCGCAAGGAGGGGCCGGCGAGGCGGGGCGGAGCAGGGAGGGGACCGGCGGGGGCGGAAAGGCAAGGAAGAGCCGGCGAGGCGGGGCGGAGTGAGGCAGTGCAGGGATGGAAGAGCAAGGAAGGGCCGGCGTGGGGTGGGGCGGGGCTGGGTGGGGCAGGGGCGGAAGCGCAAAGAGAGGCTGGCGTGGCGGGGCGGGGCACGGAGGGGAGGGCGGGAGTCAGAAGCGCAAGCATGAGCCAGCGCGACGGGGCGGAGCAGGGGACGAAGTACAAGGATGGGCTGGCGAAGCGGGGCGGGGACGGACGCGCATAGAAGAAACGGTTAGGCGGGTCGAGGATAGGCGGGGAAGAGACAGAAGCGCAAAGAAGGGTCCGCGAGGCGGGGCGAGGCTGTTTGGGGCGGGGGCGGAAGCGTAAGGAAAGGCCGGCGAGGTGGGGTAGGGAAGGGCGGGGGGCGGAAGCGCAAGGATGAGCTGGCGAGGCTGGCGGGGAGCGGAAGCGCCAGGAAGGGCCGGCGAGGCGGGGAGAAGGGAGGGGCGGAAGTACAAGTATGGACCAGCAAGAAGTGGCGTAGCTGGGCAGGGGGGGGGCGGAAGCGCAAGGAATGGCCGGCGAGGCAAGGCTGTGTGGGGAAGCGCAAGGGAAAGTGGTGAGGCGGGGTGAGGCATGCGGGGGCGGAAGCGCAAAGATAGACTGTCGAGACGTGGCGGGGAGCGGAAGCGCCAGGAAGAGCCGGGGAGGCGGAGCAGAGCTGGGCGGGGCGGGGAGCGGAAGCGCCAGGAAGGGCCGGCGAGGCGGGGCGGGGCTGAGGAGCACGACCGCAAGTGGGGAGGTGACGCGGAAAGGTGCCGCCAGGCGTGGCGTGTGCGGGGGGGGGGGGCGAGGCGGAGGCGCCGGGTGCGGCCGCTGGCCGCGCGAGGAGATGCCGCTGGCGCGGGCGGGGGGGGGGGGGCGCTGGGAAGGCACGGGTGGCGGGCGCCCGGGGCGTGTTGTGCGCCCCACGCCTTCACGCCCTCGCCGCGGGCTTCGCACGCGCCGCGCGCCCTGCGCGGCGGAGGGCGCGGGGGGGAGGGGAGAGGCAGGCCACCGCGGGGCGGTCACGCGAGGCGGGAGGATGCCCGCTCGCCGCCAACAGAGGGGGAGGGGCGACTGACACAACGCCCGAAAAAAAATGTCCATTCGCCTAAAGCCTAGAACGGTCACGATTTTTCAAAAACTTATTACATTGATTTCCATAAGGGTGGGCAAACTAGGCCGGTACAGACAGGACGGGACGATCTGCATCTTGCAAAAAGTCCGAATCGAAGATCTTTAAATTTCTACGTGTTTATAAGAAGCTGTGCAGTATTGATGTAACTTTGTTCATTTGGGCACGGTAAATAAATTATCGCCATGTATGCAATGATTCATTAGTCCATTAATATGTGCAATTTTTTGTATGTGTCTTACGTGCCGATTATTATAGTCTTATAGTGACGATTATTTTCGTAAGTTCTGAATAAAGTAATGCAATTGTGAGTCTATCTGTTAATTGAATATAATTGTGTTACGAACATATTTACTTATATCTTATATTTTTCGAAATATCCAATTGAGCTTCAAATTAATCGTTCATTGGTGTTATCGTTCTGTTTAGAAGAGAAGAGAAATTGGACTTTCTTCGACTCCCTGACGTGACGTCCTGCCTAATTTCCTTCTTCTGCTATTGAAAATGAACCCAATGCGATGGCTTCTTTACTTAAATTATGAAGACAATACAAGGCACGGAGCGCAGTACTTGAAAGTGTGCGAAGTGTCAGTACTGTCCCGTCGTAGCGCGCGCGACCCACACAAAAACACTCGTTCTCTCCCGACCGTCCGTACTGTACCGATCCAGAGGGCGATGCCGAGAGAGGTGGCTCAGGGCATCAACTGCATTGCCATTGGGAGGTCGAGCGGTTCGAGTCCCGACGGTGGCAGGAAAAGGTAAATTTCTCGCATGTCGACGGAAGTCGGCGCCGGATCGCGTCAGCCAGTCGCGGCAGATGACCGCCACATCACCGCCATAAAAAGACATTCACTTGCGGGACGAAGGGTCTTAGCAGTTGACGCACCCGGGATCAATAATCATTCATTCAATCTAAGAGGGCGAAGTCCTGCTAGTAGAGCCAGCATAACTGTCTGTTTCCTTTGGAGGAAGTATGGAATCGGAGGTCACTAAGGTTGTGATTAAGAGCGCGAAATGCAAGTTTAATTATAGAGAGAGAGAAAATGAGTGGAGGCCCCACATGAAGGAAAGGAAACCCGCAAGTTGCGCAGGAGAAATAATGTACAATGGGCATTCAGTAAGAAGGATATGGCTAAAAAAATTCTTCATATGGAAGACAATCAATGAAAGTTTTTGCTGTCCAAGAACCCACGCAAGTGAGTGCGTATTGATTGAAAATGGAATATCCTCACCATTGTCACCGAATTGGGATGTTTCGTTTCTGGTTTCTTAAGGAAACAGAAACTGTGATATTTACGTAAAAAATTATGCAAGTCATACAGTTATGTGAAAGAATATACCATACTTGCGAATGTAAGGCGACAAAGAAACAAATAGCCTTGACTGCTTGTAGAAAGTTGAAAACAAGTATAAATTGTGTCCGTGACAATTCCTTACGATCTTTATTTAATAATCAAGAATGCAAAATAATAAGAATAGTATTGTAAGGAAATGAATGAAAAAAAGTTTTAGATTATGTAAATTACAAGCAATTAAAATTGTTTGGTCATGTAAATCTTACAGAATTGAATCGTTTACCAAAACAAATATTTAATTGGACTTCACTGGGAAGAAGACAAAAACGAAAACCAAAAGTGCAGACATTTATCATTATCTATGTTTAAATAAATAAATAAATAAATAAATAAATAAATAAATAAATAAATAAATAAATAAATAAATAAATAAATAAATAAATAAATAAATAAATAAATAATTTTAAAAAATGATTTATTGAAAGAAAAGGTCTAGTTGATAGGCATGATTTATTGAAAGAGGAGGTCTAGTTGAGGAAAGCAGAGAGGCTCCAAGCCAAGTCCGCGACCCCGGTTCGCTTCCCGCGGGGGTGGGCGGGGCGCGGCGGGGCGGAGGCGTGAGAACCTCGCTCGTTGTCAGGTGGCCGTGAGTCAGCGCGGTGCGGTGCGGCGCCGGCGGTGGGCGAGGGGGCGCGCGGGGGTGGGGTGAGGGCGGGGCGGGGGCGGGGCGGGACGGGCCGATCAATCACCGCCCCCGCCCGTGGATATCAACATCCGGCGCTGTCACAGCGGGGCCGCGGGGGACCGGCCCCCCAACGTGCCCCCGGGCGGGGAGACGTCGTCGACAGGGCACGGGACCCCGCCCGATCAAGTACTCGCTCCCCTACGGCTTGTCTCGCAATAACAAGCCTGCTCTCTACGTGCTTCACCCCTAATATTTCACATGACAACCGCGTTACACTTGTCTACAGAATGGTTTTCTCAGTTGTTCGTACTCGTTTGAGGAAGGGTGGAACATGCAATCACACTTATTTCAATTGACGATGAAGAATACAAAAATGGTACAGAAACAGGCCACATTGTTTTGATAATTGGGAAGAATGCATTTATATTTAAAATGAGGCATCTAGGACCTTAAAAAAATATTCCCTAAATAAACAAAGAAACGTGGCACCTAAAATATACCATTCATTTTTTTCCACAATTTTAGACAACAACAGATGTTCATTATTGTGAGAGTAACTGCTGAAATGAATTGAATGTTGTGGAAAATGTTCATTTATTTGGGGCAGACGATTTTGTTCTTCATTTCCGAAGTTGGAGAGCAGATCAAAATTCTAACATTGAATTATAACGCTTCCAGTGAACAGCCGTAAGAAAAGTTGTAAATGGTACGTAACGAACGCAACAATACAAAGACTTACAGATCCCAACAATAAAAGACTTCAACAAGACCAGTGCAAAATATCTACACCGACTACATAACCATCCCAATATTCTGGCCATCAACTTTCTAGACACCATGAGACGAATTCAACTTCATACTTTGGACCTTGCATATCGACTGTACATAGTTCATTTAAGAAATGTTTGTGTTATATGTACTTATTATTGTTTGTATTTATCATTATATAATTATCAAATATGTTTACTGCAGGATGTTAACTACTAAAAAGGTAATATTAGTGAAGTACAGTGAATAGACTTTACTTCGTACTTGCATGCGTACGTTTGTTGGCAACCAAATTGCAAATAAAATATGAAAATTAAAAAATTCTGAAATTCAAAAATTACCATGTGCCTCACAATACTTTGCAACATGCTAATAAATCGAAAATTATCCTCTATGTTGCGAAAATTCAATCTCCACTCTTCGTCACGCAACACGATCGAATCCCATTACTTTAAACAATACTCAGACATCTTGGCAGTCGTGCTCATAACCAGTCAACTATGTTATTTTGTGTATTGTTCGTTCTTAACCTCCAACAAATTCAAACAAGGGGAACAAAATCTCAAGGAAATCCTATTCGTCTGTTCACTACTAAACCGAAATTCTAAACTAAAGTTTAGAAATAAAGTGATTCATAAAAACCTTTTATATATTATTACATGTTTAGCATTTGTTGTGTCTTTTTTGCAATACTTCTTGGGCCCTTTTTGAACATTGAGCGAATATACATCTGGAATAACTCTCCGATATTTTATTCGCGTAACGTCGCATACCAGTAACCGGGGTTTCCAGACGGTCACTCATCTTGGAAGCACTGACCTCTGGAATTGCTTTTAATATATAATACTATGGCTCATAGTTTGATTGCAACTCAGAATTACATTCACAAATACATTAGAATTCAAACACTGTACTCTTTCTTAAATACTCAAATTCGTAATTTGCCAGTAATCTCCCGACCATATGTTTCTAACTTATGCAGTATCCTAAGAACTTTTCTCAGATACTTGTAGAACCTGAAGACCTGCAGTTAAAACATTTAAAGATTTTACTTTCACCAACACTCACATTTAATTTGGGCAAGTCACTAGAAACAAACAACAACAAAACGACAGTTGTCTCCATGGTATGAGTCTATTATTTATCTCAAACGTATGAGACAATAAAAAATTCTTCTTATATTTTGTAGTAACCTTCGATAAAATTCTAGCAGCGCCTTCTGAAATTTGAAAGTTTTATTTGGTGTTGATCTTTAGATGAGGTTTCACTTTTTAATCGCTTCCCCTTTTCATTAATTTACTAGTAGTCTTCAAAATAGTATATAGGAGAGAATTTCTAGCTACTACCGCATTCCTTGGAGGGAGATGTGAACTGTTATTAATTTAGTATTTCATTTTATTTCTTATCCCTTAAATAACACGACCGGCCACCGAATGTCTGGTACTCCCTTAAGTTCTTGATTTGACTATTTTCCTTGAAATGGTTGAGAGGAACTTCATTCTCATCTTTGACTCAGAAATTGCATTCTGTGAGCGTTTATTACAGATTATAGTTTATCTAGTACAGATCTTTGATAGTTATCACAATAAAATCCAATTTCTCACACAGAAGGAGGAAATAAAAGGACAAATTAATTTCTTAGAAGTGACTATTGCCAGAAAAGATCAAAAATGAATTAGTAATTGATACTCTTTTCTGAGAACTTCTTACATTTGTAATTCCAATCACCCTTGTCAACTTATTAGGAATGGTAAACAAAGCCATACTACATTCTAATGAAAAGATCCACATGGAAAATATCATTATTATTAAATATATCATACTGTGCAACAATTATCCCAATAATGTTACTAACAAACATAAATGCTGTAGACTTAAAAAATTAAGTTTCTAATTAATAACACTGCCATTTTAGATAATGAAATAAAAATTAGCATGACCCTTTTCCAACAAATTACAAAATTCTTTGAAAAAGTATAATACGAAACTTATATTTTAACTTTCCAACCTTCCAAATAATTAAACTTTGTCAAAAAGGAGGAAGATCAGCTCATCAGCTTAGAGATACAAGGTGTTGTTCACAAAATCAAATACACAGAGAGCAATTTCCGGAGTTGTTATCACATCATTAAAACCAAATGTGTGCTACGCATCAATTAACATCATTACACCTTAACATTAGGCCTAGCATCGAAAACAAACTGCTATGTCCCAACACATGGCATGACACATCAACACATGGCATAACGTTGATAGCAATGGAATACAGTTTGTTCCATAGAAATTATGGCTATAGAGTTTCAATCACATACTATTTACGAACTACATCCCAAATATTATGATCTTGCTGAGAGACATGGAAAGGCTTCACGGGTTTCTAAATTTATCGCCTTTTTTAGGACACCCTTTTCTCTCTGATTTATGATCCTTCGTATTGTAGCAACCGCAGTGTATTAAAGTTCCGCTATTTAAACGTCCTATCCTGTATTCAATTATTTCCGTGGTTTTAACTTTTTTCTTTATCCACATTGACACATCTGTTGACTGTCTAGTCCGATCCAATTGTGGTCCTCACACACCTTCCTGCTCGATACAAACTTCTCCAAGATGATTTTACACTTACATGTGATGTAAGTAATCTATGTTCCGTTTGAACACATCTTACAATAAATATCTTAGGTTATGTCACTATCTGAAACGGAACATCGTAGGAGTAATTATATGCTACTTTTGTTCTAGGATAAAACTTTATTATTACATTATACAAAATTTTATGTTAAAACTCTGTTTAAATGAACTACTATACTACGATGAAATGTGCTTTTTAAATTCCCTCGCCTTACTACGAACTTACGTAGTAAAGAGGAAGTAATGCTGCGGCAGAAATCGGAAATTTTTAGAAAGAAAAACTCGTATTGCAGGGTCCAAAAAACAAAAAAGGAGGTACATCTTGTATATTTAATAAATTACTTCCACTAACACGTTGCGTAGTCAAAATTCATGTTTTGTGAGTTCTTAATACAGAAAAATTGATTGACACCACAACATCTTTCTGCCTGTCCGTCAGTCTGTGGTAAAACAATTATCACTATTATTATTCCAAATTCGATCTAAAAGAACTTTCATACCCAGAGAGAATACCCAGAGAATATACATAGTTTTACTTCTAGAGATACTTTACATAAAGCCTCTACATTTTCAAAATGTTCTCAAAAATGGCTTCAAAATTTTTCATTAGACGTTGTCCTTGGAAACGTATATACGCTCACGAATGGCACAAATCTCATTTTCATTATAATCTCTGCGATTTAGAAAAGTGAAAAAGTATATTTTTTGGCATTTTTCTTTAAGTGCAATATTGAAAACAGAATTAACTTTTCAGTAACGAAATCTGTTCATCAAGGACAAATCTTGAAAAAAGTCATATAGCATATTTTTTTTGAAAATATATGTAGTCTACGAGTAATCTGCGTTAGAGGCAATTTTTAATATATTATTTTACACGGATGGTAAAAAAAGTGAGCTGGTCTCATTTCCGACATTTTCTGTATTTTCAAAAATTTCAAAATATTAACAATTAAAAACTACCATTGTTCTTTGAGATTTTGTTCTTATATAAAATCTGTTTTAAAAAATAACTCTTTAGGAATGATCATGTTTTTTGAAAGAAACAGTAGTTTAGAAGTTAATACAATTTAAACATTTTTCTCAAAAATAGCTCCAGATTCCAGGGCGCGTGTCACATTTTCGTTGAAATCTCTGAACTTTTGAAAACTGCAAAAGTTAGAAATAATGGCAGAAAGTATGTGATGTAGCACCATTAGTTTTAAAATGTAGTACATCGTTTCCAAAAAATTCCTTCAGATTTTTGAAGTCGACTTGCGTCACTTCTTTTTCTTCCAGATATGTAACGATTTATTAGAGAGCAATGGTTTGCTTAGAACGATTAGTCTAATGCACCAAATGCTCTACTACACCACACATCATTATTAATACTTTCTGCTTTTCCATACGAAGATCACTTTGGGGTGAAATTGAGACCTTTGATCCTGGTCATTAAACTCAACTGGCAGAAATACCACTCATCTCTCACCACAAATATTTAAAACTGAAAATTCAACTTATACTACCGCAGTTGTGCCATTAAACCCCCTGTACGAATAAGGGCGAGTTTTGCAGTTTCATTTTGACATTTTAAAACATCACTCGACGATATAGTTTTTTGAAGACAAAATTATTATTTTTATCATTATCACGTACTAGTATTTCAAACTTGCATCTGTACAGATTGTGAGAAATTCATAACTCGTCAGTGGCAAGTTTCTTAATTGTATATGTTATTATTAGAATATTTTATTCCTAAACAACTACACTTATGTTTCACTCTAGATCTCTTTCTCCCACTTGAAGGCTCACGTGTGTGTGTGTTTGTTTGGGTGTGTGATTGTGTGTGTGTTTGTTTGTGTGTATGATTGTGTGTGTGTTTGGTTATTTGTGCGTGTGTTTGTGTTGAGTTTGTTTGTGTGTGTGTGTGTGTGATTGAATCGGAAGCAGGTGCGGCGGGGTTTGATCGACTTGGCAGCATGCCGGAAGCGGAAATCGCACTGCGCATGCGCACGTCACCCCACCTGCTGCCCCGCCCCCACCTACTCCCCCGCCATGCCTCCTCTCTTTCCTTCGTCCCAAAGTATGAGCTGTTGGGGCACACTAGTTTAGTTTTCTGCGGAGAGGTTCTCCCCGAATTCCCGTCTATTCTCTGCCGCTTGTAGGCAAGGAGTCTTGTCCTCGCTCCATCCTTCCATAATGATTTGAAGGTTACAGCATCGCATCGCGAGAGTGTAAAAAAACGTTAATTGTTTAATATCAGCTCAGATTCCACAAATATAAGAACTCGACCACATGAGTAATATTTAAAATGATATCTGCATTAATGACATTTGAGATGCTGTTAATACTGTAAGATATTGTCAGTGTAACAGACTGTGTACGACCGCATTTCCTCACGACTCTGCCATTCATATAAACCTACATTGAGGATACATATAAGATGTAGATTTCTACGGATGTAACGTAAAAAGGAACAACTTGGGTACACATTTTTCATACCTTTTAGAATCAAATAATTTTCAAATAGAGATTTATTCTCATTGTTGGTCGATGTGAAGGGAACGATAAGGAGGCTTGAATCTAAGGGCCGCTATCTTCAGTTGCTTCCTGGTGAATTGGTTTGTACTTCTTCAAGTGATTGGTGAAGTGTTAGTAGGGCAGAAATTGCAATATTATAATATAACGTAACTGTTCCTAATAACGCAAGAAAGTATGTACTGGTGTAACACCAGTAGTTTTCTTTAATTGTTTTGTAAGCATAGAGCAAAAAACACTTATGAGAAAGGCATAAGATCAATTTTCTCAGTTAACTCTAAATTTTCAAAAAAATGCAAAAGGTTGAATTTTTTTGGATTCTCTCGTACAAGTACATTACTGAAGATAGTGGAGGAGGTGGCATCTGTCAGCGGTGGACCGTATGGGCTGATGCTCTATTGAGAATGCCAACTCAACCACTTACCTACAATAGCTTCTCGAAGGACCAGTATGTTTTGAAAGTCAACATACTGCTTTTCTGAAATAAAGATAATATTCCAGGGAGATTGCGATCATACGGGGTAATTCAAAGACATTGCTTGATACAATAGAGTAATTAAGCTGAATGGTTGTTACATAGTTAAGCAAACCTATTCTGCAATTAATTACTTGAATGTCTTAAGAAAACACCATGGAGGCTATGGAATAGCAAATTATTGTACGTGAATGACAATTAAATTGGCGTAGCCATAGTCAAATTACAGCACGACACATTGAGTGCAATGGGTAGGGTTGAAGCTGAAACAGAAAACAATAACACTGATGAGTGATGAGTGTGAAGAGTGAAGAGTGACACGAGATGAGTAAGCCAGGCGCGATCTTCGAGGTGCACAGAGCAAGGGTCGTCGGCAGGTGAGCGGGTCAGTCACGTGACATGACCTCGTGACGTCAGCTGCGCGCACTACAGAGTGAGAAAGTTGGTCGCTGATCAGAAGACACATGCTTTACTCACAGTCTAGGAATAACCACCTAATCTGATATTGAAGCATTAGTGCACGCACTCATTGTTTGTGAAGTGCGCTGAACCGTAAGGCGTTGCACAACATTTCTGACAAAGTTCCACGCAGCTATTTTGTAATCAATGCATAACAAAATTGTAATACACGGATGCTACACTAATCATACAGCGAGATCTTCTAGACACATACTTGACAAGTCAGTTGAGAATTAGACATTCTCTGTTTACGTTAACGAGTTGTCATGATACGTATGCGCAATACCCAAAATCAGTCACATTACAGTTAATAATAATTAGTTCAGTTCTCGAAGAGCACTTGGAACAAAATAAAGATTGGCATATTAACAGTCTTGTATACACGCACAAACCATAGTGGCACACAACGAAAAGATGCATTTTGGTACCAGCAAAACGTCGTTCCGTCTCACGGCAATGCTCGAGATCCACATAACGTGCCCTCTCACGCTGTCGGAGGGCTTCGCGGTAGATTCTGATTTTTGAACAAATAAACAAATGTAATCTTCTTAAAATATCTCTCACTTCGTTTACATGTACACTAGAGTCATGGATTATTAGATTTGTGAGTGTAAGTGCTTCATTTTGATAAATGCTTAAACGATATTTTGCACCAAAACAACATCAAATTTTTCAATTAACATTTTCCTAAAGAGCCAGTTTTTGTACTCCTGTGACACACATTCAATCCTACTATTAAGTCACCTTTCAATTCTACTATTAAGAGGCCGAAAAATTGATAAAATTCAAAAAAAATGTATCTTTTTTAATCATTAATATAACTATTACAAAAAAGAAAACGAAATAATTTTGTTTATTGATGCCTGCTGTAGATATGCTCTACATAATGTTTTCAAAAGCTAGTTAATTTTGACAAAATTGTTCATTAGTGAGCCCGATGTTTGGAGAATTTAATTTTAAAAAATAACTTTATTTGCATTGTAGCTACGAACATGAATGGTGTCAAATTATTAAATTTTTTAGATTCATCCCTACAAAGCGTATTAAGGACCGTGTATTCATAAAAGGAGAGTTATATTATTAATTTTATCAATTTGTTATTTCGTCACATAACTGTTAGACGTTTACAAAAACGTTCTCTTTAGACGGGCTTTATGGTGAGCTAAAGAACGTGTGCACTATGGTGTGGGTTCGAAAGTCACGTAAGACATGAATATTTTCAGTTGTGTGTAAGGCTTGGAAGCATTGTGTATTATCCATGGCATTGTCCTTCCACAATATCTTGATCTGATAGGCAACTATTTGTAATCTGTTTGTTTAATTGACGAACTAAACTCCACACCCAGAATTCCCGTGGTGGGGCCAAGAAATAGATTAGGCAATAATGTAAATGTTCTGGACCGAGAGAGATCTACACGATGTTCATGGATCGCAAAGATGCGGTTCACTTCTCCCTGGAGGAGCGGTAAGCACCGTGAAAATCCCTGGCAGCCTTTTAGATGTCGAAGACAATAGGAAACTCCCTAGTACAAGAACATGCGAGCCATTTTGTAGCACCACTAGTTTTATCTTTGTGTTCTCTATTGAAACACGTGTTTAGACTAACCAAGTCATTAACAGTTTCTCCTTTGATGATATATGTTTGTCTTGCACGCTTTTAATAACAAAGTACTGTTGCTAAATAACTCCACAAATATGATATAGTTCAGTAATAACGTTTTCATATTTAATTTAAATTATCATCTACAGCTACAACAATATGTATTAAACTCACCTATGCGAATTTCTGTCAAGACTAATCAGATATAACCACTAAACACAAAGGTTTGCAATGTGTGTTTGAAACCTTAAAATATCAGCACTATTGCGACATTTGGAATAGGAGATTAGAGGACTTCCCCAAGTCATCCCCTCAACCACTTACACAAGGTGCTCAGTAACTGTCCACTTAGACATTTGTTTTTACGTATGAACCTACAGATGTAACAATAATTTACTAACCTATGTTTGGACAGTGTTGGCGAGATCTTTTGGACGCCAGCATGAAACAATTGCTAACTATTGTGTGGTTATATATTATATTTACTTTTTATTATTCAGTGCAAATGTCCTTGTCGATACCGCCACAAAACCGTATTCCACAAAACGCAAAAGATGCTTTCCCATTTGTGAGATATCACCGACGAGTTGATGCCTATGACAGAACAAAAAAAGAATGGAATATTAGTAATTCATCAGAAACAAACAGATCTTCATTGAGGTTAATTGATGGCAATGAAATAATTCCTAAATTAGAAGTCTAACGGTTCAAAATCATTAGTGAGTAATATGATAAGGCAATGGATCTCATTATGAACATATCCTCTTTATTTACTCCTTAATTTATATTTCCTGTATTCCTACTCATAAAGTGCGCTAAGGGAGACACCAAAAAGTAATTAAATATTTTAAATGCGAAATAAGCAGAATCAACCAAATGTTGCTATTTTCTCGTAACACTCTCTCTCATTTCATTAAGCCGCATTACAATCAGTCATAATTCTTCAGATTGGAGTTTTAGTTTATAAAACCACCGTACCTAGTAACCGTCCATTATCTTGCACTAAACAATGCAATTTGAATTTCGTCAGTGATCAATATGACCGCAGAATGTGCATTAGTGCATTTGTTTCCACGTTGAGAACCACTGTAGTCAACCTCATCATGGGCTCTTGATTTCAATTTTACTTTCTTGTCCTTACTTCGTAAAAAGAGAAAGTATTGTAATTTTTAGTAGGAAAACGGCGCCTATTCCATAGAAACCTCTCCTGTGGAGTTAACGAAGAAGTACATAAGTCTTGTTCCTGTATAAACAAAAACATTACATGTTTGTGTTAACTGAATTTGGGTAATGTGTTGTGTTAACTGATATGTGATGTAAATTTTATATTCCACAACGTTTTTTGAACAGCTAGATTTCGTAGAAAATTGTTCAATACTGTGTGAACTGATGGTAGATTTTAATACTGCAATTTAACAAAGGTGCTTGCATTGTTGCTGTGGAACGATTGATGTCAAATTAATTAAAGACATATTTAATGCTGCACAGAACATTAAAGGCCTAGAAAGAATAAAATAATAGTTAATTCATATAATTTTTTAAAAATTATTATTTTTTGTTTATAATACTAACAACACAAACAATACTATCGAGTGAGTCGGCCTCTTGAGACTGGCATGTCCAAAGAACGTGAACAAAAAGGCAGTGGATTCTAAACCCGCGTAAGACAGAAATGTTTTCATTGTGTTGGTGGCTTGGGGGTCATTTCGGATCTGCCTGTGTCAATTCCATAGCACCTCTACTTTTCCTTCGAGTTTTTTACCAGTTTTCGGACATATTCATTCCTTTTTAATGCTAAATACGGATTGGTCTTAATAGCTATACAACGATCAGTAAATCTGTAATCGATCAGTTAGTAAGAGAAAATCTCGTTAACGTTTTCATATATTTGTTTCCAGTCTTAAATTATTCCGTGTTGCAGAATTATGTTAGTGATGTGATCTGTACTCTCAACGTACCCTCGTTCCCGATTTCTTCGTTTTTGAGGCAAGTGAGGTATTTGCGACATGCGCCTTCATTTGTCTACGTTCACGACCGCGCGCGTTCTTGGCCAAAAACAGGCACTGCCACTTTTAACTAAACAGGGATTCATTTTTTTAAATTCATGACTAGAATATTTATAGCGATGTTTGGAGTGAATGTGTTGTCAGAACCAATGAAAGAGTTAAAGAAGGAGCACAGCAGAGTGCCGTTCAGAAGAAGTCCGTAGAAAATGTTCTTTCAGGTATTTAAATTACTGGGGAGAATTTCATTATATTACACCTA
This sequence comes from Gryllus longicercus, assembly GCA_038098605.1. Classification (NCBI taxonomy): domain Eukaryota; kingdom Metazoa; phylum Arthropoda; class Insecta; order Orthoptera; family Gryllidae; genus Gryllus; species Gryllus longicercus. The sequence goes on along the minus strand of JAZDUA010000358.1, from coordinate 1,469,067 downwards.
AACAGAGATTGGTCAGGCATGTGTGTGTGTTCTTTAAACATTTAAAACAATAAATACTAACTCTGGATTACTTTCGTTCTGTTTTACTTTCCTTTAGCAATGCTGTTAGGTGCTGACTTAAGCAATGCTGTTGGATTTTTGTTGCGGTGATTGTGCATATGACATGTTGGCCAAGTTAATCTCAGCTCCGTGAAGATACGACGTTGAGAACACATGTTGTCTAGGCTATCCGGGACGAGCCGCGTCAATGTCATGGTGGCTAACGTTTCGGCCAGCGTACTGCTGTTCGGCCTTCTTCAGAGCGTACTGCTGAGAAGTACGTTCCGTAGAAGGTCACAATACGCTGGCCGAAACGTTAGCCACCATGATATTGACGCGGCTCGTCCCGGATAGCCTAGACAAATAAACTCCGGCCGCGGAAGCCTACGCAACCTCATGTTGAGAGCACATGTCTCCTTCCTCCATCCAACTCTCATTTTCCCTTTAAATAATTATTGCGTGTTGATTCCCAATACCTGATTGTTTCTCCAATGCCACGATAGTCTCAGGGTGACGTTAACGAGAAGACGGTTGACGGAGTGGATGTTGAATAAAACAGGCGGGGAGGACCGGGTCCGCCGTGGGCCGCTGCCGGCCATCGAGGGGCCATCGAGGGCCATCGAGGGCCATCGCCGTGGGCCATCGAGGGGCAGGCGTCGCGCGCCACGGCCTTGTCGCAGCCGCGCGTCTCCCGGGCTTCGGTTTTCAATTAGGCGCCTGCGCCCGCCCGCCCGCCCGCCTGCCTGACGCGGTTTTCATGCAGACGCCAATTTGCCGCTGGCATTAATGAGGCTGCGCGCCGCCATCAGCGCTAATGAGGGCGACTGGGTCACGATACCACCCTACCACCCACCCACCCACCACCTCGCCTCGTTCTGCCTGCGTCCCGCCGCTTCCCACCCGCTCCTGGCCTCCACCCCTCCCTTCCCTCACTGCCCCGCCCACCCGCTATTCTCCCCGCACCTGCCCACCCCGCCCACGTACCCCGCCCCGCCCACGTACTCCGCCCCGCCCACGTACTCCGCCCCGCTCACGTATTCCGCCCCACCCCGCCCCACTCCTCCCGCCCCGCCCTCGTCATCGTCTCGGCCACATGCCGAGCCCGTTAGTGGCCAACGCAAATTTTGTGCGGACCTCTTTCTGAGACGCACTCAACTCGTACTGAATTTTTAAACTTGGAAACAGACGACGTTGTAACTTCTTTTTTACTTTCACTCTCGATTATTTGTTAATTTCCATTAGCGTTCTCAGTTTTCGTCTCTTATCTGGTGGTAATTTCCACAATATCCAATTTATGTTTTCTTCCTTTATTTTTTTCCATTTGAATCATTTTTAGTTTACTTTTCTTTAATTTTTGGTTCAAAATATTTTGAATGTGTGGTATGTGCAGTATTTTTCTTCGTTTTGTCGACCATCACTATGTATCGATTTTTTTGTCTACTGTTTAATTTCGTTTTTCAATGTTTTGCCATTAATGCAGCTTGTTATAAATCTGATTTTTAAACTCAATTCAAACGATTCTAAGAATTCCTTTAACACATGTCTCTCTGGACAGAATCATTCCATACTATCTGCAATCAGAAGCGTTTCTTCTCACCTGGAATGTACCGTGAACGTGTCGTATAAAATGAGATGCATGTTCCTTGTACTGCCAACAAATTTACGCCCCTTTCGTCGAATGACCTGTCTCCCTTCTGAATAACGAGTGAGGGAATCCTCACTGTTGTGTTGACATATTGTCTTTCATGTAATGTAACATATCCATCTGAAACGGTAACAGTCAAAAGCAACGTCACCCCGACAAACACTGGAGATTTCACTTGGAGATAACGCAGCCACAGCATCAAAGGATTGGTTCTCTGCATCAACCATTGTAACGCGACGGCACTCTTCCTCGTCCGCTGAAAAAGCTCTCATTTCTCCTTCCCGTTCACATAGGGAGGAGGCATCAGCAGTTTCGAAGGGCACAATAGATCTCGCTCCTCACAGCGCCAAGCGAGAAAGCACATCATCTATCCCCTAGTGCTAACAGTACAACGAACAAACGCCGATCGACGGCCGACGAAGCGTGGACACCCGGCGACAAAGAGATCCCCGATGTCACCCGGGGCCTTTGGCGTCGCGCCCCCGCCCCCGCCCCCGCCACGGCCCGAGGAAGACCTGCTCGGCGCGAGGCCGACAAAAAGAGCACAAAAGGAAAGAAACCAACTAATTTCAATTCGCGGCCGCGGGGCAGAGGGGGTTGCGTAAGTTCGGGGGCCGCGAGCGACCGCCGCGCCGCAGCGGAGAAAAAAAAGAAGCCAAACTAATTCCGCGCCTCGGTCCCAACAATGGGCAGCGGCGGCGGCGGCGGAGGCGGCGCGAGGGCCGACGGGAACGCGTCATCAATCATGGCGGCCGGCGCGGCGGCGGAGGCGGCGGCGGAGGCGGCAGAGGCGCAGGCGAGGGAACAACAGGCACTGTCTCATTTGCGGCGCCCAACAACAGGTGGCGGAGGCCGCGCGCCGACGCCCCCACCGGCCCTTCGGCCAGGGGCTGCACCTCCAACACGACGTACATTACTCACCCACCCGGGGACCCGCGGTCGTTAGGGCGCGAGCATCGCGGCTCGAAGGGTCGCGGGTTCGCGTCCTGCTTCGGGCATGGATGTTTCCGAGTGGCACGGGACAGCTCTCGGGTCTTGACCGCCTGCGCTTGGGGCATTTGGGCCGTGGATTCGAGTTTCAAGAAGACTGGGTGGAATGTGTCGAGGCGTGATGCTTCCCTTCTCAAAGCTTCGTCCTCCAAGTACCGGACGTAGGTGCTCTGCCTCAGAAACGACTGTTCGCAGTCGAGATGGGCCTCCGCCCCCCTCCCTGACTGCCGAGGAGGGGGCGTCCCATCCTGGCTTCGTAATGGGAGAAGGGATATAGGGCTGTTTGGCTATTTCGTGTTTCCGACAGGCTCAACCACTTTGGTCGTCAGCCCCTTTGAGTGTGTTCCTTGTTGCAGCCGGGAGGTGGAGGGATGAACACGTCGGCTTGTGGTGTTTTCTCTTCTCCAGGTATCTGCGCCAGGGACCACTATCCCAGCCGAGAGAGACATTTTATGATTAGAATACGAGTTTTGATCAAAACTGTCGTGTTGAAATGTCTGTTGAAATGTCTGAGGTAGGCACGAGCAAGTGATGGTGCAGGCCGTGGACCGTGGAGTTCCGTGTCCGAGGGCGACCTTGGATCAGCCCAGACCGCTGTCAGCGGAGTCTCACTCGGAGAAATACGAAAAGAGATAACTAAATCGATCGTGATATTTACTAATATTGTTTGTACTTCAAATATGGTTGGATAATGTACAGAAAATTTGTCATAATATAGTATATGACTGGTTTTGTTTTACTGTTGGTTGTGTACATTTTTAATATAATATATTATCGACAACGCAATTTCAGGAGTCCAAATTTGAAGAGCTTTTGTTTTAGAAGAATTTACAAGTTTCCTTTGGGCCTTTTCAGTTCTAGTGGAAATGCTATGGAAAACCCGACTAATAATGAATACCTGTCCAAGAAACGACGCAAGCGTCTTTTCGAGGAATAGGATTAGTACAATATCGGCAAAAGGAGGGCACTGAAATTACCATATGTTTGTAATAAAAAATCAACATTCCCCTTGTCGTACGTTTTGAAGCAAATTAATTTAATGCTAAAACAATTATAATATTTTAGGATTTAGTGTTATGTGTTCAAAACCTGATTAAAATGCTAGGAGAGTAAAATGAACACTAAAATGGACAAGCAAACAATATTCAGCCCACGCAAATATCGCTTTCGGTCCGGTTCCCGCTCAAATAATCAGCGGATGATCACGAGTTGGTAAGGAGATGCTTCCATTGGTCCGGGTTTACCCGTCGCCTCACGAGAACCGCCCCCCCCCTCGCGGCCTCCACATCCCCTTTGCGCTCGCCTACCGGTCGACGGAGACCGTTTGAAACAATACTTGAAATACAAGTATTGTTAGCGAATACAGTCGACTCTGGTTAGAGTGAACTCCGATATAGTGAACTCTGAATCTCGTCTATAGTGCACATAGGAAATACAACGTCCTGAATATTAATTTGCATTTAATTAAATCAATCATTAGAAATTCTATTTTATTTTGACATCATCGGACATAGTGACCCTCTGATATTGTGACCAAGACTTTTGTCCCCAGAAGATCACTGTAACCAGAGTTGACTATTGTATGCAAGTACTGTCTTCGTAGAACCCTTTTGCAGTTCTTTCCCGACACGACAGCCATACAAATAATGGCACATAAAACCAGCGTTTGCCACTATTTTATCGTTTATTCTTTCTTGACATTTTTCTATTAATTTTGGTTTCTTAAAGGCATAATTTATTTCTTTTTTACATAGTAGAGATGTTAGATTATTTAATGAACTACTTTGGCACCCACCGAACTTGGGAAAACACCAGTTTATTCCAAAGCTTCTCAATGAGGTTAAGATCCTGGCTTCGAGCAGCACTGAAGCAAATACACCTGCTTTTCTTCACACAAGATGCAATAGTTCTTGATAAGTGAGAAGGAGCATTACATTGCAGATACAGAAAATATCGAAATTTTTTCCTGTGTAAGAGATCTTTTTATCTAAGATAATAAAAGAATCTATTTTCTGAAATGTTTTCATAAACACCCGTTCTCACAATTCCGTCGATGAAACTAAAAGGCGAATCTCAAATCAGAAAGCAAGCCACAGACCCCCTTATCACCTCCGTTTAATGTCGTTACTGTCGTTATAACATGGAGTAAATACCTTGGGCCAATCAGTGTCACATCGACACATGCCCATCTGAGTACCACATTATATACAACCACACCGTTACACATCATTCCATAACACCTTCCTCTGTCCGGCGGAACATTATAGACGTTGTTTTCATGGGGCAATGTAATTAGGAACTTCTCGTAAGTAGGAACTTCTTGTCGGCAGCACAACCTTCAAAATAGTCTTATCGTTTCTCGGCAGATCGTTCCTACCTGACCTCCTGATCTGTTTCAGAAGTCCTGTACCGTAGATGACAAGGATATTTGTTGTATCGTACAATCGGTTAATATGTTAGGGCTACCGGACCTTCAGTGGGTGCAGTCAGACATTTCCCTTTGTAACATCGTTATCTCTGGGTATATGCATCATCCGCGAAATTTCTGTCGGAAAGACGGAACTTGCGGGTCCTATCCTGTCTCACTCGAACTCAGTTCTCCCCGTTGACTCATGGTCGCAGAGTATACTCTGAGGTCGACGCATTGTGTTGGCAGAATTTCATCAACATCATTTTCGGATTCTTAAAATCAAGATTAGCCTACTTTACGTTTTTATATTTTTATATTCATGTTAATATCATGAAGAACAATATTTGCAATAAGAAACAAACATAAATGACTAACTAATTTTGAATTATTTTACTTCATAACTTAAATGCGCAAGGTATTAAAATTGCAATAAAAATTAATTAAAAAAGCAAAATTAAAGTAAATATTGCAACTTTTTAAATTTTCCTAGAACATTTGCGTACAAACCAAAAAGAAACTTTCCATAAGTCGCTTTGTTGTATTGAGCAAAGATGCACAATCCCGAAATATATAAGTGAAGTACCTCTTATTTGTTTCAACGAACTGTTGTAACGAGAAGACGAACTTAGGATTGAAGGCTCTCACAGACCGGCGCGGGAGATCCGCAGCGCGTGCGGCGCGGACAGTTCCGCGCTAGACGCGGCGGCGGAATCCGCGGGACCGTTCACACCGGAGAGTCAATTACCACAGTGTTTGGTGACAGTTTTCCTCATCCGATAAACCAAGGCAAGGAAGCTCGAACCAAAGGGGAGCGAAGACTCCGGAAGGTTTTTTACGAAACTCGAGCGGCAGCGGTCGAAACGCGTCCGACTGCGTTCCAAAATGCGCAGGTAAGAAAATGCTGCCGCGATGCTCGTCTGCCGCGCGGGTCTGAACGTCGCCACAAGGCAACACGTGACGCGAAATTTCCATTGCGGCCATTCCACATAGGCTGCGGATCTACCGCGCCGGCCTGGGGGAGCCTTCTGAATTGATGTCTTCGCTTTCGGTACCTAAGAAAATTATCCAGATATTTGTTTCTCTTACAAGAACCGTATTTGCATCACAGAATGCGTTGAATTTATGAATACTTTGACGAAAATACATCACCTACAATTCCTGGTACTTCTTTCCTTGAAACAGCTTCATTGATGTTTATCGGTTCGATTAGTGGAAAGAACGCAAGTACCTTCTAATTTACAATAATGGCAGGAAAGACTGCAAAGTTGGACGCTATGAATCATGGTCTGATCAATGAAAATGAAATATATTGCCTTAAAACATTAAAAAAACGTTTTTATAAACTCAGGGTTTGGCCTGTTTTTAGATAAAAAGGCATTTCAACAGTATTTTATGATCAATGCGATTCACGCATTTTCTTGGAAAATAGTTTAAAAGGGTATGTTATTAAAACAAGGACGTTACGAAATGAGGAATGCAATAGGAAAACTCAAGAGTCCGGGCTCTTGCGATAATGGTGAGCTTTCACTAACGATGGACCAATCATGGAATTAGAGGTCGGGGCAACGAGAGGACTCCAGAGAATCTTTCCGCAATGTGTCACCCAATAAACAACGGGCATCGACCAGGATTTGAACTGCGGGTCCGCAGAACTACGCGACCCCCAGCACCATATACCCCGGTAATGCGACCTCCAGAGCCAGAGCGAGCTGCACCTGGACAATTGGGCCATGGGGGCGCAAGTCACTCCCTGACGCAGCCAAGGCACAGCGCAGGGAAAACCTTTGCGGCAGAGAGGGTGACCGAGGGAGGGGTCGAGAGCTCTCCCACCCCAAACCACCTCCTCTTTCAAATTCATATCTGCCTGGCCCAAACTACACTTTCCACTGCCACTCCACCACCACCTCCACATTCACCACCTCTTCCAAACCACCGCTTCCACCTCCGCATCTATATCCGCCACCTACTTTCACATCTACCTCCACATTCACATCAACCTCCGCCCCAATACCGTCTTCACCACCGCCTCCTCCTCCACCACCTCTGCCTCACCTCCGCCTCCACCTCTGGCTCACCACCGCTTTCACCTCCGTCTCCACCCCAACCTCCGCCTCCTCCACTTCCAGGTCCGCCTGCACCTCTGTCTCTACCTCCATCTCCACCTTCACGCTCACTTCTACCCTCACATTCAGCTCCCCCTCCGTTCTACCACCGCCTCCGTCCCACCACTGCTTCCCCCTCCGCCTCCATCTCTGACTCAACCTACGTTTCCACCTCCGTTTTCACCTCCACCTCCGCCTCCAACTCTGCATTTGCGTCCATCTCTACCTGCACATCCGCTCTCTCAACCGCCTCCATCTCTACTTTCCTCTACTTCCACCACCTCTACCTCTGCCTCCACTTCCGTCTCCGCATTCACGTTCACCTCCGCCTATATCTCCGCCCCCACCTCCACATCGGCCTCCTCAACTACTTCCACCTCCGTCACTACGTCTACACTTACCCACCTCTACGAATTCCCCCTACACCTCCTACACCTCCGCCTCCATATCCGCCTCCAGGAGCGCAGCTAGACGATTCCTCTTCCGCCGTCACTTGCGCTTCCGCCCCCGTTCCCACCTCGGCCTCCGCACCCCCCTCAACCTTCGTTTTCTCCAACGCCCCCACCCTCTGCCCTTGTCAGACTCCGTCTCCACTGCACCTCGGCACTCGCACCCCATACACCTCTATCTCCACCCAATCTCCGTCCCCATCTCCACCCCACCTTCGCCACTACCTCCGGACCCCACTTCTGATCCACCTGCTTCTCCGCCTCCACCTCACCTCCGTCCCCCCTCCACCTCATCACCTCCTGCACCTCTGTCCCCACCTCCGTCCCCACCTCCGTCCCCACCTCCGGCTCCACCTCGATCTTCGCCCCTTCCTGCGCCTCAGCCTCCACCTTCCCTGCCGTTGCCTCCACCTCATCACCTCCTGCACCTCCGCCCCCACCCCCACCCCCGCCCCCGGCGCGCTCCAACGGGCTCTCGCGGGCTGACGGCGGCGAAGAGTCATCGCGGCGGCCGTATTTCAAAGCTGTCAGAGGCGGCGGCGGCGGCGGCGAGGGGGACGCGACGCAGATAATGAGATGAGGCGACGCCCGGCGGAGGGGACAAGTGGAAGACGCACTCAATGAGGAAGTGAAGCCGACTCACGAGGTGATGATATTGCGGTTTAATGCTCTGATTACAGATGCAAAAATGCTAACAGACAGAATCAGAATGTGAAAGAACGGACGAAGGAAAATGAGGTACAGTTGTGAGAAATACTTGTAGAAGTAAATTTTCAGCCCTAATGCGTATACCTGTTACTGACCTTCGTTGCTTCCTGATTATACAGTGTTACGTACTAAAATAGATTTTGCCGCATGCTCACCGAAAGAAGTCATTGCCGCATGCTCACCGAAAGAAGTCAAAACAACTGGGTGCTGCAAAGTAAATGAAACAGTGCCGTAATGATCAACATGGCTGCCTACTTAGAGAATAATTCTAAAAGTATGAACTTGTAAGTTTTCGTGAATTCCTAAAAAATAATGTAGGCAACTCAAACGAAAATGACTTTGGAGTACTCAGTTCAAAAATGCAGGACATTGCATTCGTACTCAAAAGCATCAAAATCTATATTTTTGACATAAATAACTATTTTTAAACGCGTTTGTTTACAAGAAATCCACTTGAATTTTAAGAGCAGGATGGTTTTCTGCCCTTTAAAACCGAAATTTTCTATTTAAGATTTCTCTGGGTCTTCGCTAATAAGCCTTTCCAGAGGGCGTGCAGTGCAAGGGCGCATTTTGTGGAGGAGAAAGCCTCGTGGTCCCCGTCTCTTCTGCTTCTCTTCTGCCCCTCTTCTATACCTTCATCACATTAAACACAAACACCTTACCGAAGAGACTCTGCGACCACCTTGTTTTGGAACTAGAGCACTTTCTGAAGGAGTATTCAATATACAAATAAATAAGAGAATAAGGGGATAAAAGAATATCTGAAATAATTGTGGCAATTCCTCGTCAATGGCGTCAGGACCTCATAGCTAGGCGAATGAAGAGCTGTGAGAGTGAGAGGCGGGAAGGAGAGAAGGGGAAGGTATGAGAGCTAAGGGAGATGAGTAGCGCGACGGGGCAGGGAGGCGCACGGTGGGTTGGGGGGAGGGAGGTGGATAGAGATGGGACAGGGCGGGGCAGGAGGGGAGGGTGAGAGGTGGGAAGGAGAGAGGGGGAAGGTATGAGAGCTAAGGGAGAGGAGTGGCGCGTCGGGGCGGGGAGGTGCATGGTGGGTTGGGGGGAGGGAGGTGGATAGAGATGGGACAGGGCGGGGCAGGAGGGGATGGTGAGTGAGGCGGGGAGGGGTGAGATGGGGAGGTGAGGGGGGCAGGGGAGAGGTCGTGTTTGTAGAGCTCATGGAGGGCGCCAGATCAGCCTCGGCAGATAATGCTCAAGCAACACTTGGGTGCGGACAAGCAGAAAATGTGGCTCTTTAATGTTATCGATAACCATAATGATGGGGTTATTTTGAATACGTGGCATGTGTTTATATGACTATATCGATCTCCGACTTCATAATGCAGAGTTATTTGAATGTCAGAAACTTGGAAGTGTTAGGAATAGTACTCATTTCTACAAGGGAAATTCATTCTGCAACGTATTTGATACAAACAGTAATCTGAATCAAGTGATAATTATAGTTAACAATAATTGTATTGGTTGACAAATCAAATAATTTTAATTTTCAGAATTATGTAAATCAATCTTCAAAATTGTTTTCACTGCTGCTGGGTTAATTTTTCCCATTGCATTTTAAAATATTTTAAAAGAATGCTTGAGAATGGCAAACAAATGAAAATTTCTTCGCCCCACAAAGCACGCACTTATGTTTATAATATGGACAACTGTTAATGAATTATTGCACAAGCGTACTAAAAATTGGTTTAGAGTTCCCATATGATAAGTTACTTTTATTATGAGTTCGCATAATATATAAATATATTCAAATATTGTAATATTACATTTTCAAATTGCAAACTATTTTAATAATTATTTTCATTGTGTGTGTTCAAAATTTCGAAGCTATTTTGGTAGAGTCCCTTAACAAATTAATCAGGACCTTCGCCAAACTGTAAAGATTGAAGTTCGAGCAGAACGTTCTGTTGGCCTGAGTCAGGGTCAGGTCCCATGCACCGCTCTCCTGACTCCCATTGTAGTTTCTCCTTGCCCTCTTTACGTCATTGGCACTATTTGACCTGTTTGGAAACAATTCTCACATTCTCCATGTGCCAAACTATCAGAGCTAAACAACACTGAACATGACGAAAAGTTGTATTTATAGATGTGATTCATAATAGATAAACCGTAAGAAATAAAAAAAATCCTCTGCACTTGTGCAATCATTTTTATTGGATCTTACCTCATGGCACTCATCACCTCGCCTTGGGAGTCCCCCTCCATTGCATAACTTGTTGCACCATGCATTCCGCATCTGTGACAGTTGACTATCTCAGTGCTAGTGTGTCGAATAAGTGCCACATGCATTGGGCGTCAATCGGTAGCCTTCAGCTGCAGTCTACGAGGGCCTCAATCGCCCTAGCACTTCTCAACTAACACGCAAATTCCTTGACGGGCAGTGAAAAGGAAAAAAGATGAAAGCTACGCTCCCCACGCCTTTGCAAAACACTCTTCTCTCTCAAGTGCTTTTATTAAGCGTTACGTATTTGAGTAATCCTTATCTGTCAATACCATACGATTTTTATTTTCTCTGCATTTTAATTGAGTCGCCAGGGGAGTCCTGCGGTGCCTAAGTCTGAGACGAATGAAAGCAACGTGAAGAACGACGACGCGCCAAAACTGCTCACGCAGCAGCGAAGCGTGAGCGCCCGAAACTAAGGAACGGCTAACGCCCTTTTACCTCGGGCCAAGTAATTCGACCGAACGGCCGGTGAGGGTGGCCTAGCCGGGCTTTCACTCGCTTTTCGTTCGCGTCAATAATGCACGCGCGGTGCCCGAGGAAGGGGAGGCAGAACCGGGGCGGCGGAGGCAGAAGCGGTGGTTGAGGAAGCGACCGACGTTGCAGAAGAGGTGGGGCCACCGAATGAGCTGACGGAAACGCTGGTGGAGGAGGAAGCGGAAATATGATGACAAAGTCAAAGGTAGTAGAGACGGAGCCGAAAGAGGCAGAGGTGGAAGTAAAGGATGTTGGAAGTGGAGGCGGGTAAAAGTGAGGATAAGGATGCACAGGTGGAGGGGAAGCTCGCAGAGAATAATGTGAAGTTAAAAGAGGTGGAGACGATGGTGAAGGGAAAGCTGGGGGAGGAAGGGCAAAGTCGGTAGACGCGGAGGTCAATACGGGGGAGACAGAGGCGATTATGGCGGAATGAGGACGAAGGTAACTGAAGTGAAGGGAAAGTAGGTTGAAGTTGAAGCAAAGATGGGAGAGTTGGAAGGGTTGGAGTGTCAGATGTGGTAGCAGAGGTGGGAGAGTTTGAGGGTAATGTGGCAGGGTGAAGGTGAAGGTCATAGAGATGGAGAGGAAAAAAACAGCGTTCGGGGGTAAAGCAGCAGAGGTGGAAACAAAGAGGGCAGATTTAGAGGGAAGAATGACAGTAAAGGCAAAGGTTGGAGAGCAAGGTGGCAGAGGTGGAGGGAAAGGAGACAGAGGTGAAGACGAATATGATGGCTCTAGCTCTGCTACCTTCACCTTCACCTCTTCCACCCCACCTTCTCCTCTAGGCGAAGGAGGCAGAGGTGGAGAGGAACTTCGAAGAGTCGGAAGCGAAGGTAAAACTGGTTGGGGCGAAGGTGGCAAAGATGGAGTAAAATATTGCAGACGTGGAGGCAGAGGACGCAGAGATGGAGGAAAAGTTGGACGAGTTGAAAGGCAGTATGGTATTAGATGGAGGCAAAAATAGCCGTTCGAAGCGAACGTAGCAGAGGCGGAAGAGAAGGTTGAAGAGTTGAAAGGTAAGTCAGGAGAGGAGGAGGCGGAAGTGGGAATTTCTATGGCTAGCTTGGCAGATATGAAGTACTGGAGAGAAAGGTAAGTGGTGGAAGATGAGTTTGAAGGTAAGGTGGGAGAGGATGAAGATGGAAGAGTGAAAGGTTGAGAAGCAATAATGTAAGAGATTGTGAGACGTAAGGATCAGAGGCGGCAGAAGAGGAAGGTTCAAGAGTTGGAGGATAAGGTGGCTGATGTGGTCGAACAAGCAGCAAATGTGGAAGGGTCAGTGGAATTGATGAGTGTTTGGATGGCAGAGTTTGCGGAAAAGGGCGCAGAGGCAGAGGGGAAAGGAGAGAGGTGGAGGCGACCGAGGTGACGGCGGAAGAAGGATGAGGGGTGGGGGGTGGAGGGGTTCAATATTTAAAGATGGGAGGACGGTGTTCTCCCCCGAGTGCGCACCCTTCCGCCCTTGCCCCGTCGCACGCGGCAGTTGTTGGAACAAACGAACATCGCCGCTGCATCTCCCTTTTTACTCGCCTTCCAGTGACGTACCCGCAAAAGCCAATCCCGAAGTACCCACCAGTGTTTGCCCCAGGGGCTGGACGCTGCGTTGGAGCCACGTCTCCATGGCGTTCAGTAGATAACTGACTCAAACTCACTGCATTATGTAGCTTACATAGGCAAGGAAGTAAGAAAACGATAGGCCTGAATTAGAGTAGTTCCCAAAATTTAAAAATTCACTTCTCTCCACCATCAACTCAATTAAAAATACAATAAATCTCTGTATCCAACAGTGAAATGTAATGATACAAAATATATCTGAGAGTTAATTTCTTATCGGTGAAAAACTAACAGATTTTTAAATTCCTGAACAGTGTCATTATAAAGTTAGTTGTTTCCAATGTACCAAAATAATTCTCTAACACGAAAATATTTTTAAAACCAATATATTTTTAACGTTATCGTCATTCTTGCTTCAAGTCATCGACTTCGAGCATGCTAGCGTTCTCAATTCTGGCCTTGCCCTCGCCCCCCCCCCTCTCTCTCTCTCTCTCCCTCTCTCTCCCTCTCTCTCTCTCCCTCTCTCTCTCGCCCATGTCTTCGCTTTCTTTCTCGCCTTGACCCAATCCCTCCCTCGCGCCCTCATCCACTCCCTCGCATTCACCCTCGCTCTCGCTTTTGCCCTCGTTCTCTCATCTTCGCCCTTGCCCCGTGTCCTCGTTCCAACGTTCGCTGTCGCTCTCAACCTTCATTCGCTCACGAACTCGCCCTCCACTTCCCCCTCGCTCTCAGCCTCGATCTCCTCTTCTCCCGTACCCTTGCTTTCGCCCTTGCCCTCATCCTCGCTCGCTCTTTCTTCCTCGTTTTCATTTTCGCCTTCCCCTCTATCCTTGGCCTCGCCTTCGCCTTCATGCACTTTCGCACACCTCGCACTCAGCCTCGTCCACGTTCTCGCCTTTGTCTGCGTTCTCACCCTCACCCCCGTTATCGCCTTCGCTCTTGCCTTTGCTTTTTAAGCTTTCCATCGCTTTGGCCCTTCTTTTGAACCTCACCTTCGCCATCTCCCTCGTCCCCGCTCTGGCCCTCACCCTCCCTCTCTTATTCGGCATTGTCCTCGTCCTCGCTCTCTCACTTGTCTTCGGTCTCATCCTCACCCTCCCACTTTTTCTCGCTCTCGTCCTTATTCTCGCCCTCGCCCTGAGCGTCGCTCTCGCCCGCCTCCGCGGTCCGCGCCAGCCGCCACCTCCGAAAGACGCTTGCAGAGGGCGGCCTGGCGCCCGGCTGCCAGATTGGCGCAAGCCACAGGTAGCAGGAATAATTCAAGAGCGCGCCACCGCCCCCGCGGCCGCGCGCGGGAAGGAAAAGTCTAATAAAAAAATGAACAAGGCAATCTGCGCGCGCAAATGAAGCCCCCGCGCGCCCGGGGCGTGGAGCGTTGGGGTGGGGCGTGGCGGGGTGTGGCGAGGCAGAGTGCGAGCAGGGGGAGCAAGGCGGGGCGAGCGGGGTGCGGCAGGATGCGGTGCAGTGAGAAGCAGAGCTGGGCGTGGAGGGGCGGGCGGGGCGGGGCGGAGCCCGTGGTGAGGCCAGGAACGGGGCGGGGACGCGGGGCGGGGACGCGAGGCGGGGACGCGGGGTGAGGCGAGCGCTAGTGCGAGAACGAGCTCACGTTATTATTTTGAATTAAAGCGACTAATGCGCTGCCATCGCGGCTTTTTATTTTTTTTATTTTCGTCGCCCGCCCGCTCTCTCCCGGCCTGCCTACCCCACTCCCCACCGTCCGGAGCGCAATTCGCGCGTCCGAGCAGAAAGGGATGAAATTCTGAACATCACAAAACACGCGACCAACAAACACATCACGCGTTTCTTTGCAGACTTAATCAGAGGATTGTTACCTATTAAAATTACACATGAATATTTCGCAGTTTAATTATTACTTCGCGTTGTGCGGAGCGTATTAGCTTTAAATTACTCGCTCTGGAAACAGAAACGCGATAACTTGTTAATTTTATATGTTCCCAAATTAAATTAAGATTTCATTATTTTGTTTTTAATTGAAGTCATTATCGAGGGAATCTTTTCAAATTATTGTATAGGTTCTATAATTGCGAAACTGGTGGGTGGAATGTCTCTCCATTCAGTTACAGTTTGCATATGAGCAGAAGAGAGAGACAAAAACTAAAGACCTTTCAGGCTTCTTGAAATGCCCCTCTAGAAATCACAATAGAATGCTGTTTATCACAATGCTGTTATTAAAGGTCACGTCGAGGTGCTTTTATTCATGTGTGCAAAACTGTTAGTTTTCTTGGAGTAACTATATCAAAATTCTTCAGAGTATATAAAGAAGACAAACTAGACAAAGAAATATACTCTGTAAATAATTTGTGACTTCAATATCCTCACTCGTCTAATAGTTTCCCTTGCTTCTTCTTTTTATCTCTCACTTCTTAGGTGAATCCACGTCAAATCTAAATTCAGAATTAAAAGTTCATGAAATAATTTTAAATTTATCTATTTAGTAGACAATTCAATTTTAGTACTAAGAATTGTAGAATTAACAATCACATTTATCATGACATAAATAGACTGACGATATCTTTGTTTCCGAATCATCATTTTATAATAGAGAAAAATATAATTATCATTCTCGAAGCATGTTAAAAAATAATAAATACACACAGAAATGTGGGCATTAATTTGTAAAGCGGAGTTGGGAATTCAGCAGTGCAAAAACAAAAAAAGAATGAACCGAAAGAAGAAATGAACGAGAAGGCTGAACAACACACGGCAGAGAGGGAAGCTGATGTGAAAGACGTGACGTGTCATGACGTGAAAGATGATGAAAATTATTAAATTCAAATATGAGGGCTAGAAGTTCCAGAGATGCAAATGAGGTTGTGGAGAAGGGGGCGCAGACGGATACAACTCAGGGACACAAATGGCGGAACGAGGCAGCTTGGTTTTGCCATAAAGTCCATACGACGACTTCGAGGTGAGCCCATTTTGGACATGGATGCTGTGAAGATTACCTCATAATGCAATGGATGAGAATTAGACAACTATAATAGGAATATTGAAAGTTTTATTGCCATGATTGTCTATACTTCTCGCTTATTCCCCTCTGAATGCCCGCAACTTGAAAAATGTGTGAAGAGTTTGTGTCCGAGAAGTGCGAAATAAGTCTCACTTCACGCCAGAAGGAAATAATGCAGTGGTGAGCGTAGGAGCGTAATAATGCAGGCTTGGAAAGGACTCTCGCATTGGAAGACAAAAGACGAAGGATGAGCGTGGAAACGAATAATGCTCATTCTGTTGCATCTACTTACTGTACTTGATAACTTATGAGAAAAAACTTGTTTCGCGAATCGGCCATCATGGCTCAGACTTGACAATTGAGGTAGGGGAGCGGTCCTTTTTCTATAAGGGAGAATCATCATTAATGCCATTTTTATAGCCCAGGGTTGTTATCCCTGGCGGCGACGCAACTGCCTTAGAGACTCGGCCATCGGATTGTCATGATTATTATTATTATTATTATTATTATTATTATTATTATTATTATTATTATTATTATTATTATTATTATTATTATTATTATTTTATTATTATTGTTATTATTATTAATGTATTATTATTATTATTATATAAACTAGTGATGTTACAGAATGGCACAGACTTTCTCGCGCTTGTTAGTTTTCTAATACTTTAGTCTAGGTTAGTTTTTCAGTATCAATTTTTCAATAATGGAAATGAAATATGTGTTGAGAATATTACAAACGTAGAGTAAAAATACTGTTACATTATAATTTTCATTGGAAAATTTGTAGCATTCTTGGAAAAATATCGTTTGAAAATGCGCGTTTTTGAAAATGCGCAATTTTGAGCTCATTTCCCCAGAAAACTTTTGAGTTATCGAGTGACTTCATTAAAAGTCATTTGAAATACTTACGTTCACAAATGCAATAATATATATCAAATGTCCGCAATATAAATATTAACTACGTGCGAGATATTTAAAAAAATATTTGTGTAGTTTTTGAAAAATCAGAAGAATACATCAAAATGGCGTATAGGTCATGCAATGTTTAGTATGAATCGAGTGACATTGTGCAGATATATACAGAAGAAAAAGATAATGCCTGATGCAGAAAGGGTTCCTCAAATAGGTTATAAAAACCGCGTATGGTATTCACTTATGTACAAGAACTTGAACTGAGTGAATATGTTGTTCAATCGGTGTTGCAATGTTTAAAAAATAGTACATTTTAATGAATTTGAAATCTAAGTCATTAATAGCGTCCTGTACGCTATCCGAAGACAACGTTTATTCAATTCGAAGCCATTTTTGAGAAAAATTGAAAAATGTTTTTGAGTATTCACGTATAGAACCTTCAAAAATTAAAACTTCGGTTTTAAATTCAAGGGGCGGCGTCATCTGCCGGATTCATCAATTTTGGTAAAAATCCTCCATACGGTTTCCGCCGTTAGTTGTTCACAGTCGCCCGGCCAGATAGATGGAGAAATGTTTTGCCATAAAGAAATTTTTCGGTATGAAAGATCCACCGAACATTGAGTCTGACTACAAAAAATGTTAGAGGAAGTATTGGACTATGTATAAGAACAAGACGTAGTTAATTTTTCTGTCGAAAAATCGCCTTTTCTCGCTGCCGGTTTACATAACAATCTCTATACTACGAATGCTGTGTGCGAGGAAAGAAAACACGAGAAGAAAAGGACATGACACGGGAGGAACGACGGCCTCATGGAGAGACGGAACAGGTTACGGGCGGGAGCAGGGCCGAAGAGGACATGAGCCTGCGGAGCAGAGAGCGCGAGGGTCAGGTGCTGTCCTACGGCGATGAGAGTTCCGGCTCGAGGCCGCAGGGGCGGTGAGGCGGGTGGGCGCTGGCAAAGCGCTAACCAACCCGGGAGGGGGGGTTCACGGCTCACGCCCTCGCCCGCGCGGCTCGCGTGCTTTTTCAAAGCGTGCGCCCGCCCCACGTGCGTGACTACACGCGTGCGGCCGCCCGCGCCCGCGCCCCTCCGCGCGTTTTTTTGTAAGAGGATTTGCCCTTGTTAGCAGAGCGAGATTTACAGAGCCGCACAAATTTTAACGCTTTATTCCGGCGGCGCAGAGGCGGAGGTGGCCAGCGGGGCCACTGGCGCGCCGCGGCCACAGCGGGCCGGATGCGTAATACTCCTCGTCTTCTTTATTATTAATTATTATTTATGAGAACTAGTTAACTAAAAAACTACAAAAACTACTTATCCCTACAATGAAAAGGAAGAAAACTACAAAGCGAAACCTACTTAAACATTTAAAGACCACGATTCATCCGTGACGAAGAGCACGAAATACCGGCGAATACGTAAGTAAGGCGTGGAAGAGTTGTAACGACGTAAGGAGAGGGCGGCGTGATTGGAGAACCCAGGGCCCGGGGGAGGGGGGGGGGGCGCAGGTGCGGGCAGCCGCCACGCACGCGTAGAGAGAGCCTTCGGACGCGAGCAGCATAATGGAGAGCGACGGCGCACCCGAAAATGAACCAATTACAGCGAGGGCAGCGCCGCGGCGCGGCGCGGCGGCGGGGGGCGGCCGCTCGTAAATAACGGCGGAGGCGGCGAAACAAAACACTGGCGACGCCCGCCGCCGCTGCCCCGAGACGCGACGCGACGCGAGCGTTTGGGAGAGGAGCGCGCGGGAGGGAAGGGCGATAGAGGCGGAGCTCTTCATCAGATCTCAGGGAAGAGGAAACTTCAAATGCCTACCGAGATAGGTTTTTCTTTTTTTGTTGTTATTTAAGGTCGCATCAACTTCTAGGTCATTAGCGACCACTATTGCTTGTAACGGTATCGTCACAATGAGGATCACACGATATGATAGGGGGTCAAAGGACGAACACAATCCAACCATGCCGAGGCGGGACTCGAACCCGCGATCCAGCGGTCCATGATCGCTACGGCACTACTGCCTTAGGATCTCGGCCATCGGATCGGCTACCGAGGAAGTTTGTTCAATGATTAAATGACAACTATCAATCCGTGAAGTGTGACTTGTAATTCTTCTGAAAGTTCAGCCATCTCCATAAAAGAGATGTGTATATACGTTGGAATTTATTTCAATGTACTTTATACTGTGTGATATAGAAAACACTGCAAGAAAGAGCTTTTCACATGTCTCAGCATCAAAACCAACGTCTTCTCGTCGTAAAAAACAGGTTGAAAGAAAATAGAAACCTGAAAAGAAGTCAAAGTTCGCGAAGGACAAAACGTTGAAAAAATCGTTTGAAAGGGGAGAGTCCAACTCGTCATCCTTCAAACTGACTTAGAGCCCTCATGCTTCAGCGGCCTAAACTACGAAGATCGGCAGGCATTCTTTGCATGAAGTTATAACTGTGCATGTTAAGTTCATAGCGTCTTCGTGTCCGGGCCAAAGTTGGATAAGCGGCGGGCCAAGAAATTCGTTTTTCGGTGAGGAACGTCCAAGGATGATCCGACGATAGATGCCGACAAATTTAGTCCGCGCTCCTTCCTGTTTTACCGTCAGGTTACTACACTAGCTGCAATTTAGTAAAGTGGTTTGAGTGCTCGTGTGAAATAAGTCGAAGCACTTCACGTTAATTGAGTGCGAAAGGTGCGAGAAGTGAGGATTGTTTAAAGGAGAGAAAAAATATATCTTCATTGATTAATAGATCAGTTATTTCGGGGCCATTAACGGCTTAGGTAATTATTCCCGTAAGTGTAGTGCACATTTTAATTGCTGGATGTGGCTGTGATTTTCCCGCCCTGCAGGCTGTCTCTCCGGCTGCCCACTCCTGGTAGGAGGCGCGATCTGGCGCAGACCTACGTCGGCTTTTGACGATTTTCCTCATCCAGGTATCTCCCTCTAGAGTTCCAGCCGGGACAAACCCTAAGCTCTCGACTGGTCTCCCGGCAAGTGTGGTTGTGTAGTACGTGTAAGTGTAAGTTTCTGAAAGTAAGGTGTGAGGATAGGACAAAAAAGGAAAGGAAAGATCGCGCGGTCCGTGGCCCGTTTGGTAGGGCCCTGCTTCGGCTTTCGCTTGGTGTTGATAGGAGAAACAACGGAAAACTACCGAAGAGCAGCCGGCCGTTAGAATTCGTCTCGAGACAGCGGCTGAATACAACTTATCTGATCAGCTTGTGTCGAAAATCCTGCAGTCGGGATTCAAACTCTAGGGCCTCCACGTCAGAGGCACTGCAGAGACATCAGTTGAAGACCTGAGCCACCTTAGCCGGCAAATTATATTTTGAGAGAAGAGAGAGTATTTTGATTTAAATGATGGAAACGTACACAGGTCATTCTTGTAAAATTAAATATCAATTACGTAAAGAAAAATTTAAAGGAATCGATACGGATATTCCCGATTGCGTCTGAATGAATTTCAACGAAGAAGAAAGGGTTGTGCATTGAGTCCTCGCGACACGACATTCAGAACAATTTGGCTTATTTACTTGTCAGCCAAGAGATTGAAAGCCGAGCTGTTTAGCAAAATCATGAAATGGCAGCATCCTCTCAGGTAATTGTGAATTTCAATTAGATGAATTCAGTAAATAATTGTATAAAACATGTGCAATATCTTTTAGCATACTAAATCTTATGTTTGTCATTTTTAGGTAGTGTAGGAGGCTTTTACGCATAAAAATCTTGGAGAAGAATACGACAAAACTCCCTTATCAAAAAATATGCATGTCATTTGTGATGCCAATTTCAACATGCAAATTTCCCCAAGATTTTCGATTGGTCTTCAAGAATGAAATATAAAAATTCATTCACCAAGTCTGCTTGGCAATGCACGAAATGGTCCACAAGAAATATCTTTTAACCTTCTCAGATACACTCAAAATGCCAAAAAGATGCTTTAAACTTCATAAGACTGCAGGAAATGTCATTGAAATGTGCTCATTCGGGAAAGGAAGATTTCTCTGTATAGCACTTGGACTCAACACCAACCAAGTACTACTACCTCAGCTTTTGTGTAATATAATATTATTCAAGAATACTATTTTGGATTTTGTGTAATGTAATATAATCCAAAAATGCTACACTAGATTTTATGATCCTGCATAATTCAATGTAATGGACGGAAGAATTTTGAGAAGAAGATCAAGGGAAAGATTGAAGACATTGCAGTGGCAAAGTCAAAGGTGGAGGTATTTTTCCCCCGCTAGATGTTGGTAACCTGTGCCTACCTGCAAATCGGTTTGCGGGTGAAAGGAATGGGGTGAGGAAAGGACAAGGAAGAGGAAGGAAAGATCGTGCGCGGTCATTAGCCCATTTATTGGGGTATTGCTTCGGTATTCGCTAGCTGTTGATCTGAGAAATCATGGAACATTACCGATCAGTGCAACCGGTTGCTAGAATTCTTCTCCACCTCTCGGGGTTCCTCATGGGATATTCTCTGATATACATGATAAATTCGGGGGTAGCGAATTGGTCTCAAAGCTTGTGCGTCTCGCCGAGGTTGAATGCAAAAGCGGTCACCAGAGCAAATGGACACGATGGCCGGAAAGTCCCCGAAAGAGGTGGAACCAAACCCTTCTCTATCAATGTAAGAAAGGCTCATGTATAGAAATATAACTGAAATATTGTAATCAAAACTCGCAAAATAATGAAAATAAGTTGCAATTAGTCCTTACATTGTAAACGAGTCTAATTGAATTATTTTTACTTTCTCGCGCTTAAGAAGAAACTTCTTAAGAAGAAAAAGTTATGTAATGCTGCGCGAAAAAACCGTGAATTTTCGGCAGAAAAACTCTTATTACAAGGCCCTGGTACCGAAAAAGTGGATAAATCCAGTTGCTAAATTTATTTTAAAAAATACTCTAACACCTAGTGTAGCTTGAATTCCTGTTTTGTGGGTCCTTGATACCGAAAAGTCCATTGACGGCAAAACGTCTGTCCGTTCGTCTGTCTGTGAACAACGCTTGCGGCTAAACCGTTCAGCCGATTTTCTCCAAAATTGATATTCCCTAATCAATCTGGCTGATGTTCTGGCTCCTTACGTTTAAAATCGATATTTTAATTTTGGGGTACTTTACGTGAAGTATTCCAGGATTCCAGGCGCGTCAACTACTAAGGTCAAGAGTCGCATACGTGTAGTGAATGTTTTTGCATGGGAGGTGACCGTGGTCTTTCTCCGCTGTATGGCGAGATCCGATACCGACCGTCCGTCGGCTAGCGAAGTTTTCTCCAATCAGATATCTCCCCCCAGCGGGGCTGCGCCCCCCCCCGGGACCCGATCGATCTCCCGGCATCTGTGGTAGTGTAGTGCATGCTAGTATGTATGTAAGGAGTGAAGATAGGGCAAGGAAGATGTAGGAAAGATCGCGCGCGGTCCGTGGCCCGTTTGTTAGAGTACTCCTCCGGCATTTACCAGATGTTGATCGGAGAAACGATGGGTAACTACCGACCGGAGCAGCCGGCCTCGAGAATTCTCCTTCAGACAGCGACTGAATTCGACCTGGCTGAGAAGTTAGTGTCGAAAATCCTGCCACCGTCGGGTATCAAACTTTAGGAGAGTGAAACTTTCGAGAATGAATGTCGGAGGGTCTGACTGTCGGACGATCTGCTCTGGTCGGACGGTCAGATGGCGTGTCGGGACAAGCAGGGCAAGGGGCGGGGTGATTGGTCGGCGGATTGGGCGGCTGATGGGAGGGGCAGATGGGCGGATAGCGGAGGGCAGGAGGATCCGGGAGATTTGGGGTCGAGTCGAGGGTCCGGGGCCACGCGGCGCGGGCGGGGTTCGCTGCTCTGTTATTGCATAATTCTATAATGTCGGATTGCGGCGGCCGTCGCCGCGGTAATCCCAGGCAGATTACCGCGGTTTTCAGCAGAAAATATATAAAATTGATTTCACGTGGTGCGTGCTCTGAGAGATGAATACGCGCTACCGTCTGCCTCGAAAGCGACAAAAACAGCGCGCTCTGCAGTTACGGAGTGGGAATAGTTAGGAGAAATAAATACACATTTTTTCTGCAAGACAATTCGGAAGAATTTGCGATAAAGTAATGCCTAATAGCATGGTCTTAATTAACAGAGACATTCGCTCTAAGCCCATTCGTTTACGCTCACCCCATTGGCTCACGAGTTAAGCTAGAGGAAGGCCACCTGAACAGACTCTTTTTTTCTGCTTCCTGTTTTAGTACTTCTCATTTAAAATTTCTCATTTAAACTTAAGAAATGTGAATTATGTCCGTTAATATCCGTCTCATACATGGGAATGAAGTAGTTAGAAAGCATGCATACAGACACATACCACGCCTCTGTACTTTGACACAAGTATAATATACTTTGTGATACAAATGTCAATCATAAGTCAAATGATTGTCACCCAAAATCATTATAGTGACAATAAAGGTATTGTGTTCATTATTTAATAAGTTATAAATTATTAAATAATGCATAAAATATTTAATTATTTACATAAGCATCAAGGCATATTATTTTGTCATTCAAAAAATCCTACATATTCAATAAAAACATTTTTTCGAAGGTCTTTTATCCAGCCAACAGTCGGTTACCCTTTACGTCCCGATGGGACGCAAGTTCGACTGTCCACAAGACACCAACAAACTTTCGTACTCCTCTGTGGTTCACAGAACGCGTAATCCTTCGCGACAACACAACAGGAGAGACAAGGGGCAAACAATCGTACCCAAAGAGGTACTCGAATACGCGACCCTTTGAACCCAAGCGCTGAGTCTGTACACGCCCTTAGCCACCTCAGCCCTCCAGATCTGCTCAATATAAACATGCCATTCAAAAAGTAAATTTGAAACTTTTTGTCACACGATGAAATGCCAATTTAAAAAATCAAATAGCACCCAATTACATCCCTTTTACGAGATTATCTTCAAGCGAGGAATAAGTGAATATATAGGAATTACATTTGAATTGTGAGTAACATACAAATAACTTCAATTGAAAAGGCAAATTCTGAAATATAGAACACAATTGGACTTTTCCACGAAATATTTCCTGTATTCTAGCAGACTGTAATAGTAGTATATTAAATATGATTAAGTTTGCAATTGCATTTCTTGCATAGTAGCTCACACCATTTTACATTTCTTGCAGCTAGTACCGCACACCCTTTCGCAAAACAGTAGAGAGACATTGAACCTGGAAAATGAAAACAAAAAACGAAAGTTTTGTAGTCACCCAAATACAAATTAAAATGAGAACAATAGCAACCCTGGTCAATTTAATGTATCTTCTTAGTCTAGGTCCTCATCTCTCGAGCACACTAAAATTAATTTCAGTATAATCAATAACTCTATTTTAGAAAACTTTAAATATACTGTGCAAAAGACATCGAATTTTACACTATCGAGATCCAAGTAATAAAGTGATATCAGTTGTAATAAAAGATATCCTGACATTTAAGTATGGTAAATAAAAGATGTTGTCTGGTATCAACAATTTATTTTTGCTGATGATCGCTTCGATCACGTAGCAATCATCCTCAGAGCTTGCAGCTTCCCGGCCGAAAACAAAGTCCAGAACTTTATCCAGAACTTTGTTTTCGGCCTGGAAGCTACAAGCTCTGAGGAAGATCGCGCGTGATCGAAGCGATCATCAGCAAAAATAAATTGTTGATACCAGACATCTTTTATTTAGCATACATAAATAAATAGAAGAATACATACATAATAGCAATACCATACATATAGAATGCATACATAAATAATAGAAGGTATCTACCTCACCAGCGATATAATTAATAATATCCTGATATGTTACATGGAACAAGATATTACACACGAACTGAAAAGACTGGAATATCCCGTAACTGAAGTGTGTAGACTTCATGACAAAGCAGAAAACGTACAAAATAGTAGCAGTGGATCTTTTTAGTCCAAAATTCAAAAATTTATTTATTGAGAACAAACTTTAATATAGTATGATACGAGAGCAACTTAGAAACAAATCTAACCAACCTATTCAATGTAGTAAGCGCTGTCAGCGATTTGATCATTCTCAGGCAAATTGCCATAATGTTCCTAGGTAAGTGAAGTGACTCGTAAACTACTATTTTCAGTGTATAAAACAGGAAATTTCCGCCCCTAAATGAGTAAATTACAAAGGCGATCATATAATTACAGAGGATGCCCAGAATTTAAAAAGCTTATTAAACACTACCAAGGACAATTCTTAAAACCTTCAACAAACATTCACCTCAATCGATATATTAATATTTCCACACTTAGACCACAGTTTCCTGCTCTTTCGCCTCCAGTACCGAATGCATTTATCAGACTATTTCCGCTTCCACCTCCTCTTCACTCAGCAGACTTTCCACCCAATAACATTCCTGATGTAAACAATTTAATTTCAAATGTATTATTCCGAATAATATCTCTATTTATACCTCAAATTCAAAATGTGATTCTAAATGTTCTACCAAATTACTATAATGGTTCCATTAAAACTAAATACTCTTAACCTGCTTAACTTTAACGCATATGAAAATTTCTTTCGGCGCTTCTTAAATATAATCCATCATAAAAATTTCAATAAAACCAAAACTAGCATGTTTAAAAGAAACTCACCTCATACCAGGTAAACGGTTCTTTACACCCGATTTCAAAACATTTCATAATGACCGAATCACAACAAACGCTTCAGGTGGAGCAGAAATCATGATTCAAAAAGGTATTAATCACAGCCAATTATTTGTTCCCCACTCAACACATCTAGAAGCAATAGCAATCAACATAAACTGTAATAGATCGGTGATAGTTATCAATACAGCATATAAACCAAAAGAAATCCAATAGAATCCGGTGACAACACCAAAAATATCAAAATCAGATCTTGGGGTTGCAATGAGACCACACATCAAGGAACTAAGCTGTTAAACTCATTAACGCAAGCGATCACAACACTTGTGTTCATGCCCATGTAGAATCCACACACTACCCAACATACAAATGAGAGAGCAGTCATTTTCAATACAACCACTACAATAGGCATAACCTCATCGATCTACCAGAAAATAGTTCCAGATTTAGATACGGACCAATCTCACACCTTCATATCTTTGGGAATGCCGACGCACTCTGTAGAAAAAATACAGAAACAAATCAATGGTAAAATTAACTGGATTCATTTCCTTGACGTAATAACTACCAGCTTGACGTATTCCTATAATATGTCCTCTACTGAATACATCTTCTTCTGCTTCTTGGTAACCCACTGAAGGCCTATTCCGACTCAGGTGTTCCTGTCATCGTCTTGAGCGCCCTACGTCCCGACAAAGGGTTTGTAGTTGCATACTTTTTTTGATAATCTTGAAGTTCCCGTTCTATTAATATGATTCGTCTATTGGAATACGTATTATTTAATTTTTCATTAAGGTTAACATTTTTTTGGCGTGAACATAATCTCTACTCTTGGAACATAATCTGCCAGAGCATGTCCTCCTACACTTCTCAAGAAACGCATTTTTGATGATTCAATTCCCCGTTTTGCTGCTTTTTTCAATGACTAATTCTCATTACCATACATCAAGACTTAGTGTCATAGATTTATAAAATCTTAACATTGTTTCTCTTCTTGTATATAGAAATTACCGAAGACATGAATATTGAATTAAACAAACTCACTAATTGCATTCATTTATCACTGGTGCATGTACTCATCTATCAGACTCAGAAGGTCACTAACAACACTGCCCAAAGAACTTCTTATGCTAATTAAAAACAAAAGAAAATCCGACATGCTTGGCATTCCTATAAACAATAAATGTGAACTAAACCATATCTCAAAAATTGTCAGACAAAAAAATGATAAATTTATATTCTTAATTTTTTATAATTTCGTATACCAACTACATTCGAATACCAGACCTCTCTGGGAAACAATCAAAAGTATTACAAGAGAACAAATAGATCTACTGCCTTTGCAGAATAATGAAAAGATCGTATCTCAGTGGCAGAAAAAGCGAAGGCCTTAACAGCACTTCTAGAAATTGTCTTCAACCCAAACTCCACAGAAGAACTCATAATCAGTTCAGAAGTAGAAGAGTAATAGGGACTACCTATGTGCACTGTACAAATAAAAATAAAATTTATTTTTCCTTTAGAAGTGGCAAATAGCATTAAACTTTTCAAGACCAGGAAAAAAGCGATGTACGACCACATTACTGTCACAGCATTAAAAGAACTTCCTCGACAAATAATTGCAATAATAACAGCGATATTTAATGCATCATTAAGAAGCGTATAGAATCCTTCTTCATGGAAACAAGCTGTTATTTTTTCGTTCTGTAAACCAGGCAAAACCCCCAAATCTCCAACCAATTACCCATTAGTTTACTCCTTTCTCTAGAAAACATTTTTGAAAACAGTGTTTTAAAAAGATTCTACGCATACTTGACGAAACCTAATGCAGTTCCTAACACCCAGTTTGGTTTCAGACATAATCCTGAAACTACCCATCAGCTTTTGCGAGTTGTCGAGCAAATGGCAAACGTTTTAACAATAAAAGCACACAGAATCTCTTTTTAGATATATCAGAGTCATTCTACCGAATTTGGTACCAAGGACTAATGTACAAACTATGAGAATTTGGTACACCTATCTGCAAATAAATTCGAAGTTTTTACACAGGCAGGTATTTTCAAGTAAAAGTAAATTATGCTTTGTCACCGCTTTACCCAATGCTCCTAGGAGTCCCGCATGGTTCCGTTTTTTAACTAACACTTTTCTCTATTATTACAGTAGACTATCTAACACTACTCGAAGCCAGTAAAGCTCTATATGCTGACTATACCGCTATTTCCATTACACATACTGATATCGACCTAGCCTACCGATACATACAATCATCAATATATTTATACTTACACGGACTGGACCAAAAAATGGAAAGTTAAAATCAAGTCGTTAAAATCACAATCTAAAAAATTCCCACCTAGAAGTCCTCCCTTCGCTACTCACTCACGAATAAATATACGTAATACCGATGTCCCCTGGCTTTCTTATTCTTCGCCAACCAAATACTTTGATGTACTACTAGACAAGCGGCTAATTTAGAAACCGTATATTAACTCAATAGCCCGTAAAACCGTGAAAATGTTTTAAAACAATACCCTCTCATCAGTAGAAAACTTCTTTAGTACAGAAGCTGCATATTTGAATTAGATTTTAATATGCTAACTGATTTAGGGAATAAGCAACTACGTACATCATTTTATCACCTTAACGAAGAAAGTAAATGAGAAATATTGTAGTACAATATTATCGAAGAACAGTGACAATGAATTGGATTGTGTATCATTCTAGCGAGAAACTTACAACAACAAAAATAATCTTTCTGAAAAGGGCAGATTTAAAAACCATTTTATGAGAGGGTCCGTTACAAATCGAACACCTCGTTTTTATAAAGTTTCTCCAAAAAAATTACATATTAAAATTTTTGAGTTGTAAAATTATTCCTAATCGGACTTAAAGGAAATAATTTTAGGGATGCGATGCGATGCGATCAATGCCAATTGTTTTAACGTGTGTCAATGCATTGGAATAAATTGAATATTAAACAAAATGAATGCAGGGCGGACATGTACCATTACCTTCCACCACTGTACCATTTTCGCAGTTCATGATCCGCCACTATAAAAATTTGTAACATCTCGGGACAAAATATATTATTTTAGTTAAACCCATTTGATTTCATGTTACTAAATAGTACAGATGATTATTTCTCAGAAAGGATATGTAGAAGTAAACTTTATGTGTGAAAGTCCCAACAACAAAAGCGTTTTGCTAAAAAAAAAAAAGAAGTGAACGAAAATATAGTATTCCATTATTACATAACTTTTGTTTGACAGTTATAAGCATGAGATGAATTACCCAATTATCAACAGCCTCTCCATTATGAATTTGCTAAAACTATTGCCTTCCAATGGTTGACATTCGAAAATTAAAGGTTGAGAACAAAACTCGAATAACCTCAATGCATCGAATGAACAGCAAAACATCACATTCAAATTCACAAAATTCACGAAAGTTAAATTGTTAATCAAGGATTGGACAGACTACTATGAGGTAAAGAATATTGTATTTAATCATTTCGTCTTAATTCCAATTAAGAAAGCAACACTAAATTTTAGTTGCCACTTCAACATTTCGTAAATGGAATGCTGTATAACAGAAAGCACCGTTAGATGATTCTGCTAGGGAAGAAATGAAGTGAGGATAGGCAAATAGTTTTCCCTCGTGACCGGCGCAGCGCGTGCGTTGGCCATCGGGGAGTGCGGACCTGCTGGGGCAGGCTGTGGTCCCCCCCGCCCCCTGCCCCCCTCGCGCCGCGTAGCGCCGCGCCGCGGCCGATAGCGAAATTTTAATCGAACAGCCCGGCTCTGCGCGCGCGGGCAGCGCGGCGGCGGCGGCGGCAGGGGCGGGGAGGCGAGGGCGGGGGCGGGGGCGGGGGCGGCGCGCCCGGGGAGCGGCGGTCGGCGCTCCCGACCGATAATCCGGCGCTTTGTGACGCGGGGCTCTGCCGTAATTACAAACGCGGGGGCTCCGGTTCGGTGCCCGGGGGCGCAGGCGCCCTCACGCCGCCCCCAACGGCCCCGCCCCCCCCCCCCACCCACGCCCACGCCGAAAATGCAAAAACGCATCCGGGCCAGCGCAGTCCGACGCCGGGCGCGCCGAAATAAACAACAGCGCAGCTGATTGCTTTCACAAGAGTTTCCCATCAAAAAGAGTATGATAAACAGTAATTACTGTCTTTTAGAATCAAGTATAATAATAATTTCGCTCCCACTCACTTTGTTTTTGAGTCCCATCGCGTCGCTGGGCCCCGGGGTACAGAGCGCCGGAAAGGAAGGGGGCGGGTGCCCTCGGGGGCCAGAAATTGCGCAGCGCCAAAGGACGATCGCAGCGCGCGGATTCGCTCTCGCATTTTTTGTTTTTTCTTCTCATTTCGAGTGTAACTGTGCCGCTAATGTGCCGTCTACGAATTTCGCTCGCTCTCGTTCTCTAGGTTGCCGCCCTTTGATCTATCGCGCGCGCACGCAAAAATAAAACGACCAAACG
Organism: Gryllus longicercus; assembly: GCA_038098605.1. Lineage (NCBI taxonomy): Eukaryota > Metazoa > Arthropoda > Insecta > Orthoptera > Gryllidae > Gryllus > Gryllus longicercus. The sequence goes on along the minus strand of JAZDUA010000358.1, from coordinate 1,439,459 downwards.
CCCAGCGCCCAGCGAGTGCGCAAAAGTGTAATACTTGGACGCGCGGCGGCTGGGGGACAATTTTCACTTTCAACGGCAAAATCCCACTATGATTCCACATTCATGTGAAAAATTAATATTGCAAAGTTAATTTTCCATTACGGCTACGGAATATCGCATGCGTAAATTCCTCAATATCGCCATTCCATATGCAGATTCGTTGATGCAATTCCCCTAACCGCAAGGTAACCAATGCGAACCGCGAGGGGTTTGGCGTTTTGCGCGACGCGGGCGGCCGTGCGGCCGGGGTGCGGCGGCCGAATTGTTTAGGAAATTAATTTGGATTTTGTTTAAAACCCTATGTATTTTTGATAAAGGTGTCATTTCCATATCGCGATGACGTGGCGCGCGGAAACTGACTTTTTTTATTTTTCAAAAAAATGTGTTTCGGTGCGCGCGCCCCGCCGCGCGGTCATTTCAACTATTTTCCATTTCCCGCGGCTTAAGACCCGCCCCCTCCCTGCCCGTCGATTAATTACACCGGAAACAATCGCCGGTCACTGAGCACGGAGGCACATCCGGTCAAGCGCGCGAAGCATTCCAATGGAAACATTTTTACTTTCGTTTGATTAAATTCCAACTTTACTCACGTGTCAAGGTTTCAACTTATTAGTAGATCATTGTATTCTATCTCACAATATTACATATTATATGTATACTTCACATCTCTGGGTAGAATAAACATATGCTCATTCCTCTGACCTGGAGGTCCTAGATTTCGTGACACGACAGCACCAGAATTTACCACACTAGCTAAGTCGAATTAAACCGGTGTCTGAAGGCGAATTCTAAGGGCTGGTTGCTCTGATAGGTATTTTTCTGTGGGTTCTCTGACCAACAACAGGCGAATGGCGGAGCCGTTCCCTAACAAAAGGGCCGCGCGATGTTTCCTTCCTCGTCCTCATCCTATCCTCACCCCTTTACGTACACATACACGTACATGCACTTCTCTACCACACATGCCGGGAGCTTAGAGCTTCTTCCTGCTGGGGCGGGGTCCCTCTTGGGGGAGACCTGGTTGGGAAAACCCCGCAAGCCGAAGTATAGGTTGGCGCGGGATGTCTCCACCCTGCGGGGAAGATCATCGCCACCTCCGGGATAAAAACACGCACTACGCTTACGAGACTAATGACTATAAACGCGCCCAAAACAAGAAATAATCAACTAACATTCATAGATCGCTATTATGATTGTCAACTGCCGAATCTCATGGGAAGGAGCGAAAGCTGTGTACGGGCCACGTCAATTAGTCCTCCCAACGAAGCCCACAACAGATCACGCGAGGGTATTAGCAGTCTAGGAACCCTTATAGTAGAAAACTTATTTCCCGACTTTAAAGTAATTGACTTGACAAATAATTGGGAGCCTTTCGACTGATCTGATTGATAATTTGGTTTAATTAGTTCGTATATAGGGCTGAAACTAATACCCATACGTAAAATTCATAGCACATCTTTAATTGTATTTCAACAATGATATTTTTAATAAATAGATCTCAATAATAAAATAATTACATGAAAAATATTGATTTATTGTGAACATTAATATTCAATTGGAAATATGTTCCGAAAATACACAGGGAATGTGAAAATTGCAACACCGAGAAAGAGACATACTATTACAATGAAATTCATTCCACAGATTAGGAATATCTCAATATACAAATGATTAGAATTACAGAACTGTACCACCAGTTTGACCTTGAGTAGTAAGTACGGACTGAAGTTGCCACGCGCTGCCATCAGAGCCTCTAGATGTGGCATAGATTCAAAGAGAGCTTGGATATGCTGCTGAGAAACGAAATGCCACGCAGTTTCTGTGTGTGACCATAAAGCATATACAGCGACTGCCGGAAGACCAGAACGAACAAGTTGCCGACCGATCATATCCCGGGCATTCGACGGGCGACATGTAAGGCGAACGTGCAGGCAAGGAAAGCAGTGGTACCATCGTTTTTCCAAGAAAGCTTGCACATTCCTCACCACGCGTTTCCGTGCCCATCTGAGGAGTTGGTGATTTCTGGTCAACGAAATTCGACGCAGTGGATGCGTGCCGCCAGTCCAGCCTTCAGCAGATGTCGTCGAGCCGTCGACGCAGACATAGCAATACCCGTTGCAGTCTTCCAAAGTCGAGTCAACACAGTGGACGACGCCGCACTGTCGGTTACGACCATGCGGGCAAGATGGCGGTCATCTCGGACTGTGGTCATATTGTGTGAAGCAGTACCCGCTTGTCACTGTGTACGACCCTCCTCTATCCGCAGGCAACTCTGCCGTAGCAGCGTGCCCCTTTAGAGTCGCAATGTCTCGGTACGACAAACCCGCTTCTCGGAGACCAATCATTCTGCCCCGTTCGAACTCTCTCAGAAGCTGATATTGCGCCCTTTGGCGTCGATGAGGAATAACGGCACTTGCTTGCACGTTTCCACGTCGTTTGCTGGCTCCACACCGTCTGAGTGTTGCGTAAAACTGACCTGACCCGTCACACAAAGGAGGGCGCTGCTAGACCAACGTGCACGCCATCTCTAAGAAAATTCAATCACTTCTTATGGATGCACTGTTCAACACATCCACCGATTTTTATATGATTCCGACCTATCTTTCTGGGTGTTGCAATTCTCTCTCTCTCTCTCTCTCTCTCTCTCTCTCTCTCTCTCTCTCTCTCTCTCTCTCTCTCTCTCTCACACACACACACACACACACACACACCAGTGTATATGAAATGTTAATGGAAGGTAGATTAGTGCCACACACTTCAATTTTACACAAGGGCTTAGTAATATTTGATTTTAATTTCAAGACATTTAGTAACAATATTTCACACGCAGTATTTAACAAGTCACGTTGCGAATAGAAGCCATAAATTCATTATTTGGTATTATTCAGTACATGAACCTGAATCTCTGGTGAACTCTGTCTCATCATGGTTGTTTCTTTTCTTTCCAACGTATGTTTGTTGATTGTTTTCGATGTTTTTCTTTTCGAACTTTCCGAAGTTTCTGTGCAATTTATTTTCCCATTTTAATGTAGTTCCTTCACGTCTTGGAAGCTTTTGAAAAGGGCAATAGTCTTCATTAGAAGTCACGTAAATGTACACCATTTATGAAGCTGTAACATTACTCTTCTCTTAGTAATTAAGTATTTTGCGTGCAGTCTGTCTACTTTCAAGTTATGCTTACAAATTCAATTTATGGAACCAAACCTATCAAATATTTAACAATTACTAAAAGAATTATTAAGAAACCTGACAAATCATATTATAGAATATGGAGTTCATTCATTACAGTTAAAGCGAAATAAGGGATCATGCAAGTTACTCTTTCAGCAAGAATATGACAGATCTTTTCCCTAACGAAATAATCATCCTCCTATCTTGCAATTTCAAAAAAAAATTAATGTAAACATTTTCAGAAAAAATATAATGTAAAATTATAAAAATACTGTTTTCTATTCATGTTCAAAACTAGAATTAATTAGGATTCACCATCAGAAGTTCTGCTGTTCTTATCCATTCTGTAGGTGGTCTGATATATGTGTAGGCTGCAGCAAAAACATCCATAACTCACGAGACCATTATTGTTTTATTATTTCCTTACTCCCAAGCTTAATACTTACGGAGGCGATTCCACTTCATGTTTATAGTAGGGTACTCTACTCGTAGCTTGTGGAAAGCCAACACGGCAAAACAAGGAATATTACAAGTCCTATGACTTCAGTTACTGAACACCTGTTTTTGTACTTGTTATATTAAGAGGGATGAAATAAAACGTAAAAAAGAGTTTTTCATCATCAGCTAAGAGTGGATATAAAAAGCAATACGATTAGAACACTTACCAAAAAAGCAAAGATGAAACTGATCTGTCAGGTGAAATATGACATGCCATCCTACAAACTTGACACTGTTTCAATTCCATTGGATCATCCTAATTCTACAAGAGAATACATGTTTTGTAATTAGTTGCTTTAGACGAAAACGTTCCAACCCACAATTTTAAGTGGTATGTAGTTGATATGAATATTAATTAGGAAATAACATAAATAGAAGTTACCAGTGTGACTGGATAGGCAACACATCTTGTTGGGAGCACACGAACTCTCGGAGGACGACTTGCTCATGGAGACCTACAAATTGGAGTCATTTTATTTATTGTTCAGCTCTAACTGTGTCTGAACGTCCATGCCGACCTTCCATGACGTTACCATGAACGTACCAAACCTCTCGGCCTTCAGGGCACTCATAGAAATCTTCTCAGTAAAAACTGACCAATAAAAGGAAGAAAAACTCGATATTGTCATTGCCAGAGGCAGGACGTATTCAGAGTTCGTATGCTTTCCAAACAGCAAGACATGTTGCCCACCCATCAGAACGGCCCACCTATCGATACTTTCACACATGTAACTTCTCTTTATACTATTTTCCATTAAAAGTTCATTGGAAAGAAGCCATTTTCCACCCCCTACACGGGCTACAAGTTTGTAACACTAATTCTGCAACCAGCTCTACTACCAGAAAAACAGAAAAAAAAGGCCCGCAATGCAGGTGGATGATGAGACGGGGATAAAATATATATAAATAAAAATATATATTAAAAACACCTGTAGAACATGACAATATTTTAAATATTTTAATAAAACCAGGTTTCACTTCATTAACATAGTACAATATATGTCATTCCGTGTCAAATCGCACAAACTGAAGGAAAATTTGGCCTCGATGGCCCAGATTTTAAACTTTTTTCTACTAAGAGTATAATCAGAAATATAAAAAACAGGTTTTTCACATTTCTCCAAAGAACGTTTGTCGAGATGTTATTAATTTGCAAAACTTTTCATACCAATACTCGAATCACTAATGTTTGTGATTCATGTTGTAATTGCGACAGAAATGTAACATTTTGCGACATTTAAGGACTAAAGTCACTCTTTCATTTTATGCATGTAATCAATCCCAGCCAAAAATAAAGCATACGTATATGTTATACTTTAATTATATGTATGTCTGCAGTTCCTGCCAACAGTACGTTAGCACACATTATATGCTTTTTAAATGTAGTTTTAATTTTATGCCATTGGCCCTGATAGCTAAGAAGGCTGGAACAGCGCGCTCTCTGGGGCGCGAATGCAGACGCAGGACGACCTGCACCTCTTGCGGTGCGAAGCGCTGCTCATCCCGCTGCCCATTCGAACTCTGTCTCTGCTCGTGGGCAGCTGCCTCCCCAGAATTCCCCCTCTGCCCATGCTCACGCCAGTTTCATAACCAAAATTGTTCAAGAATATTCCAGAAATAATTCCAGCACAAATTCTAATGGTTAATTCATCTACCGACTTGGATGACTCGTTGATGTGCCTCTGACCGGGTGGTTCTGAGGTTCGATTCCCAACAGTGGAAAGATTTTCGACACTAGCTAGATAGCTACGTCGAATACAGCCGCTGTATGCTGGAGAATTCCCACTACCGGCTGCTTTGATCGGTAGTTTTCCTGCGAATACCGGAGCAGTGCCATAAAAAAAGGGCCACGAACCGCGCGCATCCTCTTCCTTATCCTATTCTCAGCCCACCCACATCCTATTCTTACACACACTTTCTCTTGCACGCACTGCGCCACCGCGCTTGTCGGGAGAGCAGTACAGCTTGTCGCGGCAGGGGCAGTGCCCCGATATGGGAAGTTCGTGTTTTGGGAATACCTCATTAGTTGCCGTGTGCAAGTGGCCTTAGGTTGCAGGTCGTCGACAGATCTCTCCATCCAGCGGGGGAAGATCACCGTCACCTCTCGCGAAAGTCACACACTACACTTACAGGACTAATGACCTTAGCAGTTGACGCACCCGCAAACATCAATTGTTTAATCTTAATGATTTAATTCCTTTGTACTGCAGCAGTGAGGTCCAATAGAACCAGAACGAGACAGTTCTTTGCAGTGTTCAGACGCGTGGCTGGCCCCACGTGAAGTTTTACGCCTTCGGGGAATTTACAGTCCTATTCTTAGGCACTACCTTTGCACTCAAATGAGAATGAGAGATGTATCCGACGAGAACGAACGTTTATACCTTTGTACATCACAAGTCATGCAGTTTTTACCGTAGCTGCACATACATGCAGTACATGAATGTGCGTATCATTAAAAGTAATTTCCAAATGTAAGCGGTGTCTAAATTCATAATTTCTATAACAACCTACACTGGGGTTAAAAAGTCATGACATACGTCCTAATATTGTGCAAGACCTCTTTTCGTCAGGTGAAATGCGACATCTCGACGTGGACTCAAATCCAAATCCAATTCCAAATCGTTGGAAGTCCTCTGCAGAAATATTGAGATATGCTGCATCCGTAACCGCCCATAATTGTGAAAGTGATATGGGTGCACAATTTTGTACAGAAAGTGATCTCTCGATTATATCCCATAAATGTTCAATGGGATTAATGTCGGCCAATCGGGGTGGCCAAATCATTCGCTCATATTGTCTAAATGGTTTTCCAAACTAATCGCGAACAATTGTGGCCCGGTGACAAGGCGCATCGCCATCCATAAAACTTCGATCGTTGTTTGGGAACATGATGTCTATGAAAGGCTTGAAATGATCTCTAAGTCATTGAACATTACCTTTTCCAGTCAACGACCTATTCAGTTGGATCAAAGGACTCAGTCCATTCCATTTAAAAACTGCCCACACCATTATGGTACCACCACCAGCTTGTAGAGTGCTTTGTTCACAAGTTGGGTCCGTGGTTTCGTAGGGTCTGCGCCACGTTTGAACCCTACCAACAGCTGTTACCAACTGAAATCGGAAATCATCTGACCAAGTCGACTATCGAGTCGTTTATGATTCAATCGATATGGACACGAGTCCACGAGCAGCACTACAGGTGCTGCCGTGCTCTTAGAAAAGGCTGTCGAGTCGGTCATCTGCTGTCATAGCCCATTTAATCCAAATTTCGACAAATTGCCGGAGCGGATACTTCCCACATTGATATCTGCGGTTAATTCAGGCAGTGTTACTTGTCTGTTAGCACTGACAACTCTACCACTGCTGCTCTTGGTCATGAAGTCAAGGTGGTCGGCCTCTGCGTTGTCCGTGGTGAGAGGCCATGCCTGAAATTAGGTATTCTCGGCACACTCGAAACACACATTCTCGGCACTATAAAGCTCTGCCTATGCGCTGCCTTACATACTTTTGAACGCGATACTACTGCCATCGGTATATTTGCATTCTGCTATCCCATGACTTTTGTCGCCTCAGGTGTCGGTGTTCTGAAAAGAAGAGAGCCGAACGCACGCTCCCCGAGTAGGCAATTGTGTCGCGCGCGTGTGTGACGCGCCAACCGCACGGGATATAGCTTCAAGTGTTTCGCCTCTTTGCTTCGGAATTGTCTTCCTCCCAACGAAGTCTTCAGAGACCACACGTTATGCCATTGTAATGAAAAACGAGTATGTTTTCAATGTCACTGAAGCCGGTACATTTACAATGAATGAATGTTAAGTGTTCTATAAAAATTTATGCGTGTGACTATGTAGTACAAAGGATTCACAAGCCAAATTCCATTCTAATTATCCTAGTGATCTAACTGATCTTTTAATTCCGCTTTGTCATACATCCTTCTTTCTATTTCTTAAGAGCGTGGTTAGACAGTATGTATTGAATTCATTATTTTTTAAATGCAGTTTTTGGTTTATTTTATATTTATTTCCTCCGTTACTGACAATTTAAAAATTTGAACAAATGACATTGACGTGTTTTAAGGTTCAAAATGTAACTCCGAAAGGATTCTATGAAATTTAATGCAATAGAATGTTCTACGTGTTTTGCTGCAGTGTCTGCCAAGCCTATATCAATCAGCAGCGACGATTACCACCGTTAATGTTTCACAGAGCAATAAAATAAAATATCCCTTCATATCTTACAATGTCCCGGATAGTACAAGTCCTTAAGTACTTATGACCTTCATTACGGATTAAATTCGAATTAAAAAGTATCAAACTGTTTTAATTTAGAATAAATCGAGCGTAATATTTATATGAACAAAAGTATGTGGTATAGTTAATTACATTAATTTTTTCTTGACTTTACAGAGAATATCTTTTATTGACTATTTCATGAAGGAATGAAATTATGCATTTTTTGTGCCTTCTACTGTTTTTTTTTTCATGTCACTGTTTCAACAGTCCTCTAATTAAGTAGTGTTCATGGTTGCTAACAATATGAGTTATGATACAACACAAGATGAAACACATGATAGTACACAAGATATACATGATACAAGTGATGATACAACTAGTAATGATACAACAAAACAATCTCGTATTATTTGTAAAGACTCCGCAATATTCTATATTTTACAATATGAATCTGCAAAAGTGTTTTCGAAGACCTATTTTTTCTGCGCTGAGACTCGAACTCAGGTCAACACAGTTACAGGCCATACTTACATCTCTATGCCATACCAACTCGGGCCGACACGTGAAAACCTAATTGTCTGGCCCACTATTTCCAACAAGTAATTTTAGAAAATCCAGAGATATCAACGAAAATGAGACCCTTATAAGAGGAAAACAATTGAAGAAAAAAATTGAAGCAGAGCATTTGTTGGTATAATGATAGTTAATTAAATTAATTTCAAACAGAAATACGCGAAAAACACTCGTTTCCTTAAAACAAATTCTAGATCTTTCTTAAACGGCTGATATTTTAAAACAGATGTTGTTTAATACAAAAAATCTCTATCTTAAATTTTCCAATGTTAACTTTTTACAATATTCAAAAATATAGACAGATTCCCGAAAATGAGACTTAGTCCAATTTTTACTATATTTTTTACCATATTATTGTCTGGTGGCACATTAGGGTGAGTATTTCCTACCAGAAACAGCGGTGTACGTCCATTCATCAGTGTCACTGTTCGATATAATTGCTATATTAATAAGTTTGGAAAATTCTCACTTTATTGAAAACACTTCACTTGACACAACACAAGAAGGGATTTTCGAAATGTTTTTCCGATACATTTAATAATTTTTTACAGGTATACAGTCAATTTTCAACTCCTTATGACTGCTGGTTGTAACGACATAAATGTACACTTCTTCTGTAATTGTAGGTGTTCATTTTAAGATATTGGAAGTAACAATAGTATTGACATTATTGCAAGGCAATCTGAGGTCACTATCTTCACAGAAAAATGTATGTACCTCGTGGACCTCTGTTTAAACAACTGGTTCAATGTATCTGAGAAAGAAATCTGCTCACTGTTTCAGGGAGATCTTAGCAATACCACGTTAACTCGAACCCCGCAAATCCGAAATTTTGGATAATCCGAACAAAATGGAGGTAAAATAAACAAAATAAATAAAATGCTTATTTGTACATAATATAAAGAAAGGATTTTATAATTACTGTAGAACTGAACAATTAATTATTGAAACTCAAGTTTTCGAAATGAAATCTTTATTACACTGGTAACTACGACGTATATCACTTGTTTATTTAGCAGTAACTTTCACATAGAAAAATCGGAAATCTTTTGCCGGCGGAACTGAATCTGCTTGATGACGCGATGTAACAATGTGATGATGCAATCGCTAAGCTACGATGCATTTTCCTCGCATCGTACGCTACGTTGCATTGCCTAGTAATCCCATATGTATTTGTTTATGTATAGTACATTTTTTGCAGAATCCGAACATTTCCGAAGTCAAACAGACCACATCCCCAATTACTTCGGATTACCAGGGTTCTACTTTATCAACTTTCATAAGTAAACTTAAGAGACAAATTTCGTCAGAACCGATCGGTTAGCGACTGTGTTCATGGTTCTGCGAATCATAACATCTCATAAAATTCATTCATAAAATCTCACACTGGTCGTCATTAACACCCTGTGGTGAGAGCAGCCAGTCGGGCGGCCAGGCGGGCGACCTACGTGCTCCTGTCAACCAACATTTTTTTTATGATATTTCTTTATGTCCGTCTCTGAAATTTGGCGGATATATACAACATTAGTGTTGAAATACGCGGATGTGTATTTTTTTATTTAAGTGACGGACTTATGTAAAAATGTTTTTTTTTTAATTAAAACCTATTTTAAATATTTAAATAATAAGTTTGCAGAAATTATATTTGTGTCACATAAAAGAACGTCTTTCTAGGTTTAATTTAGTTGTAATTGTATTTTCTGAAGGAAACAGTAGAGGCGCGAAAACGTTTCAACTATAGCGCGCGCTGGATTCTTTGTTTGTAAGCAACGCTTGCGCCAATTTCCACCACATTGACCCGGGGGTACGGGAATAATCCTGAAGGCTGCGGACTTCCACTTCTTCCGAACAAATAATTGGTAACACTCGTATTTCGGAAAAAAGTGGAATTAGAGAAAAATAAGAAATACGGTTCACCTGCTTATAACCCTAGAGTGCATTTTGACGTGGAGTGGCTCATAAATACTGCACACCAGTTCTTTACTAACCAAGAATATCAAACACTGTGCTGTTCGTTGACGCTACACGTGAATGACACTGGCGGGCGTCCTTTTTTATTGGAGACTCGGGGTCTCTTGATGTCAGCTGTGTTGTAAGCAGTAATGCACTGAGCATGATAATCCAGTACGTGCAGTATGAGAACATGTCGAATAATTATCAAATATTTGCATTTTTCAATCACAATCCACACTGTTTTATGGTTTTGGGAATTTTTCGAGTTCCGCAGTATTTAAACCAAAGCCATCTTTCACATTCCCAGAGGCAATTTTTTCTCTCTGAATGAGAATTAACAATGTAGGTTGATATTTGCGAAAAGGTTTGGGACGTGCGTGCGCTGTGTGGGAACGTGGCACGGCGTGGCGTGGGCGCGCTGCTCGGCCTGGGCTCGAACGTGGACTGTGCGGCGCGAGGGCTGTCAGATGTCACGATTTACGCGCTCGGCCAGGGACATAAAAGCGTGCCATCAAGTCGCCCTTTATGATCGCCCCCCCCCCCCCCGCCCCCGGCCCAGGCAACTGTAGAAGCGCGGTGGTGCCTGGTGTTGTTCCGGGAGCGGCGGTCAACGCCCCTGGCGGCGGCGAGGAACACTATCACTCTGATTGCAGCCGCTCCACCTGCCACATGAAACCAAAGCGTTATTCTATACTCTTATAATGATCAAATATGTACACAGTATTGAGATACGAGTGGCCGTATTGGCTGCCGTCCTGGGTTCGTTACCCTCGTCTGGGAGTCTGATGCTTGTGCGCATTACCTGTGATGTAACATGTGACTCCTCGTTGCCAGTTGAAACGTCGACTTTTAATGATCCAGCTAGGACCCTTTCTCGTATGGTCTTCATCTTCTGCTTCTACACCATTAAGCCCAGACTAAATATATGTGGTAACTAACTAGTACGAGAAAGTTTGAGCTATTGTTTAGCATTACTAGTTCAGTTAAGCTGCTATCAGGTGGTTATTTTATTTTCCGGTCTGAATGAAAGACGTGTGTGATTCATAGTTGGTTCTTATTCATTCTTCTGTTTTTATTTTGGAACCATGCTGTAGTTGAAGATTTTATGTTGTGGGTGCAACTAAGTTGACAAAGAACAGAAAAAACAGATAATTTTTCAGATGTGCGCAGATAATTTCTAGATTTTGCACATCGATCACATTGTGAAAATTAACATATCAAAAGTAGAATTTTGAAAGAGGTTTTTTTACATTGTTCTAAAAAATCATATTTTAAAAACATTTATGTAAATTTTAAAAAACACAAGAAGTTTTCGTTTAATATCTGCTTGAAGTTAATGAATGTTTTTGAATTCTCGATTCATTCAACCTTTAGAGTAAGGTGCGCATAAATATGGCGCACGCCTCATTTTCCTTGAATTTTCTGAATTCACTAAAATTGAACAAGTTAGAAATAGTGAGAGAAATCACCAATTTTTTAAGCACCGGAAAGATTGACTTCACCATGCGGCGACGGGCAACACGCTTGGCGTGCTAACATGATGGACGTGAGTAGAAATCTCGAGGCGGAGAAAATATTTTTTGCGGGTTGAAAACAGTTTTGCTGAGAGCAGGTTCATGTAGTTTTAAAACACTGTGTAGCCGTAGCAAATAATGCGAGAAAGTGTGTGATGTTGTATCACCACTAATTTTTCTTAGCTTTGGCCGCTCGTAAGTGGAGACATTTCGTTCGTCCCGGCGACATTGGACACCGCGCTCTCCGTTCGCGCCGCACTTGGCCGCCTTCGGCCTATGGGCTCATCCAGGGCTGCCCGAAACAGCCGCCCTCGGCCACCCAAAAGGGCACTCGGACCACGACGCGACCACGATGCTCGAGGAGTCAGGGGTGGGGGATACAGAGCAGGAGAGGGGCCACGTGCGACCGGATGAAACACATCAATAACAAACCTGATTGCGGTATAAGTCATTTTTTAGTAGTTTTGTTATCCTGGTTCGACAAAATAATGTCTTTCAAGGGTTTTAGGTTACGTATTAATCAATAGAATTTTTTGAACTTACGTTTCAACAAATATGTACGGTCTTTTAAAAAAATAAAATCGAAATAAGGATACTCAGGATCCGTCCTTTAGAAAAATACATATAAATTAAGAAATATTTGAACGTGTTATGCAGCTAATTAAGGAGAATGCACTAGGTGTTTGGAATATGATTTGGTTCCCGGAAAAACATTAACTGATTTAACATTAACCAAGAGTACACAGACGAGCGACTAGACAAAATAAAAGAGAAGAGTGGAAACGGGAAGAATGTTGAAAACTCCAAATTTATAGAAGTGGATACTTCTTTTAAAATTCGTTCATTTCTGACGTACCATTGAGCTTATGAAACGTCTCTTAAGAATGCGGTAACGTGTGCGGGAGCGTTGCGTTTTCTAGGCCGTCCCGAAAAGCATGTTCTAGTGGCCCTTCGCCCATTCAAGGCCATCGCTGGGTGGGAGGGGGACTGAAAGCGTAAGGTACTGCACGTTAGTGTAGGGAAAACACTAAAAGGAGGGGAAGGAATGGCTGAAGACAATGGATTATGCTGGACGGCTCAAGACTGCGTTTGATGGCTAAGAAATAATGCTCTTATCACGATTACCTGCAATAAACAATTACAGTAGTTATTATTTTAGCGTGGCCGTTGAAGATCGAGGGCTCAGAGCTGCCGGAAGAGTCCATTTCCTCAAACTTATCGGATTAGGGGGAAATGCGTCCCTCCCAACACGTGTTACTCCAGTTTTGTAAACATTGACCCTGACTTTTCGTATCCGAGAGGTGCAAGCGATTCCTACTAGAGTGAAGCATTTGAATGTGATTCGTAAAATTCCGTCTAGGTGATTGTTGTTCTGTTTGTGATTATTGCAATGCGTCCATTTCAGAGCAAGTTGCAAAAGAAAGTCCGTCACTCTCAGACGCGTGAAGCCGTGCAAAAATTGTTTCAATTTGAGAAGAGAGAAGCAAAAAGATGTGCTAAAAATGTCAAATCAGTTCTTGGCTGCTGCAGGGGGTATTTCGGAAATATATATTTGCAGAATTAAAAAGGAAATGAATTCTATTGAATCGGGAGAATTGTGTTCATTTTCAACTCCGAATAGAGAGAAGAAGAGGAAGAGCGTGGAATCTGCCCTCGACGGTTTCAATGCGCCGCACATTGATTTAATGCACCATTTCAAGAAATCGTTATTTTACTCTGGAAACGGCGCAAACGATAGTAATAAAAGTGACAGTGATGCAAGTTATGATAGTGAGGAAACGGGTATCTCTGTTAGTGGAAAATGTGTGGATGAGAGCAGAGATCAGGTGAATATAGTTTTTCTCTCCCTCCAAACGAAGACACTAAAGCAAATTAATGCCCAAGTAAGTACGCTAACGCGTGCGGTGCGATAGGCTAATGTTTTTGGTGTGGGCAGTCGAGCCAGACGGAGCGAGCACTGCCTCCTGGCTCCCTCCCCACCACTTTCAGCTTCCCCCTCTACTCCAGGATCCCAGCGACCTCTTTAGGAAACTTTAGCTTTCACAGTACAGAAGCTATTCGTATTACTTCCCAGAATAAATATTTGTCTCCTGTCAATTAACTGAAAACTTGCAAAAAAAACTAATTTCTTCAAGAGAGCGTTCGGCATTTATTTAAATTAATATTCTGACTTAAACACTACTTAGCTTATTTGTAGTTAAAAATGATCTCAAATCACTGATAATCAGACAACTCAACTTGTCTTCTTAGGGTTTATACTATAGAATACTGTCTTACTGTTTGTGTCTTTTCTTTTGAGAACAGGTTCCTTAAAAAAGTTTAGACAGTAAGTAGAAGTTATATAATTCTCTTATTTCATATCAAGTAACCGCATTCTTCTAACGACGATTTGTAAGTTATGGCATCCTCATCTTCAATATGGCAAAAGACCAGAAGACAGGGTCCAGAAACTCCCGAAACGTTCTTTCAAGAATGTGTTCTTAAAAGAAAATTACCTTACTAGGGTTTTATTTCGTGAAATTTGCAGAACATTATGTTCAAATATCCCACGCGCCCATTATTCAGCTAGGAGTAAGAAGCACATCTCCCAGAGCTGCACTCATTCTCAACTAAAAACAGAGATCTAGACACATCCCCTAACTTGAAAACAAGGCAATCCTCATAGAGTCGTATTTAGTACAATAACGGGAAAGAAGTGAGAGCTTTGAAATTCCCAATTTATTAATCGAAAGTTTTCACTGATATATCTTTTAAAACAGTCTTCTAGTTTACTTTAAAGTTTCTAAAGATGCACACTTTTAATGGGGTAAAATTGAGATCAAATTGTTGAATGCAAGTTGACAGAAATATGTGAAGAAAAGGAAAACATACGATAAAAAATACATAATTTTTAAATATAATTGATTTTACTACTTCACAAAAAACATTTTTTATTGAATTCATCTCATAATTTTAGCATTAATGGCAATAAAACTCAGTTATACCATCGTTCCTGTCAAAATTGATTGTACAAGATTACAAATGTATTTATTGAGGATATCGATGGCACGCAAAAACCGTCACACAAGTGAAAAAAATCAATTTTGAGTTCACAAGTTGAAAACGTCTCTTTCATCTCATTTTTATCCCGGAAAACATCATAACTCTATCTATAAAATTGGTCACGAGATGGGAGTAACGTCGGTTTGTCATTAGAAGAAAGACGACTGGCTGTTATCTTGAATAGCGTCACAATGACACTTGAGGTCAGGTAGCTGAAGAGGGAACATCGCCGCTGTGTCGAGAAGAAATTCATATCTCTAGTTGTGGCAATATCATTTTAGTGTATTATCAAGAAAAGTGTCATATTTCATCTTATTGCATTCGATTACTAATGTATCAAGATAAAATTAACATATAGTCCTAGTATTATTTTCAAGAAAAGTGTCATATGTTGAAGAAGGGTTGATTTTAAATGCGTTGAATAAGCCTGACAAACTCTTCACGAATTCCTAAATCTTGTATTTTATTATGTTCTTTTAGTTCGTGGGAATAATCAACTTTGAGTAAAAGTCAATGTAATTCACTCTCAAAATAATGACAAATCTTCAAATGATTCTCCTGAAAAATGATTTATTTTGATGTGTCACTTTTCTTGTGCCAACGAATTTGTATTAACTAGTAATATGCAGCAGCCAAATACTACTTAACAAAACCACACAAAGTACTTTTCCAAAATGTACCTCACACTCTGCTTAAGAAGAACACATAAAATACGCTCTTAAACCCCTGCAATAAATTGAATATTTTTACAAAAACATATTTCACGAATAGTGCAATAACATAATTTAGTACATGTATATATATATATATATAAGATCAGTGTTCATTATACACCACCTATCAAAACGTAGCTGTTGCAAAACGCAGAATGGGAATAGTCAAAATTAAAGGCGAGCCGCCTCTTCCGTGGGGTCTTGCTATTGTGTGTTGTTAGCTGTGAGCACTGAAGCACTGAATGCGACAAATCAAGAGATAGGGGGAATAACGGACTCAGTTATTAGTATTTTTTGGTCAGAATTGAAATTGTCTCGTGTGTTTATTTCCCCCCCCCCCAAATTCGTAGGTATCTTTGGAACCAAAGACATCTCTCGCATGGTCGGAGACTGCTAGTTTTCTTTCAACTTCTACACGCACTAGTAATATTTAACAGTATAGTAGATAGTAGATACAGATGAATTTGTAACGCAGTAGATAATAGACATTGTGTGGTAGTCGCTAAGTGAAATTGGCATATTAAAATGTACATCCTGTCAAATGTGGATTAAAACAAACATACCAAGAATATGCTACCTTATCGCTGAAACTGCTCTATTTGTGAATAAAAAAGCTAGAAGTTGTCAAAGTAAAATCCTTCAGTCCGTCCATTAAGAGGAAAAACCATTCCTGATATTTGCGTAAGAAAAAAAAAACGCCTCTGACATTCCGGAGGCAAATCAACTTCCTAACATGTCGTCCAGGGGCCCTGCAGCGTCGCGCGAGTGCCGTGTGCTACGGGCCCCGTCGCGTCGCGTCGCGCCGCGTCGCGTTGCGGTTATTAATATGTAATGCGCGGCAGCCGACGGCCGGGGGGAGGGGGAGGGGGGAGCCAGCGGCCGCCACCGCCGCGTTGGCCGACGCGCAATCGATAGCAGCGGCCGCGTATTTGTTATGGAGATAAGTGCGATAGAATCGAATCAAGATGTTAATCCAACGCATCCACACGCACGGACAGTATCGATATCTCGAGAAAACAGCTTGCACACACAACAAACAACAGGCCGGCAGCGGCGGCGGTGGCGGCGGCGTGCCGTCCAATTACAAACTGTTTAATCAAGAAACAACGGGAATAATCCTGCGCGACGCGCGCTTCAATTGTTTAACAAAGCAAACAGGGCGTGCGGCGCCGGCCCGCCTGCGCGTCCGCGAAAAGAGAGATTGCTATCAAATACTCATCACGAGCCCTGCATTTTTTATTTACTGTATTATTATAATTTTTTTGCGCCGACAGGAAATGAAGAGAAAATATTGATGTTGATCGTGCAAACACTGCTACGCGTCCAGGCGCTGTTTTTCGGGTTTTGTTTTCGGTGGCGACACGAATATGCTTACTGCACACCGAGGGCAGTCGGCGGACAGGTCGAAAATGAAAACAAAAAGGAGGCTGGCGCGGTTCTGCAGCCTGCCACGAAGGCAACGCATTATGTTTCAAATTTTGAAGAAAATGTTTTTTTAAATGTCCATATCTGGGGATCCTTTGGGGAAGCGTCATTTCTGTAGTTTACAAAATTTTTATTGATCTCAGGATCTTTATTTACCGTAAAACTGCAAACCTGGTAAATAGTGAATGCGAAGGACGTTAAGAAAGCTTATAACAATAGTCATAGTACTAATGTGAATGTTATGAAAATATATTTTCAATTTATTCTTATGAAGTCAGCAAAACATTCTTATAACTCTGAGAAAGTGAAAAACACCCAATAAATATAATATTTTATCAAATGATTTGTTTCAGTGTGTGGTTAATTTTCTTATCAAAAAACTAGGGTGAATAAAATGTACTGATTCAACACCTCTTTCCAATATACCCTGATAGAAAATATTTTTAATATATTTATTCTCAACCACGACAATGCTCATACAAAGTATTGTTTTCGAACAACTTTTAAAATTAAAGAAAATCCTTCGGACATTCACAAGACGTTAGTTGTGATGGGCCTCTGATGTTCCAGAGTAGTAAATAGATTTTGATGTATGGGATCTGTAGTTGGAGGTAACTACATAGTCGCTCTCCAAAAGGCTACAAGAAAAGACGAGAAGCGAACCGAGGAATTAATTTTTTCGACGATTAAAAACGTTTTAGGCTGTGTTGACAAAACTATTGATTGGGCATAAAACACAAATTATATCATAATATAATAAACAAAAATAAAATGTATTTTGTAGCTATTATGTATATCTTGACCTAAAGATTTTCATTCAGCACGTGGGTCCTGAGTTTATGTCAGTTAAAAAAACTTACTTATCTTCTGACCCACCTTTCGGCGGTTTATTACGTCTCCATCAGAGTTCCAAAATATTTATCTAAGAACAACACTGGACCATGTGGTAGTTTAATGTAATGTTTGCCAATTACTACGGAAAAACGAATTTCCAATTACTAAGGTTCATACTCGTTATATACAATTTCTTTAACACGAATGTAGATGACGTTATTACTACCTCGCAACCACTCGACGCAACCTCGCAACGACATTTGCGTGTTGTGATAGTATTTCGATATAATATAGTATACCTGTCTATAATAGACTCATAGTATAGTATTAATATATAATAGACATGCCGATCCGAGTAGCCGAGATCGCTAAGGCAGAAGTGCCGTGGAGGATCGTGGATTCGAATCCCGCCTCGAGGAGGTATGAATTTGTGATCGTCCCTTCATCATCATCCTATGACTTCATTAAAGAGGGGTTAATAATTCCCTGCGCGAGCAGGAAGCCCTTGCCTTTAATAGGATTTGCAATTGGGCAATAAAAAAATGTGCCTGTGTATCCTCTGTGGTCAGGAAGGGAATCCGGTCATCAACACAGTATGAAAGTGGAGTGAGCGGAAAATTAATAAAAATGACCACATCCCAATTAGCGCTGACACCGTAGAAACAGGAAAAGGAAAGGATGAAAAAAAAATCAGTGTATTGTATACATAACGTGAACAATATACTATAACATATATACACGTACGAATGTATTTGTGATTTTGTTGTTCTCCGAGGGCGCGTCGGCCTGGTGGATGACTGCTCTGTCGCGAGGGGCTGAGCGCCGGCAGCTTGCCGTCGTAGGCACCGCGCCCGCGCGCCGCGCTGCCCGCCCGCCGCCTGCCCTCTCCTGCGCGGCGCGGCGCGGCGCGGGGCGGCGCGATTTGGCCTACAGCGGCGGCACTCGGCAGGTGCCACGCCATGAATAGTGCACGCGCCATCAACGAGCGCACACAGTGGACGCCCGCGCCAGGGCCCAACACCCACCCCCACCCCCACCCCACCCGCCAAGGACACGCGCCTGCGGAAAGCCCGGTCAGGCTCATCTGCTTATGCTTCTGTAGATCACGGTGCATCGCATGCCTAACAAATACTAGGCATCAAAAAATATTTAATAAGAAGAAATATATAGCTAGTGTTCGGGAACAAGTTAAATCACATTAGGGCTCGAATGATAAACAATCTCGTGCCGTTAAGCAAAAAGTATTTCAAAAATATGAAATTCACTATATTTTAATTAGAGATTATGTATATGTATATATATATATATATATATATATATATATATATATATATAAAATATAGATCATGCAATATCGCACGAAGCAACAAAATTTCACATTCACAAAACAATGACGTATCTCCCTGTACTGAACCACCATCGAGTTATAAACTGTCATCTAAGATATGTAAATCGAAAAATATTGTTTCCATGAAATGCCCTGCGCGCACTTTCTTGGTGGAAGGACGTGGGAGGGTGCCCTTTGAGACCTCGCTGGCCGAGTAGGATGTTAAAAGAGTAGTTTTAATGGATGATGATGATGGAGCAACGGTAAAATGGGAGGTTTGGCCAAGACGCGAAAGTACTGTCCCAATAACAAAGAGAATATGGTTAGTGAACCTAAAGGAAATCACTACATGATGTTTTATCTCGTATTTAATGTAGTATTGCATCGTGTTTGTATTTTTTTCTCCAGTTAACAACACAAAACGTTTCATTACATTAATTTTGAAGAAGATTTTCTCGAAATAACTATTAGCCAATGTGATACAGAAATATTCAAACATGAGAGATGAACATTATTTTTTGAAACTGCCGTTCTCGTTAGGAAATGTGGTTGCTTGAAAAAATGATACTAGTAAAGCCACTTTTTAAGAAATACAATAACACAATGATTTTGATTTTTTTTTCATTATTTCTTGGATTTTACACAATAGAATAAAAATAAAAGTGATATTTGCTTTAGAATTGGCGATGCTTCAACAGCACATACTTTCTAGCATTGAATCAAAATTTGCATTTTTGAAAATTCAGAGAGTTCAACATAATTTAGATCTGAGTATTTCTTTAACTTTTTGAGAAAATGTGTTTCTATAAGTCGCATAATTTCAAGCAGCAATTTCAAGAAAACTACCCATTTTTTAAAAATGTACATGGCGGTTCTTAAAAAAATTATTTTTAAAATATATTTCATTAAATACAAAAAGCCTCCGTCTTCAGTATTGTACTTTTGTAATGTTAACTTTTAGGAATTTTCGAAAATACAGAGAGTTAGACGAAAACTGGACAAGGACTAATTTTAAACCTTCATTTTACAAACGAGGAAAAATTTTAAGAAAACTTTTGGAGCAGTTTCTGAGAAAAAATATTTTAAAATTGCCTACATTTTACGCAAAATTACATGCAAACTATTAACATTTAATCTCTGCCAAAAACTCTACATGACCTTATTTCAAATCTATCTTTAAAAAATGATTTTTTCAGGAAAGTTTCTCTATTTTCAATATTGTAGTTGCAGGAAGACGTCGGGGAAATTGACAACTGCAATTTTCGACAATTCAGGTCTTTCAACAAAAATGAAATCTGCACCATTTTTACAAGCGTTTTTTCCGCCATCTGAGGACAACGTTAAATTGAAAAATGTGAAGCTACTTTTGAGAAAATGTTTAAAATGACCTTGAGACTTCATGAAAGGTACCTTCAAGTATCAAAATATCCACTTCAAACGCAGAAGACCTCAAAATCATTTAAATCCATCGAGGAATAGCAATTATGGAGAAAATCGGCTGAATGATATAGATGCCATCGTTTAACACACAGACGGACAAACAGATCTTTTGCCATCAGTATATTTTTTGTTATCAAGGTCCTACGAAACATGGAGTCTGACTACACAACGTGTTCGAGAAAGTAATTTACTTCAAATAGGGACAGTATCCACTTTTTCGTTTCAAGGATACTGGAATAAGAGCTTTTTTGTCAAAAATTCGCAGTTTTCCTGAGCATGATTACAAAACTTTCTCTTCTTACCAAGTAAGGCAAGAAAGTAAAATTAAATGAGAAAATAAACTTTCTTGTTGTAAAACATATTTTACCCTGAAAGCCTTTTTACAGAATCAATACTGTCTGAATCAATACTGTCAAAATAATGACTGAACAATAACCACCGTAACATGAGAATAGCAGTCATATAGCCTCTTTCTAAATGAAAATATAAATACAAGTAAATGATACACTATTCTCACATTGCAAGAATGATTTTAAAATAATTTATCTCATGACCTTACTACATTTTAATAGACGTGGAGGTGTCTGAGGTGCAACACATCATCTGTGACAAAGGAATTTCTATTTAATCGAACACTCTTGCAAGAGAGGAAGGATTGAATGACTTGAACACCAAACATAGATCAATATTTTATTCATTTTCAAGTCTACGATAACATATTTTTTGATTCTAAGTGTATGCTTAGCTGTTGCAGCAGGGTATTACAAAAATCCAAATTCTTTAATTTGTTAGACGTTGTTCATTGTCAAAACAAAGATATTGTATAAGAAGAAGTAGTAATAATGTAGTTTTGCTTGTTATTGAATCTAATAACACTGAATTGGCGAAATAAGTACATGCACGAAAAACAATGTTATGTTTGCTTAGAATTACTAAACTCGTAAGAGGTTTTCCAAAGTAGTGCATATCGACACACAATTAACCTGGAACCTAAATATTTTTCAGAAGTAAAATTCCTACGTGTTCACGTATCAACACGTATATCAATATCAAATAGTCACACTTCAAAAACGTCTGTTGAGATGAATCGGCTGTAGGTAACTATCGTATTTCACGTCCTCTGGTGAAGAAAAAAGTTTTTCATTACAATTACTTAGTCACATACCATTTTCGTGATATAGAGAAAGTTATATAAGACAGCAGCAACAACCAATTTTTCTAAAAAAATTCATTTTGTAAGACCCTGATGCCCAAAGAGCGGATAAATGTTGTTCCTACATGTAGAAAATAGTTCATAAGTAAACACATTGTATACTCAGAATGCACGTTTTGTGAGTCCGTGATATTGAAAACGTAGTTTACAGCAAAATGTCTACCCCTTCATCTATCTAAGAACAAAGCTTACTCTAAACCTTTAGTTGAAATTTTCACCAAAATTGATTTTCTCCGATCACTCTGGTTGATGTTTCGGTCTCTTGAATTTGAAACATATATTTTAATATGTAAGGTTACTTTACGTGACGCCTCAACATTGTCAAAAGTTTCATTTATAACCCCATTTTTTCTCTTTAATTTTTTCCCTCAAATATAGCAAAATACGCTTATGAAAATGGTGCACATTCCAGTTTAGATGAACGCCGTTAATTTTCGAAAATTGAAAAAGTTCTAGATAATGTGAGAAATCATATACAATTGTATCACCACTAGATTGAATTTATTCAATCCAATTTTAAGTACTTCTTTATGAAATTTAATTCAACCATCTGGATGTGCAAATGCATTCATTTCCATATGATCGTTGTCAACACCTTGACTGATATAATGGCCCAAGCTGCCATCAACAAATGAATATAATTATCGGTCTCCTGCTAATGAACTGTTCTCTGGAACTCTCTTAATTGCACTAAACGGTTCAAAATTAGTGTGGCAGCGCTTCTCCATCGCATCAAGGACGGCAAAACAAAACAAAAGAAGTTAGAGCGAAGAAAGAAATCCAAGGACAGACCTACATTATCGTGCATCTATATATAAAGAACGAACAATGACTCCTCCACGACCAGTTGCTTGTGATTCGGAGATATCACTCCCTTTTACTATCTTGCTACAGAGTGAGAGAATGTTATGTAATTCTACGCGAAAAAACGTCGCGTTTTCGGCAGAAAAACCATTAATATAGGGCCCTGGTAACGAAAAAGCGGATAAATCGAAATGCTAAATTGAGGGGGGGAAATCCCTAGAACACGTAGTGTCGTCAGAATCCATGTTTTCTGGGTCCTTGATACTCGAAAATCGAATGACGGCAAAACGTCTGTTTGTTTCGTCCGTCCGTCTGTCCGTCTGTGTGTCCGTTTGTGAACAACGCTAGCGGCTAAACCGTTCAGCCAATTTTTGCCAGAATTAATATTCCACAGTTGAATTGGCTGATGTCGCGGCTCCTTGAATTTGACACCGATATCTCAATTCTGGGGAATACTTTACATGAACTCCTTAGGACTTTTTCCAAATTTTCATAGAAATGGCCTCAACGGTTTCTGAATAAATTTTGTTATGTGAAGGACGTTTAAGAGAATGGGGCAGCACTCATTTTCAGCAAAAACTCTTATTGTTCAAAAATTCCAAAAATTCAAATGTTTTCAGAGTTTTGCTACAACTAAAAATATTAAAGTTCGGAATGCTTTTCCCGTAATGAAATCTGTTCCTTAAAGATATATTTTGAAATAAGGTCATATACAAATTTTCGAAAATTAGGGTACTTTTCGCGTAATTTTGCGTCAAAATACAAACGAGAAATTACGTGCTGTTTTAGCACCACTACTTCAACGTAAAAAGCTAGCATGTAAGACGTCACATCAAAAAGATTATGAACAGGTTTAAGTGTAAAAGGAGTCTAGGTTTCTCGAATATTATGTTAGGTGTATGTTCAACAGTCTCCTCACATCAACAGACGAAGCCGAGTGTGTGACATTTCCATTCCTCAAGATGTTAGCTCAGAATATAAGACCAAATACAAGAAGATAGTACTTTTAGCTCTCTCATTTATATCTTGGATAACTTGATGTACAAAAATGAAAAAGCTTGCTGATGCTTGGCACCATTAAAAGACTATCAGAGGAAACGACCGGAAAGATAGAAATTGACGTTTCACTAAATTACGACAGTTGTATTTGTCGTATACGGAAAAGAAACCTAGATTGAAAATTTTAGAAGTTATAGCGGAGTACTGGCAGTTAAAATAAGCGAGTCCTACACTATTCCAGAGCTTTGAGGGGAATAGGCAAACTCAAAACAAAGAGCGGTTGATTGTAACCGATCTAATGTCCGAGGAGGAAGAAAACATGGTTCCAAAACATGAAATAGATTGCTTCAGATTCTAGTTAAATTCCCTGAACATTCTGCGCCTGTGAATGGTGTTAGTAGCATAAGGGAAGGAAGAGGAGCATTGGGTTCTCTCCGAAGTCAATGTCCTGCGGGAGAGGGGCCGACCTGTTCAGTTGGTACTCCTGCTGTTGACTGGCGCCACTGAAGGCTGGGGTCGAATCTCGGCCGAAAATCTTAATTGCTTCGGCGCGATGAACGTTGAGCCAGGGAAGGGAGGGGCGGCGCAAGACGGGAGCCCCATTGAGTGCCCCCCCCCCCCGAGCTCCATTCACCTGCCGCTAGATAGCATCACTAGCGCCCCCCCCCCACCGCCCACGCCTCTCGTCGCACGAGGCATATTGCTACTTGCCAGTTCACCGAAGTTTATTATTATTATTGTTATTATTTTACTATTACTATCATTATCATCATCATCATCATCATCATCATCATTATTATTATTATTATTATTATTATTATTACTATTATTATTATTATTATTATTATTATCATTATTATGCCCCTCGGATGGCTACTTGACAGCGTGCTACCTTTCCATAGTAGGATCCCGGTTTCGATTCTTGGTTGGGGCAATAACCGAGCTGTAGCTTTTTATTACAGTCGTGTAAGTTTATATAACTGAGTGGCGAAAGAAATGGTGAGGTAGGCCAAGTACAAATAAGCTAGGTAAAGTAATGGGAATGCGTCATGCTCGACTCCCTTACCCCCAGGACAGGACAATAAACAACAGAGGCCAGGCCTGGGGACATTGCTAGCTGCAAAAGTCGTATTAAGCTGCCTTTAAAAGTAGCAACTACATAATACTTTCTTATTGTTATAAAAATTATTATTATTATGTTTATTTTATTTATTATATTTATCTCACTTTGTAAGAAGACAAAGTGTAGTAATCGTGCTCCGCATAACGGCGAATTTGCGTCGTAAAAGCTGTTATTGTCGAGCCCTAAAATTGAATAAATCATGTTTCCTATGTCCAATAAAATACTTCCTCTAACACGTTGTGTAGTCAGAATTCATATTTGGTGAATCATTGACACCCAAAAGCAATTGGTGGCAAAACGTCTGCCTGTCGGTGGTCAATGCTACTGCGTACATCGTGCAGCCGATTTTCGCCAAAGTTGTTATTCCTCGATCGATTTAAATGAACACAAGGTTTCCGGATTTGAAGCGGATTTTCTTTATTTTGGAAGTACTTTACATCAAGTCTCCACAACATTTTCAAAATTTTCTGAGATATGGCTGCCAATTTTTTTATCTTTATCCTTGTTGTTGAGTGTTGTTAAAGCATCTTAAGGTTTCTTCTTTCTCTCCACGGTTCAGTTAGAACTGACTTTATTTTATCTTCTGCCTCTGAATCCTTCTTACCACCTTCTGTATCCCAGTTCATATTTTTACTTTATTTGTTACTATTTGCATCCGAATTGATTTTGTTATTGTTGATGGCTTCTTCCACCATAGATATTTAACCATATTTTTTAACTTACTACAAAAACTCTCTCTCTCTCTCTCTCTCTCTCTCTCTCTCTCTCTCTCTCTCTCACACACACACACACACACACACACACACACACACACACATATATATATATATATATATATATATATATATATATATATATATATGTGTGTGTGTGTGTATAATGATGAATATATAATGATTATCCGTCCAGTTGAGTTTTCCTTTTGTTTGTGAAGAATTCTCTTAGAAATACCTACATATTTTCTTTAGCTCACAACGCGTATCAATTTTGAACTGACATACTGATCTGTCGTACGAGGTGGACGTCATGTCATCGACGAACAGGAGTAAACTGAAGCAGTACATTTTCGATCATAAGCAGAAATCCATCCCAGTCGGACGATGACACCAAGTGAGATGGTTTTGTGTACAACACCCCAAATTTCCCACTTGGCACTCCACGCAATTTTTTTTACTCTCGCTACGGAGTAGAGAAAGTTATGTTTGCTGCGCGAAAAAAACTGTGCATTTTCGGCAGAAAACTCTTTACAGAGCCCTGGTAACGAAAAAATGCATAAATCCAATTGCTTAATTTAGGGAGAGATATTCTCAACACAGTGTATCCATAATTCATGTTTTGTGTGTCCTTGATACCGGAAAATCGAATGACGGCAAAACGTCTGTCTGTCCGTCCGTCGCTCTGTCTGTACGTATGTACGTCTGTCTGTCCGTCTATTTGTCTGTCCGTCTATCTGTCTTTCCGTCTATCTGTCCGTCCGTCTGTGAACAACGCTAGCGAATGAACCGTTCAGCTGATTTTCTAGAAAATTGATATTCTTCCATCGTTCTGGCTGATGTTACGGCACAGCAAAATAAAAATAAAAAATCCTCTTTTAGGGAATTTCTACAAATAATTCGGCTAAATCTCCTAAACTGAATAAATTGCCTAGTACGTCACCCTGACGTTGACGAAACCTTGAAATGGCTGCGCAGTGAGACGGTACATCTCGGGCTAAGGACACTCAGCCGAGCGGGTGATTGAGATGCAGAGCTCCTCGTCGGCCGAGAAAAAGCGAAGCGGCACTTGCAGTGCCCGTCTCCTTCAGGCACTCTGGCGGCCGGAGCTGGGCGGGGCAGGGCGGCGCGGGGGAGAGTGGAGCGGGCCGGGGGACGGGACGGGACACGGGAGAGGCGGTACGGGAGAGGGTGAGGTGGAGCGCTGCGGATAGGGGAAGGGCGGAGCGGGCCGGGGGGGTGGGGTGGGACACGGGAGGGACGATGCGGGGCAGGGTGAAGTGGAGGGGGTGGAACGGGGAGGGCGGAGCGGGGCAGGGCGGAGCGGGCTGGTGGAGGGGCGGGACACGGGAGGGACGGTGAGGGGCAGGTAAGGTGCGGCGGGGCGGAGCGGGGCAGACCGGGGAGCGGCGGGGCAGGGTTGAGTGGTGCGGGGTGAGACGCGGCGGGGTGGGGCTGAGAGGGCAGCGTGGGGCAGGGATGGGTGTGGCGGGTGGCGGGGCGGGGCAGAGTAGTTTGGGACGGGGTGGGTTGGGTGGTGTGGGGTGATGCGCGGCGGGGGCGGCTGAGAGGGCGGGGTGGGCAAGAATGGGCGTGGCGGGGGCGGGGCGGGGCAGGGTGGTTTGGGGACAGGGTGGGTTGGGTGGTGTGGGGTGAGGATCGGCGGGGCGGGGGAGAGAGGGCGGGGTGGGGTAGGGATGGGCATGGCGGGGGCA
This sequence comes from Gryllus longicercus, assembly GCA_038098605.1. Lineage (NCBI taxonomy): Eukaryota > Metazoa > Arthropoda > Insecta > Orthoptera > Gryllidae > Gryllus > Gryllus longicercus. The sequence continues at coordinate 1,412,137 of JAZDUA010000358.1, read as the reverse complement.
CGGCGGGGCGGGGAGGGTTGTTACGGAGTTGGTTGGGTGGTGTGGGGTAAGGATCGACGGGGCGGGGCAGAGAGGGTGGGGGTGGGGCACGGATGGGCATGGTTGGGGCGGGGTGAGACCGGGTGGTTTGGGATGGGGTGGGTTGGGTGGTGCTGTTTGAGGCGCAGCGGGGCGGGGCTGAGAGGACGGGGTGGGGCATGGAGGGGCGTGGCAGGGGCGGGGCGAGGCAGGGTGGTTTGGGACGGGGTGGGTTGGGTGGTGCGGGGTTAGGCGCGGCGGGGAGGGGCTGAGAGGGCGGGGTGAGGCAAGGATGGGCGTGGCGGAGGCGGGGCGGGCCAGTGTGGTTTGGGACGGGGTGGGTTGGGTGGTGCGGGGTGAGTCGCGGTGGGGCGGGGACTGAGGGAGCAGGGTGGGGCAGGGAGGGGCGTGGCGGGGCGGGGTTGGGGGGACTGTGGGGGAGCGGAGGGCGAACGAGAGCTCCGCGCCTCGGGAATTCGTCTCCGGCAGCGGCGGCACCGCGCACAAAAGAGGGCGCCTGGCGCAACAGTAGCTGGGCGGCAGGGGGGGAGGAGGGGGTGGGCAGGCAATTAATGGCGCTGTTTGTGCGCGGCCGCGGCGCTTCGTCACGGGCGCGGCGGCGCCGATCCGCGAGAAATTGATCGTTCTGTTTGCGGCCGCCGCCTCCCCCCCCCCCCTCTCTCAACGACGCCGCGGCCGCACCAATTCCCACCTTGCCACCGAGAGAGCGAGCATTTGGAGATTCACCATTTGGAGCGTCAACGGCTAGCCCCATAAGTGTAGTGCGTGTTTTCGTAGGGGAGGGTGGCGGTGACCTCCTGCAAGATGGTGAAATCCGGTGCTAACAAATATGTCAGCTTGCGGAAGATTTCCATTTCCAGGTATCTCCCTCCAGCGTGGCACCACCCCTGCCGCCACAAGCTCTAGGCTCCCGACTGGTCTCCCGTCATGAGTGGTAGTAGAGTATGTGTAAGGGTAGTGTGTCTAAGTAAGGGACGAAGGACAGAAGGGCCAGGAGGAAACTAGAATGAGGAAGGAAAGATTACACACGGTTCTTGGGTCGTTTGGGAGGGGTAGTTCTCCGGCATTAACCTGGTATGTAGCAGAGAAACAAAGGAAAACTATCAATCAGCTAACCACTAGAGCTATCCTCCAGTCAGTGTCTAAATTCGACGCAGCTGAATAGGTATACACTGACAGGGACGTCAACCCTACAACCGCTCGCTCAAAAAAACTAAAGCAGCAACTAGAGCTGGCGAAACGCACTGCATTATCGATCGTTCTAGCTCGCTGGGTTTCGTATTCTCGGAGGGCGAACGCGCTCCTTATCTTCATGTGCAATCCATACGTCGGCCATAGTCAAGTCTTGACGGTACCTCTCATTCTTGACTGTTCTCGGTAGTATCGGCGGATCGTTCTCTGTAGGCTGAGTTCTTCTGGTTCAGCGAGTTTCGTTTGTCAGAAGCACAACGAGCTCTCTTACAAAGGAGAAAATTACTTAATATAGAACTTTAATTACTTTTAATAATAAAAACAATTTTCAATATTTTTTGAATGACATAACTTTCTTGCTCACAGAGCTTCAATTGCGTAAATATGCATAGGTTTGCATCATGCCTTGTACGATCGAATTATAATTCCGTATTCGTCGTAAACCATTCCATATAATTTTGTACAAATTATTCGGTTATACCTTATTAAAAATGAAATAAATAATGGGTTTAATATTTTTATTAGAAACACGTCAGCGATCAGATGAGTGGGGAGATCGGTGGACGCCTCAATTTCTTTCGTTTCCCATTCGTTATAAATCGTCGCCTTTTCTCCCATCGAAACAGACCTAATGTCGTTATCATTCGTTCTCGATAATGGCAATGCCGGCTCTAGCAGTCTCGGTGCACTGGTCTCTTTCGCCGAGAACGATTAGAACTGAATGTCTTTGTGACTGGCTTTAGTAGCAACAATTATCACTGACCTTTCTCATCAGGTCTACCTTCTGAAACATTACGGATTTTAATTCGGGAATACACATTGAACATTTTACTCATTGAATACATTCCATTTCCCCGCTTGGGTTTTCTTTTCACAACGAAATTCGCATTATATAGGCAGGTCGTGAGTGTTTCGTCTCTGAGGGGTGGGATCTGCCTTCAGTTCGTCTTGGCGTTTCGTGAGCACAAAAGGAAACCCCTTACACAGATTCAATGAACTCGTAGTTCAATCGTGTAAAGATGCTAAAATTTAAATCCATAAAGTCGGCTTTGTACGGACAATAGATAGGGAAATTTCAGTGTTTCACAACGGTTTGAGCTGCATGAACGTACATACTATTATTTGAAAGTATAATTGCATATAACCGCATGTGACAAAAAAAATTGAACCGTTGGAGTGATTGCTTCTAACTTTGATGCGAAAAATTATAGGCGACCAATATTCAAAATAGTGTAGTTATGATTAGAAACGTTTCCTTATAATGTACTTTGTTTTACAAAAAAAATACAGATTTGCTTTCGGTCATCCACAATCTATCTGTGCTATCCTAACCGTTAATACTAAAATATGACACACGCGAACCAAGAGAAGAGCAACTACGAGACTACGTGGCCTTCGTCTTGTTTGTTAGGTTTCTATCCTAGCATTTGCCAGGTAGGTATCACTGTATACAACTAGCGATCGAAGCAGTAGGTCGATAGAATTCTCCCTCAGACAGCGATTGACTTCGGCCCAGCAATCTAGCTAGAACCACACTGACGGATCTGGAACTCTAGGTCCGCTCTGTCATAGACGCTGCAACGGTTGTCACTTGGTCATCTCAGTCGCCAACCAACCATTGAACCATTCACCTGTGAAAAGGGCAGCAAAAGCAAGTACTTTGACCGTGGGTACAGCTGAGCTCCGAGCGTCAATGCTCGTTTGGTCGTCCTACTGTGACTGGGTCGTAAGAGGGGGGGGGGGAAGGCGATCGTCGCGCTGCCTGACGTCGCCCGGAGCAAACACGGTGGCCACGCGCGGGAGACCCAGAGCCCAACGCAGGAGACCTGTTGGCGACGCCCTTCGCGTAGTAGTTTACTTATAGTTCAATGTTGGGAAAATCCAAAACGAGGTTTCTTGATCACAACATTATTGCGAACATTGTGGCAACCACAGCCACTCTAATCAACATTTCCACGCTGTTTCACAATATATCAAAACAAGATGTTATTGGCCTTCTAGGAAAATTCTCTATTAGTGTCTCTTTCTCTACCCGTCATCGTCATCACAATAAAAGCGATGGCATAGTATGGTAAAGTATGGTGTTATAAATTACGATAAAACGTCAGCGACCAATACGCCTCTGAACACGCAGCCAAACCCAAAGCTATCATCTTGCACTTTATTTTACGTTTGCATCCATTTGTCGGCGGCCTCCAGTGAAAAAGCGGAACTCTCACTTTATCCGCGAATATCCTGGCAGCCCTCGACACAGCTACATCACCGCTGTAATTAACATTCTTCCTTTACATCCCTCACCAAACGACAGATTTCGGTTGTCGAATCGGTTTCCTTGCCATCTCCATCCTTTTTAATGTACTCCCGTTGTCATTATCGTGGTTTCTACTTCATACAATTTCCCACAAGAAACAGCAGCACTACAACCGGAAAGAGTCCACTCTTCTTTCTTGGAGAAAACTCCTTTGGATGATTTTAAATTTCTCACAACCGAGTTGGATGGTGAGATCGATCACCGACTCACCTGTTCGTCACCGACTCACCGCTCCGTCGGCAAGCGGAGTTTTCCCCAACCAGGTATCTCCCACCAGCGGGACACCGCCCCTGCTTAGACAAGTTCTAGGCTTCCGACCGATCTCCCGGTTCATGTGGTAGTATAGTATATTGCATGCTAGTGTGAGTGTAAGCAAATAATGAGGATAGGGCAAGAAAGAGGAAGGAAATATCGCGAGCGGTCCGTGGCCCATTTGTTAGGGTACTGCTTCGGCATTTGGCTGGTGTTGATCGGAGAAACCACGGAAAACTACCGTTCACAATACCCGGTCGCTAGAATAATCCTCGAGACAGCAGCTGAATTTGATCTCGCTGAATAGCTAGTGATGAAAATTCTGTCTCCGTCGCGTCTCGACCCCTAGAACATCCCGGTCAGAGGCACTGCCGTCAATTTATCATCAATTGATGCCTTGAGCAACTTAAGCCGTTTAGAGAAGGAGAAAGAACCCTTGCCTTTGGAAGAGTAAATATTGATTATTTTTATGACATTTAATAGGTAATTATTGCACATATACGTAATATAATCTGTGGCTTGGCTAAAGCCCTTTAAGCCATTACAAAACCTACATCCAAAAGAATTCTAAACCTTTCAAATACTGAAATTAGTCCCTAGATGGTCTTTCCATTGCTTCAAAACCAGCGATTAGAGACATATTATGAAGGAAAAAATAACCCTGAAAGGGAGAAAACCTGCTGTCAGAAGACTAGTACATTCAAATCTACCTTATTCAAATGTATCTTATTTATTTCCAGGCGCGAACGCTAAGTACTTTCCTCCCAATCTTTCGCCTCCTCAGCACCTGAAATGAAACATCGTCACAAACGATTGTCCATATCCTCGCCTCTTTGCTTACTTCCCGGACACCCACTCCCACTCCCCCTGTTACGTTATATGACAGGAGAGACGGTTAGGACTCTCTTAGAGAAGATTGGAACTCGGTTTAGACGGGTTAGACTAGGTCTTAACCTTAACGACTATACCTGAAATGAATGGTTTTCAAGGATGGGTAACTAACATTACGTGAATGATGAAACAATGGTAGAATGAGTGTGAGGGGAAGAATGGAAGAGCCTTCTTTGTGCACCAGGAATTTCACATGTCTCGGCCGGGATTTGCACCCCGGAAGCCAGAGGAGGAGCTGAGCGGTTTGGCCATTCCAGCACGTGTGGCCCGTCCAGAAGCCCCTCCGCGGCCGCGGCGCCTGCTGGTGCGCTGGTGCGCGCAGCGGAGAGCGCTTATCGCGCGCCCGGCAGCCCAGACACGCGCGCGCCGCCGCCGCCGCTGCCGCAATTTCAAATAAGAAGGCGATTAATTAATTGCTCTCTTGATTGGAGATCGCGCGCGGCCGTTTGGCCCTCTCTCGCCGTCGTCCCCCTCCCCCCCTCCCCCTCCCCCCCGTCCAGGAATTTCCGGCCACTGCCGCCTCCCCGCGCCCGCGCCGCGCTCCTCTTTTTCTGCCGCTAAAATTATATTCCTACGTTATCGTGCGACGTGTAATACATTGGCTTGCACCATGGTACGCTGGGGGCGGCACGGGCCGTCGGCTACCGGCGGCAGGGAGATTCGGCTGCCGATGATTGCTTTTTTACTGGTTGAGTTCCTCCTGCCCCCGGTGGAATGTTTTCTTGCGTTATCGTTATGAGGTGCTGCACGTCTACTTTGACAATGGTTCGCTGCACCCGCGGACGGGAGAACGCTTGCTACCGGGAAGTTACTGAGCCAGTTGCCCCGCACGACTGCTGTAAACAACACAGAGATGGAAATGATAGCACTTCGGAACAACTTTTTGCTGTAATTGTTATGTTTCAAATTTTGCTTTAGAGTCCTATCAAATTCCACTTCGTTAAAGCTTTTTCTAAATAAAATAAAAATTGTCTTTGTTGAGGCATTATACACTCCAATGATGATGATGATAATGATAAAGAAGAAAAATAAGAGGAAGAAGAATGAGGTGGAGAAAGAGGAAAAGAAAAAGAACAATAGGTCATTAATAATTCTTCAATTTTCCTCCCCAAGCACTTTTTTGAAATAAATAGTGTCAATCCAGACCACTCCAAAATCAAAAGAAGATCAAATCATTTCGAAAACCTTCAAGAGGCATTGCATTACAATGAGAAAAAAAGCACTGCACGTTGAAAAACTGCTTAAAATAATGTTCATGTACATCATTTTGAATGAAAGATGACAATATTGCGAACCAGCACAGAGTGATATCAATATTTTTAATATATTATGTCAAAATAAATGAAAGCCAAACAGTAGCATAAGAATCTTCAGATATATGAAATTCAAGGCTGAATACTTGTTTTATAACTGAAAACAAACTCAGAAAGGATGTGTCATTTTCATACCATTGAGGAAAAGGGCTATATATTTATTTCACTAAAAATATAAAGCGTAATTTTCTATATTTTTTTCTGTTGCAGATGAAACACTTTAAGGTTAATAATATTAAGTAACAATACCTTACGTGAACAGTTAATTAGCTAAATACGTATAAAGTATTGAAATTTTATCCGTCCACAGTTCAAAGTTATTAACGTATACGGTAATAGAGGTTTTTATTTGGGTAACTTAATAATATTAACACATTCGTGTCTTTATAAAATGATTAAAATCACATAAACAAGGAAACATTACAATGGTGAATAACATTACACTGAACTGAAAGTTTTTCTCCAAAATTACTTCGTTCGGCATCTTCATAAAACATTCTATGCTGTTAGTTCGGAAGGAAAGGAATCATTCTGTTCAGGTCTTTCTTTTTCTGACAGTTTCGAGTTGCAGAGTAAATGGAAGTCGACAATAATTTGCTATTATGTCTTTAGTTACACTTCTAAGAAAATATTGCAATTGGATTATTCCAATCATTGCAACTGTACGAATTCGAGGACCTGCAATTTCTTTTATTGTTAGAAATATGTCAAATATAGCTTCAACAATATTGCCTCGAACAAAATGTTCCCAATATTGCCTCGAAATGTTTGGTTCATTTTTTTTTTCTCGGATAGAACAAAGGGCACTTTACAAATGGTAGAAATCCAATTTCGCTGAATTTTCTGAATTTTCAAAAATTGAAAAAATTAAATTAGTTTTTGGTGTCTTCCTACTGCAATGAAACTTAAAATTAAGATTTAATGATACTGTTTTTTCAAAAGAGATATTTCAAGGACGTTATGCTTATTTTCTTCAAAATATGAGTAGTTTTTGCAAATTTTACGTAAAATAAAGGCAATTTTAAAAATAAGATTTTCTCAATATTGGCTTAAACTTTTTCTTAATTTTTTCTCTGATAGAACAAATTTTGCGTGTAAGCAGACTGTAAGTCTAATTTTCGTTGAAATTTCGGAATTTTCGAAAATTGCAAAAGTTTCAAATAAGGAGAGATAGCACGTGCTATTGAAGTACCATTAGTGTTATTTGAACAACACCACGCGCAGGAGCAGAAAATGTCAACCATTTTGCTTTTTAGATATCCGAAGTTTGGTTGTACAAAGAAATGCTGCAGAATCATGCTTAAATAAAAAAGTGGACTACAACAGCACATTTTCTCTCATTATTTTTAAAGATTATGTAAGATTATAATACTACACGAAATTGCAAAACTGTTTACATTTACAAATAAATACATTTTCAAAAAGTATAAAAATATTTACATTTTCTACTCAAAAATTCATTTGAAGTTTCTTAGCTGGAAAAATTCCTTCTCATTTTCTACATATTTCACGTGTGATATTATCATTACATTAAGCCATTGTACAACATCTACAGAGTACTAGTAAATATGATCTTTTCAAACAACTAGGTCACTTACCACAATGAACTGATTCACTTTCTCTGATACATTAAACTGACCCTTGGGAGCGCAGCCACTCAAGACGGTTCGTAAGCGTTAAAACTTTTCGGAAATGTACCTCATGATCAAACTATCCAGAAATGTGACTGAGTTCTGTTTCTTATTTATGTTGGGCTTGAAACCCAGAAATAGCATTAAATCCATATTTACTTATAGTCATTAGTTGTAAGTGCATATACTCTGAGTTGAAAATTAGTTCTTCTGAAGAACCGTTATTAATCTGATCAACCTCTTGGTCTTTCAAAATCAAAGATTATCGTTTCTCATTAAGTCCGAAAAATTAGTGTTTAATTTATAAAACCATACAATTTAATGAAAAGAGAGGGATAGCAGAATTAATAATTCTGCTTTTTTTCTACTAAGCAAAGTAATGATCTAGTTATCGAAGAAGTACACGGCGCTGTGCACACTGATGATACACGACAAGGGGGACGCTGTAAAAGGTTGCATCCTCACCGCGCATGGAATGTTCTTAAAGATGAAGGATGTAAACCATACCATTTTCAGAGGATCCTGGAGATGCGGGAAGTGGAGATGTTCCAGTGGCTTCCTGTGAGTGGCTTCTTTAGCAGAACGCAGGTTCGTGGGGCTTCAGTGACGAAGGACATTTTTACGTGTTGGTATTGTGAATTTACACAACCTACACACGTGGTCAACTGAAAATCTACACGCAATGAGGGAAATCCGACATCAGCAGCAGTTTTCTGTAAATGTTTGGGCTGGCATCGTTGGATGCCAGCCAGCCTTACAAGGCACGTGTTTTTCCAGACTGATTCTTTGGGAGGACGTACTTGCGCTTTCTACAAGAAGGCCTTCCTGGTTTATTATAACTTGTAAAACTTGCCACGCGTGTGCGGATGTTGTATGCATAACACGGCGACGGCCCTTTTTTAGAGTGCCGTACGCAGCCATCTAAGTAAACAATATGGGCAGGGGGGGGTAGGTCGAGGAGGGCTTGTGGCGTGGCCACCGCGTTCACCAGACCTCAACCTTTTAGACTTTTTCTTCTGGGGACACTTGAAAATCATTGTGTAAGCAACTCTAGTGGAAACAGCAGATGAGATATGGGTGATAATAGTTCACGCATGGGACATCGTTCGAAGTACCAACGTATACGCAACATGCTGTTGCGTATACATGTCAGAGGGCTCTTGCGGCGCGTGTAGTGGTGTGGAGGTTGTTCAGGTGGTAATTTCGAACACCTGTTGTAAAGACTAATAAAATAACACTGCTGCACTGTTACAGATTTGGTAATTTAATACATAAAAGTCACATGCTTTTGTAATAGTAAAAGGAGAACAATTTTAGTAATTGTTACCGCTATTTTTATTTCATTCATCGCCAACACAGCTTAACAATATTTAATATGCTGCTTGCTTTGCTGCGTCAAGGATTTTTGAATTTGCAATGCACGTTTAAATTTATGTTTTTAAATTTGCCTTTACTACTACAAACATTCATTTTTTCTAGGGCTTTTATCCAGTTGAAAGCCGGTTACACTTTATGTCGCGATGGCACGCTTATTCCACAACACACTAGACACCAACAGACTTGAGGGTTCCTCTAAACTGGTGTCAGCAGAATGCAAGGCCCTCCGCGACTACGCATACACGAGAGACAAGGGACCAACAACCATACTCAAACCCTTCGGACTAGAGCGGGTCTCGAACCCTTCGGAGCGAAGCTCTGAGACGGCACACGCTCTTAGCCAACCTCGACCATCAGGTCGGCTTCAACGTTTATAAATTCACTAATGTTTTAGTATTTATCAAATTCCAGAACAAAAACGTAAACGTAAATTGAGAAAGGCAAAAAGCCTTGGACCAGCGAAGACATACGCCACTGCGAATTACACTTTCCTAAATATGGAATAGAACAATGTTCTTGTGCAATTAGCGTGGTATTTCCTGAGCTTTTTATCAAGGTGCAATGTGAACGTATGCTCAGTGCAGATATTCTAAACCGATGCGTCGTTTCGTCGTGTGCTGAACTTTACGGTTATTGTGCCGCTGTGGTGGTGGGACGATTCACAGGTCTTTCACAATTCCATTGCTTTTGAATTACAAATTGTTGATAACTTTTAGGAGCGTAGTAGCAAACGTTTTTAGTGCAAGATGCATTCAAAGTATGCACGATTATTGCCAATGGCCTGTAAGAGAATAGTATCTGTTTATCAAGACGGATTCTCTTTTTAAAAAAATGCGAGAGGAATTTTCTTTTCAAAATAGCTTTATCTAATGGTCCTTTCAAGGAAGTAGACCAATAAATTGACACCCTGTATAAATGCGATCATAAGTGAGTCCTCCTGCCCCACATACTCCATAGAGAAATACTTACTGTTCTTTCGATAGACGACTGACTTCATCCCAAAGAAATGGAAACCGTGGGACCTCTGAAAGTTTTCAACGATTTCCGAGCACTTCATAGCACTTTGGAATCTTATCAAAGGAACTAGCAATGAACGCCATTAATCCATCTGAATAATCATTTAACCGCTATGCCTCAGGTCTCATATAGATCTAGAGGAATCTAATAGAACGTAATTGCATAGGCTTGATTTTCATAAGAAATTACGCCGTTTTTAAACGCGTTCCTCCGCGAGCAGCACGTACGACGCCTGTGAGTGCACCTGGGACGGGCGTGGGGCAGGCAGCCGGGTGGGAGAGGCGGGCGCGGGGCCAGGGCTGTCTCGGCGGTCCAGGGCGGATGGCGGCGCGGGCGCGGGCGCGGGCGGGAGCAGGCAGGCGCCGCGGGCCACGGCCGGCCATTGGTCGGCGGCGCGAACGGCCGCTCTCGCCCCATCCATCTTGGGCGGCGGGCGGAGCCTCTTCGGCCCGCCCACCGCCCACTGCCCATCGCCCACTGCCCACCGCCCGCCGCCCGCAGCACCTCTTGCGCCAGGTGACCACTGGCCAAGACCTCCGCGCAGCGACTGCTCAGCCGGGGCCTCTGCAGCCGCGCGAGGATCCGTCCTGTCCCCTCCCGCACATACACGTACATTCCGTATTTTTTATAATTTTTCACGATGCAATCAAACGAATTTCGCCTTCTGATCGCTAGGGGGAGGATTTTGATGGCTTAAAACATCGCCAAAAAGATCAATAAAATGCTCTTGAAATGTTTTTAAAATGCCCTAAAAGCAATGAAAAATTACGTAAAAAGTGATCAAAAACAGATCAGATGAACAACTCAAGCTGTTAGATATGTACCTGATATAATCGGGAGTTCGTCGTTTCGTTCACGTGAACGTATCTTGCTAACTTTTGGTTTGGACTGCTTTTTTACTAAGAAATTTCTGTCTTTAGTTATCGCGAAATCGGCCGAACAGACAACGGCGCCAAAGGAAACTGAGATTACATACTCACAACGGCTCACATTACAATTTCTGAATGAAGAGTAGAACTCAGGAATTCTATGGAGAACATTTGTTACAGCTCGTAAATATTATATTTGAAAGAAGGATCATTAAAATGACATTAAAATTGATTCAATCAGTGAAAATATGCTTTAAAAATGACGGGAAATGGTAAAAAATGACTGATTAGTAGAAGTCGACGAAAAATGCGAGAAAAGGTCATAAAATTGGATCATTTCCTTTTGTCATAACATACAATTAATGTCTGTACTAAAGGGCATTGTTCTAAAGTGAAAAATTACATTTCATTAAAATCCGCCCCTACTGATCACATTACATTGCACAGAATATTCACTTAAAGACTGAGCAGACATCATTTCCACAAATAATTTTCATTCAAAAAATTCTCACTTTTCTTCACACAATTTACGGAGACATCCAAACTAGGGTAACTGCTCTCCCTAGATATTCAAACTAAGTTAGCTGCCCCCCCCCCCTGTCTGGACAATGACTCCCTCCCCATACCTTTTGGACAATAAATACGTTGTTACAGAATGATCATTTACATTTTACATTCCTGCACGATGTAATACAAACACTGTGGAAAGTAGTAATTTATATTTATACTTTTCAGAAACTTAAACATGGATGTGTTCGCACTGAAGTGCCTTGAAAAACTGTCATCATCAACATGGCAAAAGGGAAAAACCTAATGACATCAACAAGATTAAAAAGTTATTTCCCTATTTACCCCCACTTCCCGGTTTATTCTAAATGTTTCTTCTAATATATTCTGCTCTCACAAATTTGCAATCTATATCAATATCCGTTGAAAATCTTCTCATCTCGCAGTAATTGAAGCAAAATTGTTCTCACGCTTCCAATATATAGGCTACCATTATATGCAAAATCCAATGAGTACTTTAGTAATGACTACTGTAGAAAAATTTGTTCAATAATTGACCCATGTACCAAGTCCGTTTTGGTGCTGTGATGAGTATTTACATTTCTGGAGACCCATTATATTTTTGACAACATCTATAGCTACGTAGAATTGTCGCGCTCCTTTGACGTTTTTGCCATGCGGGAGACACGAATGCCAACGACTCAGCCGTCGTGCTGCCACAGTTTTTTTCCCGCCTTCTTCAGGGTGTCTCCGCGACTGCTGAGGGGCTAGTGGCCCCGCGTTTCTATTCTCTCTTTGACTGTTCGCATCGCAGCCTTTTTGGGGAAGTTCTCGAGCAGAAAGAAGTACATTTGCAAAAGCCAATGAAAATGTTTATAAAAAATGTTTATGAAAAATAATTTTGAGTTTTAACACGTAATCCCTTTAAAATATCGTGAAAATGCATTAAATACTTTGTAAATTGCATGTAACTTTCTGAGTTTTTGAGTAAAAATCAACTGCATTTGACATTGCGAGAATCGATTCTTCATGTTAGATGCTAATATTGTAACTAGGGGGGAGGGGCTCTTGAGCATCTCATTACACTTCATCCAATGAGCTTCAGGCACCAGTTTGCGTCACAATATTAGCGGTAATATTAAATGCAGCCAGTTACCAAAACAATTACTTTGTTACAAGTCATTGAAACACATTTACGAAGCATATTTTTAATATTGCAACTTTTATATCAATGACACCGTCATCGCGTCACTTTTAATTAAAAATTGCCACTTTAGGCCAGTTTCAAAATGTTTCTCAACACCTCTTTCTCTCCGCGCAACATGGCGGTCTGGCATTTCTGGTCTGGAATTCCCAACATAGTGCCCGTGTTATAGTGACATCCTTCGTGACTAATGCTGCAAAGAACGAGTATAAATCTGTGTCCTGGAGTAGCTCACCCATGTCTTTCCACCATGATTGTAAAAACAGTGCTTAAAAGTGTCTCTTTCGTTTCCGGAGAACCACAACCATATTCTGCGATGGTCTCTGACGTTTTCTTGAGAGAAGTAAAATCAAATCTCACCCCACCCCTGAAACTTAACATTGTTGCTGTTTTTACCGCAAATAAACACGTGAGTGGTTGGTGCAGATAGTAGCAATGACCTGTGGGGCTGAAGGCGCTTCTAACCGCCGCCCTCTCGCGCCCCCGTGCGGCAGCGACCCACGCAGACGGCGGCGGCGGCGGCGCTACAAAGGTGTCGGTGGGAGACGGATGGCGCTCACTTATCATTAAGACAAGTGCGGAGGGGGCGGCGCGGCGGAAACAAAAGGCGGCCGAATTCCTGGTGGGCGCGGGGCGGGCGCTGCCAGGGCCAGATGGCGCGGCCCACGCGGGGGCGGGGGCGGGGGTGGGGAGGGAGGGGTCGTGGCCGGGCTCCTCGCACTCACCGCCGCGCGCTGAACCGCCCCATTGCGCTTGGCCCTCGCTGGGCAGGCGGTGCCCCTGCAAATGCTCAGAAGGGAAAATAGGCGAGGAAAGAAGGTCAAAATAAAAATTGAAATAATCAATATAGACAAATTCTTCTGGAATCGGCCAAAGTACCAACAGATTATTAACCCTGTATACAGTGTAGGTTAGTTTGAAGTACGTTGAATTGAATTTAGGCCTTATTTTACGTGGCGAGACTCGGGCAATCAGGCCCGCTCTTCCGTCTGACCACGCAAATTTCGCTACGGTCCTTTAACCAACTAGCAGAGGAAGGAGGTATTTCTTAGGCGAGAAACGGGTGATTTTGAATTTAGCTCAGAGGCGTCATTTAGGCTTGAGGATCTTTTACATGCAAGTAAATCACATGGGACAGCCGCTTACTTCCCCTCCGAAGGAAGGCGTACGTAGGATTTTTTTCGGCCTTAAAAATCCACGGCTTCGATCGGGTTTGAAGCCGCCAACTTCGGTCCAATACGCTAACCGTTACTTCATTGCCGCCGCAACGTTAGCAATACGTTTCAAAATTTCTTCATGGCTACTTACAGACGAATTTATCACAGAAGGTGCGGAGCGCTTCTCACCTGAAGTTCTCACATGAAGTTCAGCCTCCCAGCGCAACCGCTCAAGCAGACACCCGGGACCACAAAGAGCGATGAGAAGCTGTCTGTAATGTAGATACAGTATTCTCGTGAAGTTGGATACATGATGTTTTACACACAAAAAGACAGACACGACTGAATTGCTTTCTCTTTGGTAATGCTCATTGGATGAAAATGAACAATCCTCAACGACAAAAAACGCAGATGAGAAATCGTAAGTCATCGAAAGTCAAATAATAAAAAACAAATTTTCTAAATATCGTCATTCTTCAGCAAATTTGTTTTGAAATATAATTTCTACACAACAATATAAATGCCCGCGAGCTTCTCTGGTATCAAGTGAAATTTTAAAGCAACCTCCCTCCCAATGGTTCGACAAAAACAGAACGTGATTGCTCATACGTTGCTCCACAATCAAACCCATCCCCTAGTTCTCCTCTGAATACTTTTAATCTTCAAATTACTTCCACCTGATGGTTTCAAAAAGATAATAAATTTCCCACGTTTTGATACCTTTTCAATTAATCAAAAATTGTATAACGAATGTCATGCATTGATGAAATTCTCTACAACAATTCTAACTTGCTATATTGTTGAAATATTGTAAGATTGTCATTACTAGAATGTGTTTACCTCCTCGCTATTGACTACGTAATACAGAGAAAGTATCATAACGCGGCGGAAATAAAACGCGAATTTTCAACAGAAAAACCTTTGTTGTCGGGCCCTTGTAACGAAAAGGCTGATAAACCTTGTTCCTATGTGAATGGGTGAAAACCAGAATGGGGTAAGTGACATTTTATAAATTCAGAGATCTTTTTATTTCAGTCAATATCACTGTAAAGTATCGATGCTTAGTCATTAAAACCACGACATTTCAATTGTTTATTAAAACCACGAAAATACATTGCCACTGAAATATTGACAAAAATAAACACATTCTTCTCAGAATTTATAAAATGTCACACATACCTTTCTGGTTTTCACCCATTCATATGAAGTAAATTACTTCCTCTAGCATGGTGTATACTCCGAATCCATGTCTTGGGGGTCCTTGATATCCACAAATAGATATAGGGCAAAACGTATTAAAGAAGGAAATCTTCAGCATTTCAACAAGACGCCGAAATATTATGTACTTTTGCAATTTCGGAAAATTCAGAAATATCAACAAAAATGAGACACGCTATTTTATGTGCGTTATTTGGTCTACCTGAGAAAAAAATAAACGAAAACTTGGTAACAATTTTCGAGAAACTCAAAGTATCCGTTTCAAATTCAAGAGACTGCGGTATCAGTCGGATCGACCGGGGAATATCAAAAGTGATGAAAATCGTTTCGATGTAAACCCATTTTTCAGTATCAAAGATCTCAAAAATGTAAATTATAACTACACAGTTTAAATGAAGTAATTTACTACAGACAGAGTCACAATTGATCCACTTTTTCGGTATCAGGAACCCCTGAAAAGGAGTTTTTAGATCTAAAACTCACTGTTTCCTGTTAAGCATTATATATTTTCTCTCTGCTACATAAATAGCAAGCGGGAAAGTATCAGAATGCGATGGATCCGTATTCGAGTCCCCCCATCCACACCCCAACCCCCATTGAAGATACGCTAAACTAAGAAAAGGTCTGATGAGCCAAGAAAGAAGTGAACCCCCCTCCCCCCCTGCGGCTGCTGCAGCACCCAGAGGAAGCGCCTCATAGACGCCGTCCTGGCTTAGGTGGTTCAGGGCATCAACTGACATCACTGCAGCGCCTCTGACCTGGAGGGCCTAGGTTTCCACTCCCGACGGCGGAAGGGTTATCGACCGTGGCGTGTCGGATGGGTCGAATGTAGCCGCTGCCTTGAGGAGAAATCTAGCGGCCGGCTCCCCTCCATGGCAGTTTTCCGAGGTTTCTCCGTTCAACGCCAGGCGAATGTCGGAGCAGTACCCTGGCAAACAGGCCACGGACCCCATTCGCCTTCCTCTTCCTTGTTTTTCCTCATCCCTTACACACTTGCTCTCACAGGCAGGACACTACACCACATGTCGGAAGGCCGGTCGGAAATTTAGAGCTTGTCCCGTCGAGTTAGAGTGATAGAGTTAGAGTGATACCCCAGTCCTCTCTTTATCCAAAGCCAAGTAGAGCGGCGATGCGCACGCTGATTGTACTAACCCCCAAAAGAAAAATAAATTTGTCTCTCACGAGGGATATAGGTGCAGGGGGGCTAGAAAAAAAAGGGCGATGCCACGCTGGTTGGAGATACCGAGTTGGGTTAAATCTCGCCATCCAGCGGGGAAACACCACCATCTCTCGCGATTAAACATCATGCAACACTGACGGGGCTAATGACCTTAGCATTCGACGCGTCCGGACTCACTACTCAAACGTCGGCGCAACGGGACATCGACTTGCGATTGGCAGCGCGGAGGGAGGGGGAGGGCCGAATTAGGGGAGTTGTCTTGCTTTCTTCAACTGTGTGACGAATACACTCAAATGATTATGAACATTTTATGTTAATGTAAAAAAGGAAGAATTTTTTTGGCCACTAGTATTTAAAGTAGCCCTCAAATTTGAATCGCCCTCGCCCTCGCCTCCCCCTCCCCCTCCCCCTCGCCCTCGCCCTTGCCCTCGCCCTCGCCCTCGCCCTCGCCCTCGCCCTCGCCCTCGCCCTCGCCCCTCGCCCTCGCCCTCGCCCTCGCCCTCGCCCTCGCCCTCGCCTCGCCCTCGGCCTTGGCAGCCTTCTTATATACGCCCCGCGTTCGGAGATGGTGAGAGCGCAGATGGGGCGGTGGTGTCTCCCTTATCAGAGCGAACGTGGAATCGCGTCGCCTCCTCCGAAATGGCTGCGCTAACGAGCGCCCCCCGCGGCGGCGTGCGCTTCGCCTCCAGCAAAGAGCGCGTGGGCGCCTCCGCGGGCGGCGGCAGGTGCGTCGCCCCCCCGGCACACACACCCCCGCCCCGGCCCCGCCCGCGCAGGCAAACGACCTAATTACCCAACAAGACGCGGAATAAATGGCGGCAGTTGTACCGGCATTACGCTGACATACGCAGCGGGGGCCGGGAAGAGGGAAGCGGCGGAAAAAACCAACAACAAACGCACGCGCGGAAAGGAGAAAAAAGAGAACATCGAGCAGACAGACGTTCACAACCCCGCGGACAAAAGCGCCGCGTGAGGCGCGCAGCGAGGGCGAGGGGGGCAGCTCAACCCCCCTCGCTCTCTCCTTCGCCGCCCCGCCGCCCGCTGCTCGGACAGGCAGAATGGCAGTTTTGCGGAGGAAAGTTATAGACGTTGCCAACATTTGGAATGCCACTGCTGACGTATTGTGTTCATTCGCAATAAATTAGACTGATGGAGCTGTGGTGTCAGTTTTAAGGTTGCCTACACACTGATGGACGGACTGCCACCCCACTGACTGATTTGTTAAAAAATTATATCAAAACAAGTTTTGAAAGATATCATTTTTCCACAAAAAAGAACTGCAAAGTTCTCACTATAGTCACTACTCTATCAAGAAATAGTTTTAGCCGATTTCATTGATGCTGGAACAAATTTCAATCATTGAATTATAAGGAACCTCTTTTAACCATTTCAGGCTGTATATTCTATAAACGATATTGTTACTGATGAACAAGACTTTCGCCAAGAACAATAAACTGGTTTAAGCCTCTTAAATTTGAAATTTGGATTGGAATTGGGATCATTTGGGTGTACTTTATACGAAGCTTAGAGGACATTTTCAACATTTCTCAAAAATGGTTCGAAATGTTTATATAAAACTTTATCCTCCGATAGCATTCAATAACGTTATGGCACTGATTCAGGTTTCGTTGAAACATCTGAATTTTGAAAATTTCAGACGTGGCTAATTTTTCGGCGTGTCAACAACTACAAAATCGAAGTAAGAGATTTTTCCTCTTCATAAAATATTATCGTAAAAATTAATGCTTCAATTGAGAACATATGTTTTTAATATGAATAGTTTTCGAGTAATTTTGAAATAAAGGTAATTTTAAAAATAAGATTTGCTGAAAAACAATACCAATTTTTTCTTGATACGTTTCGCACGGTTAGGGGTGCATGACATAAACTACTGTGATGCTTTGGTACTTTGATGTAATTTTTAGATTTTTCAAAAATGATACAAATATATTGTTTTAATTATTTTTCACATCGTTAGTATTTACTCTACGACCATTTTACACGTTACTGAAGTTGAGAGTGTTAGTAGTGCTTCAAACGAGTTCTTATGAAGTTTCTCTAAAACTTTAAAGTTTTCAATAAAAATTAGCTTCAAACTGCGTATTTTCAGAAAGGTCAAACGACATTTTCTCAAGAATGGCACCTAATGTTTCAATAAAAATTTTCATAGAGGACTGCATTTTACTTTTCTATTATATTCTTAAAGACGTATTTTAATTTTACTATAGGGGATCG
This sequence comes from Gryllus longicercus, assembly GCA_038098605.1. NCBI lineage: Eukaryota > Metazoa > Arthropoda > Insecta > Orthoptera > Gryllidae > Gryllus > Gryllus longicercus. Next base: position 1,393,745 of record JAZDUA010000358.1, on the reverse strand, counting down.
TAAATTAAGAAAATATGAAAAAAGGAGTCGTTTTGACGTCGATAGGTAACTGTTGAAAAGTAGCTGGGCAGTACTGAAAAGCTAGCCTATATTAATGATAGTAGAAAAGTAACTAGTACAAGAAAGCATGCCATTCTGTAGCAGAACAGTTTGTTTGTAGTTCTAACAAATAAGCAAAAATTTAAATAAATCAAATGCCAATAGCTCCGGCTGGCGAAATGTAAAATTGAAATTCCACATTGTCATAAACAGGCACTTCTCTTGAACTTAGTGTGAATTTGTGCAATAATTTTCACTTTTTCCCCAAATGTCATCAAACCTCTTTCAAATCTCTGCACAATTTCATTGCGATCTTCTTTTTGTGATCCACATCTAGTAATCCTAATTCTGTTTCAAGTTGTCGTTTACTTTATTCTCCACGATGAAAAGTCGCGGGGGGGAACCGTTCCCACACAGCATGCGAAGTGCGGAGTGGGGGCGTGGGGTGTAGAGCGGGAGGCTACAGCCGCCCCGTAATAAGAAGCCCGCGAAACGGAACTGCGACGCGAAGAAAGTTGACATTCAAAACACGATGGGTACGGGAAGGATGGTCACCACTTATGTAGGCCCGCGATCGGGAAGCCTTTCTACTGATGAATGCGCAGCAAGTGTCGGCAATGTTTTTCAGCCGATCGAGTGCGTGAACTGCACGAGAAACTGGTGCAATATTGAGGTTAGAGCGTGGATTTACGAAGTTACACTTTGAAGAGGGTTTTATTAGCCATTTTCAGTTTTTTTTGTCCTTTTTAGTAATTATAGTTTAATTATTTTTCTATTCAAATTCATACATAGAATTAAAATTTTCCCAAAATTACTTTTACATGTATCCTTAAATTACATCGAAATTGTTTGTTTTTTATAATACAGTTTTAGTTAATTGCATTATGATCGAAGTAGTGTTTACAAATTTTCGTTCTCTAATGGCAAATCTAAGAATGAACAGTGCGGCATAGGTAGAAATGCATTGGTTTGGGCAACTGTTTCCTAAAGTTCTCTTTTTTTTACCACCACAGGTTCATGTAGCTATTCCTCTCCCCGTTGGCGTTTATTTGCAGAGCACGTCCCTCGCGCTCCCGTGCCCGTGCGCGGGCTATTGTGCAGAGGCCTTATCGTGCGGCTCCGCCCGGGCCCCGAACGCGCCTTCCCCGCGGAATCTTCCTTCCTCTCTCCGTCCTTCCGTGTTCGCTGTCTCCGCGGGCGGGCGGGCGTTACGCCGCGCGCTTTGTGCCGGGAGCTCCCTAATGTTGGGAATTGTTCGAGTCTTCGCAGGCCGCGCGCGGGGACACTTTTTTGTTTCGATGCTCTTTTTTTTCGCGGGGCGAGGGCGTGCGGACGTGAGCGCCCACGCGTGCGGGCTGCTAATGCGTGCGCTTTGCGCGGCGTGCGCGCGTGCACGCGTGCAGCGGGCGGCGTGAAATTGTCATGTTGTACTCTTAACGGCCGCGTCCGCCCGCGACCCCCAACAAAAGTTGGTCGCGTTGCGTTGCGTCACGAGGCTTCAGTCACGGAATGCCTCAGGGAGGGCAGGGCCAAATAAAATGTGTTGGGAGTTTTTTTATCGTGATTGAGAACACTGTGGATAATAATTTCTCTAAAAGAGACTAAACCGACTGGAGTAAACACAAAGTCGGCTCAAAATTTATTTACTTCGGAACACTGTACATTTCGTTTAACGGTCTAATTTTAATTGACGTACTTTTATTAATTTTTTGTAGTAGCTATTAGTTCAAATTGTATTTAAACACGCATTTTATTGGAGGAGTACATTGTATTACGAAACACTTTTTGAACAAATGACTTTGTAGAACTCTGTTAAACGTTTTTTTATATAAAACAGTTCTAAGGTGACCTAGCATGCGACGGAAAATCGAATTTTCTAAACAAGAGCAATCACATGGACGGAAATGCAACTTATCGATGCATCCAGTACTAAGAAACACACGCAAACATACATTTGATCTCGCAAAGTATCCAAGTTATCTTGTTCGCTCCCTGGGTTGTGACCTGCCTCCAACATCCACGCCTTCGGAAAGTGCCCTTTATTATGACTTTCATCTCTAAGCTATTGCTATGGCTATGAGAAATTTGCGTTATGTTTTAAGATTAGTTTATGGAGTAATTGTTTGAAGATGAACCAGGGGCTTGGGTGATAGTTCTTAGATAATGGTTTCGGATTACCTGGATTTCATTGATTGGTTTTGGCTGGGTTTGTCCAGATTGGGCAAGCGAAAGGAGAAGATACAATGCATTTTATGGTATAATAAAACATATTTGAGTCTGTCTAATGCAGTTTGATCCACTCCACTCTGCATTGCAAATACCTCACATATCCCTCATTATCTCCCAGAGAGGTGAATTCTTGTCTTCTGGTCCAGCACAATAAGATAATGAATTGACCGTTTGTAGATATTAAGGTTTGTCATGCATCAAATCTAATTTACTCAAAAGGCTGGAAGAAAGCTAAATACTCGTTAGCTTTTCACATATTTTTTTCTTTTGCAAATATAAATTCGTATTTTTAAAGAGAGCATTTATAATATATTCAGATTCATTTTCAATGACCAAATTAGTAATTCACAGTGAAGTTTTAATTCACGTATTTAGCGATGAGTATTCACAAACATAAAGCAGATATAACATTTATTTTATTTTTAACGATAAGTAATGACATGAAAGTCGTGTATAAAAATATTTCCAATGAGCTGTTGAAAAAGTAAGTATTTTTGACGTTCAATCCAGACACTTCCCTGTAAACCGTGTAATATAAGTTAGCAGCTCGAAATGTGTACGGAACGGGCTCAAGTAAATTCTAGTTTGCTCATTTCAAGGCTATTTCAAAAGGAATTCTAAATCAACAATCGCCTAATTTACATCTCTGTCTTAATTTCTTCGTACACATTATTGTCATGAACTGATTAGAAAATTAACATTCATCATTGATCATTAAAAAGCAAATTGTATTACTACATCTCGCAATAACAACAATAAAAAGAAACAAAGATAAAATATTAAGTGAAACTGAAAATAAATTAAAGAATGTACTGTTTCATCAATATGTAACAATAAATATGTAAAGATGGAAAATGAAGATGATATGTATAGATGGAATATTTTGGAAATTTAGATGATAAATTGACTAATTGAACGATTTGTGTGAATGTGTGCGTGTGTGTGTGTTTGTTGGCGCGCGCATGTCTGTGTGTGTGGTGAGAATGCCGATATCAGAGAAAAATCCGCGTAACAAATTAATGGAGATTGTGCAGCTGCTACGGGAGTGGAAAGTTTTCTGCCACAACCCACAAGTAAAGGATATACCAAGAATACCCATTTATTGCAAAGGTACTACCGATTCGCGTCATTCCACACTTTTAAGCTGAATTTTATGCCTATATTCCCGAAAAACGCAACCCTCCACTCGTGATCCAGGGCGAAAAGGGCCGCGGATGATCCTTAGGGTTCGACCCTTTACCACGACAAGTCAATTTTATCGTAAGGAATTGAACATAATTTCCGGGAAATTTGGCGATGTATGAGCGAAGTGCTGCATTGGAAATGCGTGCGCCGGAACCATGCGTCGTCTTGCGACTTGCTCGCTCCCCTTCATGTGCCCCCGCGGGGCGCCTCAGCTGGGACACGCTCCAAGGTCCCGACTGGTCGTGGAAGTAAGGTCAGGATAGGACAAGGAAGAGGAAGGAAAGATCACACGCGGTCCGTTGCCCATTGCTGAGGATACTGTTCCGACATTTCCTACGTATTGATCGAAGGAACCAACAAAAAGTACTAATCAGAGTCCGAGCCCTCGACCTAGTTATGTCGCTGTGTTGAAACCCGTACCATAGTGACTTTTAACCTAAAATTTCCCGATTAAAGTCGCTGCAGACGCATTGGCAATGCTGGCTAAGAGCTAGCGCAGCCGGTGGCGGTTTTGAGGCCGCGCTGTTTAAAAGACGCCCTCGCGTCAGGAAGTAGGGAGGCGCTGCTGAGCGTTGGCGGGGGCGGGGGCGGGGAGGGGAGGCGGGGGCGGCAGCTGCGCGCGACAGGAGATCGATTCCGGGTCGCCCCGCCCCCGCCCCGCCCCCGCTCAATGGGAACACATGTTCTGGAGCCCCTGAGGGCGCAGTGGCCGCCCCCGAGATGTCGCCGCGCCGCCCACGCCCGACCCGACCCGACTCGACACACCCCTGCCCGCACGCGCCGTGCACGCGTGGCACTCGGCAGCAATTGGGGAAGTGAGGGCGACGTTTAGGTTTGCTTTTGCACAGTATGCTTCATGCTAAGTGATATTTGTCAATAGATGCTGGGCAAGGTCAACATCCAGCCGGCATGTTTAGCCGATTTCGCTAAAACTCAAGGGCAGTAGCTACCTCGGCTCGAAGTCTCGCGGATTCGAATCCCGCCTCGGGCATGTGTGTTTGTGTGTGTTTGTGTTGTCCTTACGTGTTTTTCCTACAGTTAAAACAATTACAGGGGTCGGTGTATCAGCAAGTAGTTAAAAAGCGATCTCAAAAAAATTTAAAAAGTCAATTTTATCATTTTTGTCTTAGATTTCATGAATCAGTACACAGAGCCACACGACTCTTGTACACAAAATTCAATGTTGTCTTCATCACCCCTCCACTTCTTTCGCCATTCTACGTTGTATTACGTCTTTCTTTTCAAGTCCACCAAATTGTGAAATACTCAAAAAGTTAATTCATAATAAATACTAACTTCAATGAGAAATAAAATATGCAATGATATGCAATGACAATATATAACTAAAAAAAGGTATATTAAAACGTGATAAATATCCCAAGACAGTGTTTCCCCTTGGGCCGTTTACTAAAGGGCTCTGTATGTTGAAAGATCAACACTCCAATATTGCAACACGTCAGTCCGCATGTCTGTCACAGTCCGCATGTCAAACTGTCCGTCTGCGTGACTGCCGGTTTGGGATAATTTCGGGGACGATTAGACTAATTATCGATGGGATAGAGCATTTTGTAGGCCATAAGATAAGCTCCTTTCAGGTAATTATTTTCTGTTACTTGAATAATAAATTTGAAAGAAAATCTGTAGTTTTATTCCAATCTTAATGAAATGTAATTCACATCATGTTTAAAAAAAGAAAAAAATAGTTATTTTTTACACGAGATTTTATAAAACTATCCTAACTCTCTTTCCTACCCTTTGACACAAAATTTAAATGTACATTGACTTCAATAAATATTACACATGATTTGCACATACTTATTACATTTGTTAACGTGAGAAATGTAAACTTATAAAATACACTATTCATTCTCATGTGATTCACATACACTCTGTGGCTTCAATTTGAGCTACTAAAACGTTCTAGAATAGGGGGGTACAACCTAATGAAGCGTAAGAGCCGAGAAATGATAAAATATCGAGGGGAGTGTCACAGCAATAATGTTTTTGTTCGCATGGACATTAAAAAGGTATTATAACAAATATTTGTATATTAGTTCCAGTTTACCAGAAGTCTCTCTCAGGCAAACCTGACAGTGTTTTCGAATGTCTGGGTCTGTTTCTTTTTTTGCGTTAAATGGAGAATTTGTAAAACTTCCTCTTTCCCTCTTTACTATTCCTTAAAATAAAGTCTTAATATATTTCGCAAATGTCTCAAAATTAGTGAGTGTATATACGTATGTGGATCAGATGTTTATAAAAGCTCATACAATGATCTTCTAAATGCAATTTGACTGATGTTTCATCATGCAATTTTGTAATTGTCTTGGAGTAATTGAAGGTGAAAATTGTTACTGAAATTAGCCAGGAGCTGCTTCTTACAGCTTCCCTTACCACCGATGGTGGTGCGAAGGGGTAGGGCGTAGCGAAGTGGACAGGAGAGTCCAGGTGAAGAAGTAGGTGGGGCTGGGAAGGAGGAGGAGGGATTGGGATGTGTTGGGAGGGAAGGGCAGTCCACGTGAGGCAGGGGAAGTGGAGCTAAAAGGTTGAGGACGGGCAAGGATGTTATGGGTGTTCAGAACAATCCATGTGAGGCACGAGGAGGTGAGGCTGGGAAGGATGAGGAGGGACAGGGATGTATTGCGCGGGCAGAACAATCCACGTGAGACAGGAGGAGGTGAGGCTGGGAAGGTTTCGGAGGCACAGGGATGTGTAGGGAGGGAAGTACAATACAGGTGAGGCAGGTGAAGTGGGGCTAAAAAGGTTGAGGACGGACAAGGTTGTGCTGGGTGTTCAGGACAATCCATGTGCGCCACGAGGAGGTGAGGCTGGGAAGGATGAGGAGGGTCTGGGATATGCAGGGCGGGTAGGACAATCTATGGGAAGCACGAGGAGGTGAGAATGGAATGGATGAGGAGGGATAGGGATGTGCTGGGCGGGAAGGACAGTCCAGGTGAAGCAGCGGAAATGGTGCTAGGAAGGTTGAGGAGTGGCATGGTCATGCTGGACAGGCATGAGAGTCCCGGTGAGGCAATTGCGAGGTGGGGCTACATTATCACGCATTATTACAAGAAACTTATACTAAAAAATGTTAAAAGAATATTATGTTAGACAGTATTTTAGTGCCAGAGTACGCAGTACGGTATATGCAAATTAACACAAATTTACTTGAAAATGAAATTTTATAATACAACGATTATTTTCCTTGCGTTAAGTACATTAAATTAAATTTCGTTATTATATTTCGAAATTAAAAACGTATTTATTGCAAAAATTTAGAGATGGTGTTTAACCCTTTCCCCAATCTACGCCTCTGACTCAAATTGTCAATAAAAACGAGTGTAATGTTTATATAAACATGGTTTTGCGAGATAACTTATCGATTGTCTAGGGAATTGCTTAACCTGCAAAGTGTTGCAGACAAAAATCTCTTACCGGTATAAGATTTTGTAGTCCGAATTTACACTAAACTCTTTGGACTCATGCATTTCGTCCTGGTCGTACCAAAGCAATCGTCCCCCCGAAGTCTTCAGCCCCTCGCCGGTGCGTTGCTCCTTGCAGTGTGCTGCTTTCCCAGGCGAATGCTCATCGCGTGTGGGGAAGGGGGCTAGGGTTCAAAGATTAAAAATCATTGTGCCCCCGTTTCCCCACGCGCGCCACTGGAACCGTCAGCGCCAGCAGACGCGACCTGCCACAGACAGCCGCTCGCCCCCGCCCCCGCCCCGGCGCCCCTCACACGCACGCGCCCACGCTCACGCATCGCCGCCCGCCCCCTTCGACCCCCCTGCGTCCCCCCCCCCCCCCCGTGAACGCACGTCACGTCTTCTGCGGGTGAGAACTGACTTCGGCAAAAGCGGTCTCGAGTTCGCACTCCGGTGCTGTGCAGGAAATCAGAGGAACAAGTAATTGATAGCTGGCAGCAAGAATAAAAGTTTTCAAGATTTTGGTGGCACGACGTGGTCTTTGACACGTCTGGAGCTATTGAGAGCGTAGGCTTCCGCGGCCGGAGTCAGTATTTACTTGGCTGTCCGGGCGACGCCGCGTCCATGGCGAATCTTCGGAGCTATTACCGCACACGTTTTCATGAGCCCTCATTTCGCTAGATGTGTGGGGTTAGTTATTTCCACTACAACATCAAATCTGTAGCTCGTTTGTCGATGCAAATTAGTTTCTATTATATGGGATCAAATATTTCCGCTTATCATATTTTTCAACAATGTAAGTTGCAATCACTTATTCATAATTCAACTAATGTTAGTAAAGAAGTGAAGGTAGGTATTCCAGGGCTGAAGAAAACGTGCGGGAGTAATACATTGAACTGGACTCTTTTGAGACCAAGGGTTTTTAGTACTTTTTTAGCCCGCAGTTCGTAAAGAAAGAAAATTTGAATGGCGCAAAGGGCGATATCCTCAGCTTAGGTGTCTTCATCATCGTTTAGGAGATGGTAGCTAATCATTAGTTGCGTCTTCTGGGCGGCCAAGGGCTCACATGGCTGAAGGGCTTAAATGCGTTTGCTGAGGATTGGCATTAGGCTGATTGCGGTTCCTCAGCGTCGGTTGACGATTAGTGATTCAATTAGTGAGTGTAGAGTATGTTTTTATCGCGTGAGGAGACAGTAATCTTACTTACTTATCTTTTGGGGTAGAACGGGGGGGAATACCTATACCTAGGTACAGCTAATCTTAAAAAGACACGCCTAAGTACGCCTTAACTGACCTAGATTCAGAATGCCCAGTTGAATGGTTCCCTGGGTCTGAGAAATACTTTGTTTGGCTGGTTTGGCTGGTTTGCCTTTTTTCCCATTCACTCGCCAATTCATTCTCGCATTCGCACTTATTTACACTGATCCCACAGGTCTCCTTAGCTGCTGATGCGCCCCGTAGCACTAATACATCAATCATAATATTTGTAATTAACAAACCAATAAAAGTATTTTTTGATTTTAAAATTCATGTACTACTCTATAAATACAACACAGTACAAAAGCTAAGTTAAACTGCATTACCTTGCACCGATTTCGAACAAATCCAAGAGTCGACAACATAAACAGCAGGGAAGTGTGAACATGTGTCAATAGCTTCGGTGTTGCATGTGATAATTAAACTACAGATTGAAATTATATTTCCTGCTCTGATACGAAACTGGAAAATTGTGGCGAACACCGCATCCGATACCAGGTAATTATGATTCATACAACAGTACGAACATAATCTGCTGTGGATGTTCGTAGACGAGTCTGGCTTATTACGCGTTCCTGCGGTTTCTTCTCCTCAACGTTGCTTTGCTCTTGCTTGGTCTGTTCTTCCATGTAGCTAATGAACACGGAATTTCTTTCGCATTCGGTAGTCAGGCGTCCTATAAAGATGTTCAAAACATTTTTGTGTTCCATTTTGTGCATAGAAATAAAAAGCAGCAAGTTCTTTTCGAATGTCTTTACTCCACTTTTGGTTATTCACGTAATATCCTGTAATCACTGACAAAATTTTCTGTCCTATTTTGAAATTGTTGAATTTGGCCCTTTGATGTGTCATTTTTGAAATTATGGGGTATATATAGTGTCGGAACTCTCATGATTATATAATTTCTTGTTCTCTTGGCGACAAATACTTAAAAAAATCTTTTTTTGCCAAATGTCACACATGTCTTAAAAATTTCTGTAGTTCACTATCATTACAATAATTCTACACGTACGTTATATTTTTAACAAATTTAAAGCTTTAATAAGTTTGAGCAACAATGTAATCAAGAGCATCTGTATTATTCCTCTGATTTTCAATTACCCTTTGAGGCCTTATTTATTCACTTCCTGAAAACAGAATTAAGTTCTATTGATTTTCAAATAGGACGAGCTTGCAATGCAACTCTTTCAGTATCAACACGATATGTCCATAATTTCGACGGAGCTGTTTAATTAAACAATTATTTTATGTAGATGAAAAAATCACCAAATGTAGTCCAAGGTGAACGTATTTACGCACATGTACATATATACACACATACAATCAAACAAATTCCCAGATTTTGGGGTATGCGTGTATTTCCTTGCCATTATCATCAATCTTATCCAGGTTTATATCAGCACTAATGTATCTCAATTCTGACGGGCATGCGAAGTTACAGCTCAATAAACCTCCAACTCGGATTTCATAAAAAGAAAATTCGATATCGTATTTTGAAATGGTTCGAACATTTTTCTGCCCAATCGTTTAAAAATGCAGAAAGAGTGGAGAAAAAGGTGCTGAAGCATAGAAAAAGGAAAAAAGGTGGCATAATGCAGTAACCTCACCAAAGGTGCAACAAGGTGCAAGAAATCGTGTTCGTTTCGCTTCATTTCATTCTCCCAAATACATATATTAAACTATCTCTATGAAACAACCATATTTTTGAAAAGGTGCCGCACCTTGAAATTCTTTCCTTAAAGATAACAGTTGTTCGTAAGAAGTTTCCAAAATTCTCGTACGAGGAAACGAGGGAACGCCTGCGAGGAAAATTACACTCCCTTGCAAAATCCTTGTGTAGTAATCGCGCGCGTCGAACTCTCTGTTCCCAAAAAACGGACACGCAGGACAATTCTTAATATGTTTAAAATTTATTTTTATTGTAAACTTGCAAATCACAAATATTTTTAGGTGAAAATACTACCGGATGGCTCATGCTATGCTAGTACATAATATCACAAAATATTTATATTGAAAATACTAAGCGCTTCGTTCAGAAAACAAATTTGAGCTTACTACTGAAACAAATTTCGTTTTGTTGTTTGTTTTTCTCTTAAAATGGAAGACAGTGGGACACAAATGTGAAATCGCTTGCTATTATTTACCATTTTAAAGCATAAAAAGCAAAATTAATAAAAACATAAAATTAATAGAACCTATGGTTTTGGTTGTTCCAAGGCTTTCTCAAGAAGGTGTTGGTCTAGCGGGAACACGCGTATGGAAGTGTGAGGTTATAGTTTGAAAAGCAAAGATAGCGAGAATTTTTAAGTTCAAAAATCGTTTTTTATGTAAACTTTAATGAGTCTGTATTCAGCTCTTTCTTTTGTGCGATGGCCATACAGTAAATTTTACGTGTACAGCGATGAATGCATTTATGAATGTACACATGTATGAATAGTGTGAAATTTGGAAGTTGTAACATGAACTAGCAGCGTGTATCGCTGGTAGAAGCAAGTGTGTGCCGGGGCGGGCGGTTCCTTCCGGCCGCCCCGCCCCCACGCCCCGCCCGCCCCCCGACTGTCAGTTGCAGGCCGCCCGCCCGCCCGCACGGCCGCGCGCCCGCCGCCGCCGCCGCGAGGGGGCGCCCGACCCGTGATGCATTGTGGGAACTAATCTGAGCCGCGCTCCGGACACGCGACTTCTATTACTCACACGCGCGGGCGCCCGTGCGCGGCGGCAGCGGCGGCGGTGGGGGTGGCGGCGGCGGCGGCGACGGCGGCGGCGGCGGCGGCGGCGGCGGCGGCGGCGGCGGAGGCGGCGGCGGAGGCGGAGGCGGCGGCGGTGGCGGCGGCGGCGGCGGCGGCGGCGGAGGCGGCGGCGGTGGCGGCGGCGGCGGAGGCGGCGCGGCGGCGGAGGGGGTGGCGGCGGCGGCGGCGGCGGAGGCGGCGGCGGGTGAGGGCGGCGGCGGCAGAGGCGGAGGCGGAGGCGGAGGCGGAGGCGGAGGCGGCGGCGGTGGAGGCGGCGCGGCGGCGGAGGGGGTGGCGGCGGCGGCGGCGGAGGCGGAGGCGGCGGAGGCGGCGGAGGCGGCGGCGGGTGCGGGGTGGCGGCGGTGGAGGCGGAGGATGCGATGCGAGCATCGTTTGACTACTTCTCAGCCACTTTCAGGCCCCGATTTATGGGGCCAGGCCGCCCAATTTGAGGAGGGCGCAAAGGGTGCCAAAGGAAACACCAACTTGTTCACGTCTACTCAGGGCACAAGACATCAAGAGTAATTTTTGTTGCCCAACGACTTCTCTTGAATCGCGCGCTCGTCTGGCTTAAAATATTGGATACACGGAGCACTCGAATAGAAGCCGCTTCCTCGATCAATACTATGCAAGCACAATGTAAGATGCGTGCGATGTAATCTGAGAAGTGTTTGAAGATTGTCAACTCGCACGAGGTCTTCTAAGCCAGTGGTAGGTGGGCGCGTGTTCTCGCAAGGGCGCAGGCGGAGGCACGCAGTCCGTTGCTGCCCTGTGCGCACTTCTTACTTTGGAGTCTCTCCCCTTCCTCACGCTACATTCACCTGCGATATGAGGTTCGTACTTCCCGCAATGATGTTCTTTTCTGCACGTTCAAAATTGTCGAGTGATCGAGTAGACAAAATGTAAAAACTTGTTTCTTCTTCACAATTTGAAGTTATTATTATTTAATTTTAGTGTCAAATCAATTTTATGAAGGAGTTCTTCCAGCAATAGTTTTCAAACTGTGGAAGGAATAGAGTTTTTATACTCATACCTTGAAGATATAAACGAATAGCATTTTATAAAATAATATCTCCACATCAATACCCAAGAATGCGGTAGAAATAAAAACGAAAACTACGAGAAGGCGAGAAGTAAAAATTCCATATCTGCAACTAGTGGTGCTACCACAGAACATACTTTCTCACATTATTTGTAACGGCTGCGCAACGTAATAATACTATAAGAACCAGCCATAGTATTTCGAACAAAAAAAAATATTTACTTGAATTTGAAGTCCTTAGAGGTAACACGCCAGTCACGTTACAAGCAAGATTGCTCTTAGAAATAACTACGAACAATAACTTACACTTGGGCGTTTCTTTTTGCAATAAACAGATCACTTTTATTTGTAATAAACGTATTATTACGGTGTAGTAATGCATTGATAAAGAATACAAACAAATTACTTTTAGCACTCCATTAAAACTAATATTTTCATTTCCTGTTCATTGATTGGAAAGCACTGATTTGCCACACTCATACCAAAAAGAAACAGAAAGTAAATGAAACATTTGAACATCGCGAACTCATGGCTAACGACTCGCATTTTCAGAATGATCCCAAAAGTGTAAATTTGCAAGGATCATGAACGTGAACTAAAAAAGAATGTACGCAACTCGAACAAATGTGTCTTTGGCACTCTCATTTTAGAACATCGATCGGTGGCCGATCGACGCCAGGCCGAACGCACACTAGAGACTCCCCTTTCCGTAGCAGCTACGTAAGCTTCACCTGCGCGTTCGATCTGCCGGGCCTCTGCGGCGATCTCGTGGTTGCGCAGTTTCCAAAAGAAGAGCAGCGGAGGCGAGCGAGGGCAGCGCGCTCGCACGCTCGCATGCGCAATGCAAGGGGGTGGGGGAGGTGGGGGGGGGGGGACAATCGCCGGCCGCCCGCGGTCTCCATTTGTATGGGATATTAGCTGCATGCAAATACGTGCACCCGCCGGGGGCGGGGCGGGGAGGGCGGGGAGGGGCGGGGTCGCGACCCGTCGTCAATCTCAGCCGCCCCGCCCCACACAGCACACATCGAGGAGCTCACAATCTACTCGGCTCAGCCGGCGACCTCTCCCGCGCAGGCAGCCCAGGCCGCACGAGGCCGTGCGCTGGGGCGGATAAAAGAGAAGCAGGCGCCGGCGGAATACGCCTGAAATTCGACGAAGTCCGTAAGGAGGGGAGACTTAGCGAACGCCTCCTACGTCAATGCGGAGGGCAAGAGTGGGGGCGCCGAACGAGTGGGCACGGCTCACGCTGTCAAGGAGCGGTTGTGCTTGGCGCCTCGGGACTTCCAAGGGGAGCAGATGGCGCCCCCGCTCAGAAGACAGTCAGCACCTTTGCCCCCTTGCTATTATTCGCCGGTTTTAAAATATAAACGCTAAATTTAAAAAAAATAGTAAAATTATTAGAATGAACGCTTTTCTAAAGTCATTTGTTGATGACGTTGTTTGCTTGTGTCAAGATCTCCTTCAAGAAGGTCTTCATCTAGCACGAACAAGTGTGTCAGGATCTAGTTAGCAAAGCGAAGATAGCGCGTTTGAGTTCGGAATTGAGTATTTTAAATGCAAAAACTACTGAGTGTGTATAACTGCAATGTTCAGCAGTCGTTTGAAAAGTGTCTCTTTACAAAAAATGTCAGTGATTATAATTATTATGTGATGCATTACCCTCTTAAGATAATGTGGTTAGCAGAATTTTCCTACTTTAGTCCACTACAACTCTTACAGTTTTGGTAAACATAAAACACTAGTGGCCTGCAGCAGCAAAAATGCTGAATTAAACCAAAATGGTTTTGGAAAAAAGTAGCACTCACACTGTACTAGCACAAAAAAATTAGCACCCAACCCCCTCAATACACATTTTTCAATCAAAGCAACGTGCAAATCTTTCAGAATATCATTTAAAAATATCATTTGTTCATTCAATGTAAACTTCAATCCTACATAGGACAGGAAAATCAATAAGAATGAGATGTTCTTCTTCTTATAAGAAGCTAACATACCCTCAAGGTGAATAATTAATACCGAACACTTCAAGCAGCCTACGTGGCTGAGGGCGTCAATTGATGCCACTGCAGAATCTTTGACCGGGAGGTCCTAGGGTTCAGGTCGCGACGGTTGGAAGGATTTTCGACACGAACTATATCGAATTCAGACGTTGCCTGGAGGAGATTTCTAGCGACCGGCTGCTCTGATCGGTTGTTTTCCGTGGGTTCTCCGATCAGCACCCAACGAATGCCTGAGCAGTACCCTAACAACTAGCCACAGGCAGCGCGCGACCTTTCCTTTCTCTTCCTGGCTATATCCTCACCTCTTACGTACACACACACACTAACAAGCTCTATACACGTGCCGGGAGCTTAGAGCTTGTACCGGCTAGGGAGCTGTTCCGTAAGAGGGAGATACATAGTTGAGGGGACAAAACGTAAGTCTACGGCCACAAACCTCGGCGCCGGATCTCACCATCCAGCGGGAGATTTCCCCTCCTTCCCCGATAAAAACATGCGCCATACTTATTGGACTAATGACTTTAGCAGTTGAGAGAAAGAGAGGGGGGAGGGAGGGAGAGAGAGAGAGAGAGTGAGAGCTCGGAATCACTAGTCAATCACTCATTCATCTCAACTCTGTGACTGGCGCAAATTAAATGACGTCTCTCTTCCCACGCCCACAAACGTCTTCATTCACGCCACCACTGGGATATTTGACATAGATTTAATCCTCATTAATTCCCTTCGGCTACCGCGACCAAGCGCGTGGCGGCGGCGGCCGTAGGCGCCAACCCAGTGGGCCCAACCTTCCGAACGATCGCGAAAGCACTTGAGGGTAAGCACATAGCGTATTTGCATATTTTTGTCCGTTTCTTCACAGCATAGTTAAGTGAAATTTCTTGACGTTTGGTTAGAATTGGATGCTATGTAGACTAATATGTTGATGCATATTTGTGCATTTTTGCCCGATTTTTCCTGTTAATGCATATTCCTGTAATTATAGACGCGTATTTCGCATATTTCGGTAACATACAAACTTATCTCTAAAACGTTTCATCTTTTCATAGAATCTACTACTTATTTGTGAGTGTTCACTGATTAGAATGAGCTTGTCAGTTTTCTTTTTTTTCTTTTTTCTATAGATGATAAAATTCTTTTGCAAATGTAGGATGTTGCTTGATATCGTAGTTTTTAAACCAGAACAAAGAAATACAAGGCATACAATGTACTTCTTTAAGGTGAATATTTACTTCAATTATTTCTCCCGCAGTGAGGGAGATTACATTACGGAAACTTATCTTAATATATATAAATCTCGTGTCACAATGTTTGTCCTCAATGGACTCCTAAACCACTTAACCGATTATAATAAAATTCGCACACCATGTGCAGTTCGATCCAACTTGAAAGATAGGATAGTTTAAATCTCAAATTATAGTCGCAATTTTAATTTATTGCTAATTATATATCTATGCATATGATGCATATATCTATGCAACAATGCATATCAATACATTGTTGATATGTATGCTAAGGTCGAAAGCGAACGCTTGCGATTCCTTCGATTCAACCAGGCAAAACTACGATCGGAAGAATATATTCACTTACGAGATGCTGTTGCTGGAAACATCGATGGAAATTTAAATCCCATTGACATCGGTTTCATTTTACCTTCAAGCTACATCGGCAGTCCACGGAACATGCAGGAATACATACAAGATGCGATGACTTACGTACGTCATTACGGCCGACCGGATTTATTTATTACATTCACATGTAATCCGAATTGGGAAGAGATACAAACTTTACTATTGCCAGGACAACAAGCCATTCATCGTCATGATTTAACTGCACGTGTGTTTAAACAAAAATTGAAATCCTTAATTGATTTTATTGTTAAATATTCAATTTTTGGTATCACACGTTGTTGGCTGTATACGATAGAGTGGCAAAAGCGAGGTTTGCCTCATGCCCACATTTTGGTTTGGCTTAAAGATAGAATCCGTCCTGAAGAAATGGATCAAATAATTTCAGCCGAAATTCCAGACCCATTAATTGATCAAGAATTATTTGATATTGTCACCAAACACATGATACATGGGCCATGCGGTGCTTTCAACATGTCGTCACCGTGCATGGAAAATGAAAAATGTAAAAAAAAATTCCCAAAGCCGCATACGAATGACACGATCACGGATATTGATGGTTATCCAATGTATCGCCGCAGAAGTACTGAGAATGGTGGCCACACATTTACAATGCGACTGCCGAACTTTCCAAATCAAGTTGAGTTTGATAATCAGTGGGTGGTACCATACTCACCACTACTTTCAAAAACTTACAAAGCTCATATCAATGTTGAGCTTTGCAGTTCTGTTAAATCAATTAAGTATATTTGTAAATATGTAAACAAAGGCAGTGATTTGGCCATATTTGAAGTACAAAACATAAATAAAAATGACGAAATAGCACGATACCAAATGGGCAGATACATTAGCAGCAATGAAGCTATTTGGCATATTCTCAGCTTTCCCATCCACGAAAGAGATCCTGCTGTCCAACATCTGGCAATACATCTTGAAAACGGTCAACGTGTATACTTCACTGAAGAAAATGTTCTCCAAAGAGCGTTCGAAGCTCCGAAAACGACTCTAACTGAATTTTTTACATTGTGTCAAAACCTGATGTTTTTGGCCAATTCGCGAAGACATTGGTGTTTGGTGATGTTCCACGTTATTTCACATGGAACAAATCCAGTAAAAAATGGGAGCCACGGAAACAAGGAAAACCACATCCTTCCATTACAGGCATATTCAAAGCTAAGACATTGGGGAGACTTTACACGGTACATCCAAAGCAACGTGAGTGCTTCTATTTACGTTTGTTATTGGTGAATGTTCCCGGACCAACGTCTTTTGAATTTTTACGAACAGTTAATGGTCGAGTATTCAATACATACCAGGATGCATGTCGTGAACTGCAATTGCTAGAAGACGATAACCATTGGGACTTAACGCTTGCTGATGCTGCGTTGACATCAACACCGAATAACATTCGTCAGTTGTTTGCAATTATTTTGACGACATGTTATCCCTCGCAAGCACAAACTTTGTGGGAAAAATATAAAAATTGTATGACAGAAGACATATTGCACCGAATTAGACAAACAAATCAATGCCAAAACATAGATTATACACCAGAGATGTACAATGAAGCATTGGTCTTGATCGAGGATTTATGTGTTCTTATTTCAAATTTACCACTTAATCATTATGGTATGCCATCACCTAATCGTCCAGCCACCGACTTAGTCAATACCGATTTACAACGAGAAAATCAATATGACCATGAAAGTTTAGCAACAATTATCATGAACAGTGAACCATTACTGACAGCAGAACAAAAAATTATTTATGATCGGATTATGCTGGCTGTTGCTGCTGAACAAGGCGTTTTTTTTTTCTTGGATGCACCCAGTGGAACCGGTAAGACATTTTTAATATCGTTGATTCTTGCCAAAATACGGTCGCAACAAAAAATCGCATTAGCAGTAGCATCGTCAGGCATTGCGGCTACTTTACTGGATGGTGGGCGAACAGCACATTCAACATTCAAGCTGCCATTGGACGTTCATTATAAACCAGATGCAATGTGTAACATCAAAAAGAATAGTGGAATAGCTGCAGTGTTGCGGAAGAGTTCTATAATAATTTGGGATGAGTGCACAATGGCACACAAATATTCACTTGAAGCATTAAACAGAACTATGCAAGATTTAAACAGCAATAATAAACTTTTCGGTGGTGCTATCTTACTTTTGTCTGGTGACTTCCGGCAGACCTTACCGGTTATACCTCGCTCTACTTTCGCGGATGAGATTAATGCATGTTTGAAACAATCATTCTTATGGCGAAGTGTTGAAACACTTCGATTGACCATAAATATGCGAGTACAATTGCAAAATGATCCATCAGCACAAATATTTTCCGAACAACTACTAGATATTGGGAACGGTAAAATAGAACTGCAACCAAATACGCAATGCATTAAACTACCAGACAATTTTTGCACTGTTGTTCAGGATAAAAATGAATTGATTCAGAGTATTTTCCCGGATATACAGAATAATTATTTGAATCATGAATGGCTTAGTCAACGGGCGATTTTGGCAGCCAAAAACGTTGATGTTGACGAAATTAACTTCCAGATACAACAGTTGTTACCAGGCGATATGATGTCTTTTAAATCAATCGATACTGTTGTTGATGAAAATGAAAGTGTAAATTTTCCGATTGAATTTTTAAATTCATTAGATATCCCTGGAATGCCATCACATAATCTTCGATTAAAGATTGGTTCCCCTATTATTCTCCTCCGTAATTTGAATCCACCTCAATTATGTAACGGTACGCGTTTGGTCATCAAAAAGATCACCGGAAACATTCTTGAAGCAACCATTTTGGCTGGGAAGTTTAAAGGAAAAGTGGTCCTGCTGCCACGTATTCCGATGATACCATCAGATTCTACCATACCCTTCAAAAGGCTACAGTTTCCAATTCGTTTAGCTTTCGCCATTTCTATAAATAAATCTCAAGGTCAAACAATGTCCATTTGTGGTTTAGATTTGGAAAATCCATGTTTTTCTCATGGGCAACTATATGTTGCGTGTTCACGTGTTGGGAAACCGTCTAATCTATTTGTGTTAGCTAAAGACAGGTTAACCAAAAACATTGTGCACCGATTGGTGTTAAATTAAATTGAATTTGAAAGTATTTATAATTGAATAGTACTTATATTTGTTATAAAATTAAATGGAAATAATAAATCTGATAAATTTTTATTTTGTACCTATTGATTTCTGCTTAATATCAAGTGTAAGAACATTTTAATTAATTGTGTTCAACGTACTTCCCCTTCAAATCTCAATTCAGTGAATTTGTATACCAACATCAATATTTTCGTCTTTGTTCGTAAATAATTTCATTGTACTAAAGGGTTATAGTAGTAGAAAGTCAAATAAGGAGATCACCATATTTTTTTACAAATACCATCTGTGTGAAAAAGCATAGTGGACTCCGTGACTGATGTTCTCTTATTGTTCCTCTTAGATTGTTTACTATAATGTAATATAACAAAAACTTTAGCCACAGCAACGCGTGGCCGGGTCAGCTAGTATATATATATATATATATATATATATATATATATATATATATATATATATATATATATATTGTGACATACCTGGTTGTGCCGGGTATTTCCACTGGGACGTACCTATCAGTGCAATACACTGTTCGGGCGCCAGCTGTGACATACCTGGTGGTGCCGGGTATTCTCACTGCAATACAACACTAAGAGAGGGTGTCTTTTACGTGAATGGGTCCCTGGATAAGTTGGTGCAACGTTGGGGTGGTTAATCATAAATTGAAATACAATTATAAACAAGATTTATTTTAAATCAAATTTGTTATTTACATAATCAGACAACGTTTTTACACTCTGCCTTGGTACCAAGATTAAGAGTGAAATGCATTTCTCATACCTTCGGGGCCCCGATCGAATACCTATGATGCTCGTAGAATCGCTCGTGCCGACAGGATTGTCGACCTCTGCTACTGCTGCGGGCCGTCAGCGCCGGATGGCGTGGCAATCGTCCTCGGCCGATGCTCCAGCAATTCTTCCCCGATCAGAATCTTGACACCTCGGCTTCGCACCTTCCTCGAATCACTGTCCGTCAGTGGGTTCAATTACACAACCCGCGCCTACTCTGTATACTGGTCACAGTTTTGTACCGCGCAATTTCAAGAATGTTTCCACCGCGCCAACTAATAAGAACAACATCAATTATTCTACCAACACTAATCTTTCACTATACTGATACTTCTAATGTTCTATTTACACGTCAATTACTCTGCGGTTCCTAATAGCACGTAAAATACGTCGCAATGTTATATGCGTCCATACACCGGCGGAGAACTCTCGCCGCACGTCCGCACTCGTCGCCGCTCTGCTAACCTCTCCGGTCAGCGCCCCGCCAACGGCTCTCGTCCGCGATTCTCGTAACGAACCTTTGCACGTGCGCGTTGCCCAGTTCCAACCGAAATTCACACGCTGGTCTCCCCGGCGGTGGCACCGTCGGCGGCGGCCGCGGTCGCTCGCCGGCCCCGGCGAGCCGCGCTCGGCGCGCGCACCGCGCAGTCCAAACTAGCGATTAATTTCTTACACTAATGATTTAATTAGTGTAATGAAACACATATTCTGGGTTTCATCACCCCCCCCTTTCTTTTTCTGAATTTTTTTCGCTTCTGGAAAAATTCACACTAGTAACATCGTCACTGCCGATGGTTGCACTCGTTTGCATATTGCTCGACGCCCTATATACACTTATAACCTAAAATCGAATTAACATGTAATTACTTATATTAACACTAATCTTGCTCTTATTTACACTTCACTATTTTCCATCCCTGTAGGACAGGGTCTTAAGTTATGGAAATTGTAGTGTCCCACCACTTCTCGTTTGTTATTAAGTAACTTGGCCACATTCTTGTCCGTAACTTTATCTATCACATATGGTCCCTCATATAATGGGAAAAATTTCGCATACAGTTTCAAATTTGGGTTTGATACCTTGGGAACACGTAGTAACACTAGTTGCCCTTCACTGAACTTGTGGATCTTCTTCTTTACTTTCAATTTCCTTTCCTTCCCAGACTTCACTAGTGCTTGGTATATTTGTTCTGATGTTTTAGCTGGTTCTTGCGATATCTCAGGTCTTTCCAACGCATATAAAATATGAGGCGGTTTGTTTTGGAAGTGTGCTTCCCATGGGGAAATTCCTGTGCTATCATGCGGGATGTGGTTCAGCCATCGGTTGATGTCCGGAATTAGTTTGTTCCATGCTGTATGGTCATGTTTACAGTATGTTCTAAATAGCCTCGATAGCTCTCTCATTATTCGTTCAGACGGGTTCGATTGAGGATGGCGCACCGACGAATGGATGGGAATTGCCCCCATTCCGCGTATACCTTCTTCCCACTTCTCACTTGTGAACATTGTTCCATGGTCCGATAATATCCTCTTATATGAACCAGCGATTTGAATAAACCTTTGCACCAATTTTAAGCAATTCCTGGAATTTACCTTGTTGATTGGATACACTTGGACAAATTTCGAAAAAACATCCATGATTACGAATATATATTTATTACCGTGCTCTGCACGGGGCAATGGTCCATACATGTCCAGTGCAGCCAAATCATTTCTCTCTGTTGGTATAATGTTCTGCATTGGGCCGTCATACTTCCGATTGGTATGTTTTACCTTCAGACATGTCATACATGAATTTATCACCTGCCTAATTTGTTTCCGCATTCCTTTCCAATAGCATAGGGACTGTAAAACTTGACAGATTTTTTCTGCACCGAAATGTGCCAATGATGTATGCGCAAATTTGATTAATTCCTTAGTGCAAGCCTGAGGTATCCAGATTCTCCATATTTCTGGGTTGTCCTTTGTTTTAATTAGTACAGCTTCCTGTACCACCTTCCACCTATCCTCCTTTTGTTGCAACGTGGCGAATTCCGCCTCTTCTTCCGCCATCTGACCTTGCTTGAATCTTTTGATTTTGCGGATTTCGCCGTCACGTTCTTGTAACCTGATAAGGTCGTTCCAGTCGAATAAGGGTGATTTCGCAATTCCTAAATCGATCGCCATTACGTGGAACTCCCTGGCGTTAGCGTACTTATTGTCCCTGCCTGGTTCGTGTCTGCTTAGAAGATCCGGTAAATGGTTTTGGGTCCCGCGACAATGTTCTATGTCAAAGGAGAACTCCTGTAATGCAAGTACCCATCTATGCAGTCTATCGTTTTGCAAGTGGCATCTACTTAAAAACGTGAGCGCTTGATGATCCGTTCTTATTGTAAAGTGTCTCCCTTTCAAGTAAGGTTTAAATTTTGCTACAGCCCATATGATAGCGTTTGCCTCTTTTTCCGTGGCCGAAAATCGGAGTTCGGGTCCTTTTAACGTTCTACTGGCTATTGCAACTATTTTCTCCTGATTGTCAAATACCTGATATAGCATCGCACCCATGCCAAAATCGCTACTGTCTGTCTGTACCACGCACTTCTTTGAAAAGTCCGGATGTGCAATAAAACAACTATTATAAAACATTTCTTTAACTTTCTCGAATGCTTCTTGATATGTTTCATCCCACTTCCATTTTCTGTCCTTCTTTGTTAATTGGTAAAATGGATGCATCGCCTCCGCAAATTGCGGGCAAAATCTGGCGTAATAGTTACAAGTGCCAATAAATCTGCGTACCTGCTTGATTGTCTTCGGTGGTGGTATCTTCTTGATCTCCTCAATGGTTTCCGGCTTCATACTAATTCCATCTGTAACCCAGGAATTCTATTTTCTTAGTAAACCAGCTTGATTTCTTCACGTTCAATACCAAATTGTTTTCTTTCAGTATGTGAAATAACTCTCTTAGATCTTCAAAATGCTGTTCTATTGATCTGGCCTGCAAAACTATGTCGTCCACATATGTTGTAATCCTATTTTGTAGCTTCCCTTGCAATATTTTGTCAACACATTGAATCAATGCAGCTCCGCTATTTCGTAGCCCGAATGGCACCCTGCAAAACACGTAACATATTCCTTCAAATGCAAATCCTGTATACTGCTGATCCTCTTCCGCCACTTGCATTTGCCAATAAGCTTTACTGAAATCGGTACTGGAGAAAACGATGTTCCCTCCGAACCTCTGCAATACTTCCTCCACCGGTAATGGAGCATCCCTATATGGTTTTGTTACCGCATTTAGTCTTCGAGCGTCTAGACATAATCGTATTCCTCCATCTTTCTTTTTGACGATCACGATTGGGTTGGTGTAGGATGTCTGTGCCTTTCTTATAATTCCATCATTCACCATTGCTGCCAATAATTCTGCGACATCTTGCTTCAGCGCAGCTGGTATCGGATAATTGCGCTGTCGAAATGGCGTCGTATCCGTCAGTTGTATTCGAAATGTGAATCCCTTGATTGGGGCGCGATTCTTCTGGAAGACTTCTTTATTTTCCAACAACAACTGCAGTAGTTGCTCTTTGTAACGCGTATTTAATACCTCAATCTTCTCCGTTTGCTGCCTCAGCTGTTCTTCTAATGAATCTTCCGCCATTACGCCCGTACACGCTTCGTATTCTTCGTGCATCCCCAGGTCAAATCCTACCGCCTGGCTCCCCAGTTCTACCACCTGCCGTTCTAGATCTATAATTGCTCTGTGATCGACCAGAAAATCCGTCCCTATGATTACCGAATACAATAATTTTTTGACTACCAGGGCCACCATCTCATATACTTGGTTGCCAATCCTGGCTTGAAACATGATTTGTTTTGTGATGGGGCTTGACTTCTTCTGAGTTGCCCCAATCACATACGCCCTATTCATAGGCAAACACATTACTTCTTTTCCTGTTGCTTTTAACTCCTCATACATTTCTTCTGATACTACTGTAGTCGTGCACCCTGTATCCACTAAAGCTTCTTTAATTATACCTTCACATTCTATCGATATCGTGGGACATTTCCTGATTCTGACCGCTGAGTTCTTACATCTCCGCCACGGTTGGGTATCGTAGGTTACCGGCTGCATAGCGTTTATGGAGACCGCGTTTACGTCATCGATTTCCGCGTCCGCAATGGGGCCACCTATCACCGCGGACTCTATTAGTTTAAATAGTGTCCTTGATCACTACTTGTGCTAGGCTGTGCTAATCGGTCGGGTGCATTCCCGCCCCCGCCTCGCGTCTCCGTACGGTTTGAATTAGATCTGTTCCAGTCCGGTCTCTGGTTCCCCGGCTCTGGTCTCCATCCGTCTCCCCCTCTTCCGCGTTGGTTTCTCTGGTAATCGTTGCTCCTATCATTCCCTTGCCCCTGGTTACGTTCCGATCTAACCATATTAACATTCCCTTCATTTCTGTTCTTTGGTACGCCTGCAAATGTCAAGTCGTACCCTCCTAACACATTCTGGAATCTTTCCAGGTCGGTGTGCTGCACACTACGTAAAAGATTCTGCACCGTAACTGGGAACTGTCTTGTCAGTACACATATTATTTCCTGATCGCTCATCGGTGGGGATAGCGTTTTGTATTCCATAATACGCCTTGTTGCGTATTCCCGCAAACTTCCCATTGACTGGTTGTAATGATTATTCATTAAGCTGATTTTAAAATTAATTTGAATTTCCTCATTCCAATACCGCTCAAGGAATCGATCTTTAAATGCCTTTACTGATTCAGGAAACTTATCAAATGTATCGGCCCATATCCTTGCGTTGCCTTCTAACATTAAATATAATAATTGTATTTTACACCTTTCCGAAGTATTGATAACATCTAGATGTCGTTCTGCTGCCTTCATAAATATACATGGATTTTCTTTCCCGTCTCCTGAAAATTTTAGTGATCTTGGAGGGGTAAATGGTACCGTCCCGCTTGCTGCAATTGGGGATGCCTTGCATTCTTTTATTTGTTCAATCTCTGTTCGTAGTAACACAACCTTCTCTTCACATTCCCGCTTATTCTCCTGCATTTCTTCCTTGACTACCGATTGTATCCTCTCAATTTTCTCGTCCTGCTTAGCGGTTTTAGCATCTAGTTGTTGGAATAACTTATTCTTCAAATCCCCCCCCAGACTACTTACTTGGAATTCTAACTCCTTTTTCTGTTTCCCTAATTCTTCGGCAGTCCATTGCTCATGACTTTCTACCCGCTCCGTGATTTTAGTCATCTCATTCTTCGTTAACTCAATTTGTTCTTCGGCGCGTCCTATTCGCCCCCCTATTGCATCTAATTTTCTATTCTGTTCTTCTGCCAGCTTCCCAATCTGTTCCTCTACTTTCCTATTCAGTTCTTCAGCTAACCTCCTGTTCTGCTCCTCTGTGAATATTTTCTGCTCCTCAGCTGACTTCCTAATCTGCTCCACTGTGAATGTTTTCTGTTCATCCAGTTTCCTATTCTGTTCCTTCTGTCCTTCCAATATCTTCTTATTCTGTTCGTCTACCTTCCTACTTCGTTCTTCTGCTTTGCTCTGTCCCTCCAATATCTTCCCATTCAGTTGTTCGAACATCTTCATCATCATCTGCATAGCGCCTGAATTAACATCTTCTCCACCCCCCTGATTTAAATTTCCTGCCGCTTGGTTCATCGGCGTCGACGTAATTTTCACTCTTCTATCAAAGCCTTCCCCCGACGTTTCATCCAATCTGCTTCCCATTCCACTATCCCTGCTCTCTGATAATGTACTACTACCAATTCCTTCATCTATCTCTCTTACCTGCTCCGCCTTCCCCTCCGAATTCAATACTACGTTTTGCTCCTCCATCTTAGTACTTTTACCCTCACGTTCGTCCCCAACTACTTCAAACTGTTCACCCGATCTTTCCATTTACCTCTCTTGACAACAATATAACAGTTATCCTATTAAATTATGATGCCCGCCACGGCACTATATACTCTTCGTGAATGGATTAATTCACTCCTATTTCAATTGTTAATTGATGACGAACAACCCTCACTCACCACCAAAAACACGATAACACTAGGTCAGTGGCCATATAAATCTCCGCTCACCCACCAATGCATAAACATACTCCTTACAACACATATATTATTACCATTTACACATATACACTGCTAATAAACTCATTAACACTATTACATAAATGCTTTCAGATTATAGTAAATCCCTTATTAATTGCAATTACTTTTCAATACACTTATTGCTATATTGTGTACATAATCATCATTCACATTTACATGTCATATCTCCTCCCTGAATTTTCCTCAATAATATCATATAGATATTCACAACAAACATTCATACTGCTGGTATATATTTCCCAACCTGGTATCTTTTCTAATAAATTCCCCACACTTTACCATCACCAATAGATAATGCACTACTGAGTGAATGTTCCCAGCAAAAAACAATTTTGTGGATAATTTGTACAACACTATTAACCACCTTTATATTCTCACAAGAATTATTACTACTTCCCCATTTCTTTAATTTCCATGTTATAAAAAATTGCCAAGCAGTTCAAATATTATTAATATGTCTTACAAAACTTGGAATTCTATTACATTATATTATTTGTAACATGTACGTGTATAGCCTTCATAACCTCAGTAACTACAATATTAACTATATATTGGATGCTCACAAATAATTGCCTATGTCAGCCCGCAATTAATTACGCAACAACATTTTTGTAATTATCAACATTTCATTATGCTTACTTGACTTGTGCATGTTTTTGCTAACGCATGTATTGTTATTATTTTTTTTGTACTCTATAATAATACACTTTGCACTGCCTGCTTCTCATCTATACCCTGCATTACTATACATCAATTACATGCACATTATTTTCCAACATTTCACCAACTTTCCTAAGGCCACATTTCTTAACTATACGTTTTCCACTTGTTCGGGCGCCAGCTGTGACATACCTGGTTGTGCCGGGTATTTCCACTGGGACGTACCTATCAGTGCAATACACTGTTCGGGCGCCAGCTGTGACATACCTGGTGGTGCCGGGTATTCTCACTGCAATACAACACTAAGAGAGGGTGTCTTTTACGTGAATGGGTCCCTGGATAAGTTGGTGCAACGTTGGGGTGGTTAATCATAAATTGAAATACAATTATAAACAAGATTTATTTTAAATCAAATTTGTTATTTACATAATCAGACAACGTTTTTACACTCTGCCTTGGTACCAAGATTAAGAGTGAAATGCATTTCTCATACCTTCGGGGCCCCGATCGAATACCTATGATGCTCGTAGAATCGCTCGTGCCGACAGGATTGTCGACCTCTGCTACTGCTGCGGGCCGTCAGCGCCGGATGGCGTGGCAATCGTCCTCGGCCGATGCTCCAGCAATTCTTCCCCGATCAGAATCTTGACACCTCGGCTTCGCACCTTCCTCGAATCACTGTCCGTCAGTGGGTTCAATTACACAACCCGCGCCTACTCTGTATACTGGTCACAGTTTTGTACCGCGCAATTTCAAGAATGTTTCCACCGCGCCAACTAATAAGAACAACATCAATTATTCTACCAACACTAATCTTTCACTATACTGATACTTCTAATGTTCTATTTACACGTCAATTACTCTGCGGTTCCTAATAGCACGTAAAATACGTCGCAATGTTATATGCGTCCATACACCGGCGGAGAACTCTCGCCGCACGTCCGCACTCGTCGCCGCTCTGCTAACCTCTCCGGTCAGCGCCCCGCCAACGGCTCTCGTCCGCGATTCTCGTAACGAACCTTTGCACGTGCGCGTTGCCCAGTTCCAACCGAAATTCACACGCTGGTCTCCCCGGCGGTGGCACCGTCGGCGGCGGCCGCGGTCGCTCGCCGGCCCCGGCGAGCCGCGCTCGGCGCGCGCACCGCGCAGTCCAAACTAGCGATTAATTTCTTACACTAATGATTTAATTAGTGTAATGAAACACATATTCTGGGTTTCAATATATATATATATATATATATATATATATATATATATATGTAAATTTTTATTGCATATGAAAGATAATATTTCAAGATTTTTAGAACATAGAAATCCTCTTCCTAGTGGTGAATATTTGCCTCTTTGATTGATTATTTGGACCTTTTTTCGTGATAATGAATTATCTACAAAATAGTTTATCAATTCCTTCTTTTCCACGATTGTAACGTCAAGAGTAAGCAGCTGGGATGAGATAGATTTTGTTAAACATATCATTATTAATTGTTGAAAATTATGCTGCCAAAAAGATGTATCGGTTAAAACGTTCCTATAACTAATGTAAAATTAAAAACACACCGGGCGCTATGCATTCTCAGCTAAATTCACGCTATTGGAACGATATATAACGGTACAATTCCGTAGTTAGGTGTTAGGCGGAGGAGTTATTTGGAGTGAGTTTGGATTATGACGTGGCTTCCCACAATACTTGTAGAACATCTGGAGTTAGAGCGTTATCCCTAGTTATCAAACCAAGTAAGCGTCTCTTGATCGGATTACAACAGGGATTGTACCATTTTGTTCATTTTAGCAAAAAATAAGTATTAATTATCCTTCCCATGGTACAGTTGTTGAAGTAATACATGCTGATTGTGAATTATTGCAATTCAAAATGAATAAAATAATGTTCGACTTGAAAGGAAACATGAGGATATATAAAATAACACACATATAACATGAATTTTGCGGATAATATAAATTTTATAACACGAACTCTGATTACTTTGAAACTTTGGAATTTGTGTTGGAATTCTACTGTCGATTCAATTTGATAAAAAAATGTTGAAATGAAAAAATGCTTAAAATAGTACTAAAGAAATTAAATTGTTTTGCTATGACCATAAAGACTTCTTAATATGCAAGTTTGATTTCTACCCGTCCTTTAGTGATGGGTTATCCCTAGTGTGTAAATATAAGAGGAAAGTTCATACGTACATTCTAGAAAAACGATTCAGCTGCCAGAGCAATTGCTCCCAAATTTTGCACGAATAGAAAAAAATATAATATATATTTTGCTACTTCGGAATACATGGAATAATTCCGGTGACAGCGTTTTCTAAGTTGTTTCTACACATACACAACACAAACAATAAAAGGAACATTACAATATTCACATATTACTTAATACAATTTTACAAGATTAGTATATTAAACCGATCATGCTAAAGCTGACATAAAATAACAATAATAATTCCAAAAAATAATGTTAAAATATTCTAAATCAATTACAATTTATTTAATCTAATTTGAAAATTTTTGACATTGAGGGAGTCTCACTGTGGCAGGCAATTCGTTCCAACTTTGTATTGTTCTGTACTCTGTTTTCTTTACCGAATTTTTAGAACTACGATCCTTCCACGCGACGCATGTGGGGTTTGATAATCTTGCCCGCACTCTCCCCCCTGGGACGATCACCTTGTATTGATTTGAATAACACAAAAGACGCGATTTCTCTCTGCGTTTTTTTAAAGGTTTCCAAGATATAAATTAAGAATTAGAATAGAAATTAATAATCTTGCACTTACTGGGATTTAATTTCATTTGTGATAGCCCATGATTCTAGCCTATTTAAATCAGCCTACAATGTTTCTCTATCAGTGTATCCTTAATTTCCCGATATATTATACAGTCATCTGCAAAAAGTGGTATTTTTTATTCAATTCTGTGCCAAATATCATTAATATAAGTTATAAATAACAACGGATCTAAGACACTTCCCTGTAGAACTCCGGGCGTTTCTTCTGTCCTCGAAGAAAAAATTCACCGAATTTGCACCCGTTGAATACGCAAGCCGAGAAATTCTCGAATCCAGAGAGCAATTCTCCTGTCAAGGTCTCCTGTCTGGCGTGATTCCAAAACGTTACCCCAAATTTGATTACGCTCCCAACGTTTTCTCTAGGGAATGAGTACGAAGGCCGCAATGCATTTAGGCATGACAGGATGTGGTGGGGCGGTAGAAGCAAGGCAGAGCAGAGCATGGCTTGGTCGGGGAGAGGGAACTCAAAACTAGTATTTACGTTGAATATTCAGTAAGGTCACTCGCGAAATAACTGATGTATTTGATGTTGCACATGAAATAATTTCTTTCTTGGAACTGTCATTTTTTCTTTTCTTTAATTTTCATGGGAGATACTGATGGCACCACCATTGGTTTTTAGAAACTCACTTAATTGGCGTAAATGTTACATGACTTGGCTAAAGCGGAAGGATCCATAATGCATAAACTTCATATTTTGCAACTCTACCGATTTGGGACATCTGCAGTATTTTTCTTGACCTCACTGAATGAACGGATGTACAGAATATGCTTAAGAAGTATGACAAAAAACGCTGTTTTTTGTTCTAGTCATTTATCAGGCGGGAATATGCATATGATTACTCTAACGCTAAATAATCTAAATAAATAGAAATGGCACTATATTCTCACTTATAAATCATAGTTTAATCTCCCTAAGGGTTCATTACTTCACTCTAAAAGCGTTTTTTGTGGATAAAAGAGATAGTTCTCCATAGGCTTCTTGAAGTTATTTAGTCTGTCATTTCGTTCACCATTGCACCATTTCCATCATTGCACAATCATTTCTATATATTCACCATTTCATTCACCTTCGTTCATGTGAGTCGCAACTCTTCTAACAACAATATCGACAATCACTGTCCCTGCAGAAGTTCATAATTTGGAGGAGCAGACAGCGCATCCTCCACCCGAGGTCACTCCGCTCGAGGCCACTCCGCTCGAGGTCAGTTGTGGTGCGCTTGGTGAGACGGAAGACCTCAGAGCAACGGCTAATCCGAAACACGCATCATACGACGCGGCCCATTTCAAGCGACGAATGACTAAATGATGCTTGCTCGGCATTGGCCGAGTCTTTATTTATTAGTCGTGTATAAGCAGTCCCGCCACACCTGACTCCTGTTGGCTGGTAACATTCCCGCCTTCATTGCGGATTACATTTTCGAATGATATTTTGAATCGCCATTCCGCAGGTTCCTTCTCTTCGGTCAAGGAGCGTCAACTGATTTCACTGCAGTGCCTCTGATCGGGGGCACTAGGCTTCACCCCCGACGGAGGCAGGATTTTCGACACTAGAAAGCGTGGTCGAGTTCAGTCGCTGTATGGAGGAGAATTCGAGAGGCTGGCTGATCTGATCGGCAGTTCTCCGTGGTTTTTCCGATCAATACCAGGCGAATGCCTGAGCAGTCCCCTAACAATTGGCCACAGTCCGCTCGAGATCTTACCTTCCTCTTCCTTGTCCTTTCCTCACTCCTTACGTACACAAACTTACAATTACATGCACTGCACGACCACACATGTCGGGATTTTAGAACTTGTCCCGGATGGGATGATGTCCCGCTACTAGAAGATCCCTAGTCGAGGAAAATCCCAGCTAGCCGACATAGGTGGGCGCCGGATATTATCAACCAGCGAGGCAATATCTCTGCCACATACCGCGATAGAAACATTCACTGCACTTACGGAACTGATAACCTGGCAGTTGACGCACCCAGAAAAACTAATAAATCAATCGGGTTCCTTCTCTGCTGCACGTAAGTATTCCTGCAAAATTTCGAAGAAAATGTTCCAATGGTTTAATTGGTTATTTGTAACACGCACACGTACGTACATTCACTTTTATGTAATGTACATGTTAGGTAGGAAAAACATGTATCCGATTTCAGTAAATGATTAATTTATTTTGTTTCCGCTGGGGGCAAACAGCTATCGTGTTTAGGCTCGCAAGTGCTGGGCGTGTTAAATCCCGAGAGGTGGTGGTGTACATCTCCCTCAAGGCCGTGATATCCGCCGCCAACCTACAGGTTGGTTAAGGTGTTTCCTCCTTCAGGTGTCTCGCCTGAGCTTAGCCTCCTGAGCGGTCTCCGGAGAAGTGTGATAGTGTAGTTCATGTACGTATGTGTGTAACGAGTGATGATAGGACAAGGAAAAGGAAGGAAAGATCGCGCGCGATCCTTGGCCTGTTTTTTTTGGGGGGGTAGTGCTCCGTCATTCGCCTGGTATTTATCGGAGAAAACACGGAAAACGACCCACTACTAGGATTCGCTGCCACATAGTTAAGTAGCTTAAGTAGGGACTCGAATCTTAAAAACTTCTCTCAGGGGCACGACAGGGGGATCAGCAGTTTGTTCGATTTGAAGCCCAAGCGATGTGGGGAGAGCGTTTTTGAGGCTGTCTATCACTTGGGCCCACTGCGAGCGAGGGGGGGGAGGGGCAGTGCGCGAGTGATCGATTACCGTCCGAGGGCCCTCAACCCTTGCGCGAGCCGCGCCCCGCGTCGCCCCTCCTCGCCACGCCCCGCCGGCGGCGCTCCGAATGCGCGCACGCGGCAGGCGACACGCCCCCCTCCGCCCAGCGTGCGAAAGCATCGGCCACGGCTCAGCACCCGGCTCAGCTCCGGCCTCTCGCAAGGCGCTCCCCGCACCCCTGACGCGGCGCGAACAAACTCACGCAGTAGAGAGAAAGACATGTAATGCTGCGGGAAAAAGACAGCGAATTTTCGACCGAAAGACTCTTATTACAGGGCTTTTGTAACGTAAAAAGGCAAAGTGTGCGAGGTAGGTCGGATATTTTCATAAACGGCAAGACAAGCTAGACGGGCGAGCAGGTCCGAGCAGGCATACAATGGAATAGATAAAAGTAGGTCCCGCCGCAGGGCATGACTAAATGGAATTCCTCTTCCTGGCTAATTATTTACTGCAAAAAATGTCCGGACAACGCCGGGAGCTTCAGCTAGTATATATATATATATATATATATATATATATATATATATATATATATATATATATATACAGCTAGCTGTATATATATATATATATATATATATATATATATATATATATATATATATATATATATTGGCGGAAATTGTATTGCAACACCCAGATTGCATTGTACAATTTTATCCTGCGTATGAATACAGTTCATACAGACATACTACTACACATGATTACATGGGCAGAGCCATGTGAGACTCGCGCGTCCAACAATAGAGAGAGACATGGACCGGAAACGCCACATCAATACAGCGTCTACCCACAGTGGTTAGTTAGTCAAGCCCTGATGCGGGCTGGCACCCCATCATGCAGGTGGCGAATAGTGTCCTGCGGTACACTTTTCCACCCCTCCTGCACCGCCTCACCTGCGTGAGTTGGCAGAGTTGTTGGGGGAGTCGCAGCACGGGTGAGGCGTTGGCCCATCATATCCCACACATGCTCGATCGGGGGAAAATTCAGGCCAGGGCAGTTGACGAACATCGCGGAGAGCCTGTTGTGTAGCGCGGGTGAGGGCAGGCATTGTCCTGCTTGGACAGCGCACTTCCGTTGCAAGAAAGGCACGAGCACAGGCCGCACAACGTGCTGGATGTATCCGGCGATGGTCAATGATCCCTCCACGACGAAAAAAGAACGCACGTTGTAGCACATGGCACCCCACACCATCACTACCGGGGTGGGCCCTACGTGACGTGGACGAACCCACTCCGGACACACGCGCACGCCTGCGCGACGCTACACACGCACGCGACTATCACTGGCGTGCAGGCAGAAGCGGCTGTCATCACTGAACACCACTGCACGCCATTCTCTGTCCCAGCTGACCCGCACATTGCACCACGCCAGACGTGCCCGACGATGGTTCGGCGTGAGTGGCAGTCGGGCTAGCGGAATGCGTGATTGTAATCCTGCAGCACGTAACCGGTTCCCAACGGTGCGGAGAGACAGTTTGGGGACCACATGTGCCTGTATCTCGGCGCGGGTGTCCGTACGGTCTGTCAACGCCGCCCTCACAATGCGTGGATCTTGACGTTCGCCAGTGCTCCGAAGTGGGTCTACGGCTGTGGGAATGCTCGTCTACCCGTCGTCGCCGGAACCGCAGCATCGACGTCGCATCACGTGGGCTGCAATGCGCCGAAGAGACAGCTCGGCTTCGCGCAGGCCGACAATCCGACCTCGTTCAAACTGGTTCAATTGCTTAAAGAACGAACGAGTGTGACGCCGTGGCATACCCGAATAGACCTTATCGCAGTAGACAGCGCCTTTTAAATCCACGGAGTAGTTGGCACGTCCTGGCTATTTCGTCACGCTGCAATTACGTCACCGGGCGTCAGTCATCCGTGAAATGTTAATCACCGTTTATACCACCCCCCATCCCTAACATCCCTAATCACCTTCTTGATTGCTCTTGCCCTTCCCGAACTTTTTCTGCCAGTATACAATTTTATATATATATATATATATATATATATATATATATATATATATATAGTGTGCACTAGTGGTTGTTGTTAGTTTGTTTGTATACACATATGTGTTTTTTCATGGAGAATCTATTTATGATGTTCATTTTGTTGTAACTCCACTAGATGGCACTTCAGGTAAATGCAATTCCGAATCGAGTAGGGTTTTCTTGTTGCTGGGCGTTGCTGTGTGACACAGGGCGAGGACGATGACATGAGAAGCTGGCGGCGCGGGATGAAGAGAGGAGAGAGAAGGGAAAGAGAGGGAAAGGATAGGGAAAAGAGATAGAGACAAAAAGAGGGAAAAGCGGGAGAGTGAAGGAAAAGAAGAGAGGGGGAATAGGGAGAGAGTGAAGGGAGAGAGAGAGAGAGGGAGAGAGAGAGCAACGTCTCTGCCGGGTTCTGCTACTTTGCTATATAAGGGCACAGGATTTTTCCACTTTTTCGTCACGAGGATCCGACAAACGATTTTCTGACGAAAATTCGCCATTTTACTGCCCACTATTACAATACGATCTCTTCTTACGAGGCGAGAATGTAAGGGTGAGAAAGTAACAATTCACTTCCCCGGTATTGGGGACAAACAAAACATATTTTTCAGTCGAAAATCGGCAATTCTGCGTGTTGTACGTTGATTTTTCTGAAGGTGAATCTGAATTGGTATCTGGTTTTAATGTTGAGTATAGAAGAGGTGGTTTTGCATTAATTTTTATGGCTGAATATTCAAGAATTTTATTTATAAGAATGTTAACTATTTTGATTTTTTTTTGGTGGTGATTTATTTTCTTTATTATTTTATTTTATATTGGTTTTTATATCATTTGTTTTTATTTGGGTTCGAGGTACTTTACCTCGTTTTCGTTATGATAAGTTGATATATTTGGCTTGAAGGATTTATTTACCTGTTTCTTTAAATTATTTAATTTTTTTTGTTGTTTTTCATTTTGAATAAATAATGTGGTTTATTGAGACATTTTAAGAAATTAAAGTTAATAGAATATAATTCTATCTTTTGTTTTCAAAACAAATGCTTTAAGCTTATTAACTTAATTAATTAGTTGATTAATTGATCTCATAATTTAAATATTATGGGATTAATAATGAAGTATATAAAATATCTAATGGTTAGGATTTGTCCTGTTAGGATGTATGGTTCTTCAACTGGTCGGGCTCCCTTTACTACGTATATAGTACTGTAGTATAGGGCTTCCCTTTACTACGTATATAGTACTGTTATGGGTATTTTAATTTTTACAAAATGTGGAAGAATTTTACCTATAAAATTACATCTTTCATTTTCAACATAAAATAACTTTTTGTAATAACAACCTGTCACGAAAGTACCTTTGAGTTTTAATTGTTCTCTCAGCTTTCTGTATTGCTCATTACATGACGGTACGTTTGAAGAAGAGTCTTCAAAATCAATCACAAAACACGAAGAGAACTCCTCCAGCAATATTATTAAAACCATTTTCAATATTCTGAACGAAAAGAGAACATAGTGCATGCAAATATAAAATGTTTATGTAGTAGTTAATGATTATTTGACATT
Organism: Gryllus longicercus; assembly: GCA_038098605.1. Taxonomy (NCBI): domain Eukaryota; kingdom Metazoa; phylum Arthropoda; class Insecta; order Orthoptera; family Gryllidae; genus Gryllus; species Gryllus longicercus. Next base: position 1,358,483 of record JAZDUA010000358.1, on the reverse strand, counting down.
TATCTTACTTTCTGTAAGTTCAATTGAAAATTCAATACAGCTAATATATTAAGACTAGTTCATATAATACAAAATTATTACATATGTTTACCATCTACCCCTTTTTACTTTTTGGTATACTTTATAGTGTAGAGTAAGTTACGTAATTCTGCAGCAAAAAATTGAGATTTTTCGGCAAAATATCATTTTGAAAATCCCTGATGCCGACAAAGTGGATTTTTTTTATTCTAGACATAGCAACTTACTTCCTGAAACACTTTGTCGACAGAATCCACGTTTGTTTGTGTTTTTCATTTATTTCTGCTTTGCCTGAAGGCCCTCAGCAGTCGAGTACTATACTTGAGGAAACAACGAATTATTTTAGCCTTGTTTAAGGAAAACTTTCACAGATGGTCAGGGGGTCGAAGAACTATCGCGATTGTTTCCGCTTAGTCTGTTATGAGAATTTTGTTTTTCAATTTTGAAATGTACAGCTGAGGGAATTTGGGGAAATTTTTGGATAGAAGCGAGTGGATTGGAGGGAGAAATGGACTGAGATCGGAATGATGCCGAGTTCGTTATGTAACTGGGAGTTGGGTACAAACCAGGGAGCTTTCGTAATGCTTCGGAGGACTTTATTTTAGAAAATCTGCATTTTTTTAGCATTTGATTTGCTGGCTGAGGTCCAGATAGAAGAAGCGTAGCATAAGATTGGACGAATCATTGATTGGTAAAGATGAGAAGCAACATGAAGTAGCTAGGGTGAAGATTGTTTTAGTATAGGATGTAATTAGTGGGTTCTACGGGTGGCCAGATGTATAATGTGAAGAATATTTGATTTCCAAGTGAGCCTTAAATCAAAAAGTACACCAATATTGCTGGTTGTTGTTTGAGAGCCAAGATATATGAGGTCTCAACTTTTTCAAAATCTCTTCAACGAATCTACAATTTTTTATTAAACTTCCCCCTCGATCATTATTAAACTTTGTCATCACTTTAATTGTCACTTAAAAGAATGGTGCAGGCCTTATTTTCGTTAAAATCTCTGATATTTTGAAAATTCAAAAAGTTCAATTATTTTAGGTATCTATATTAGGCAAATATAATTCTGACGATAGAGATTTTGTCCTAAAGGAAATCTATTGTTGAAAGAGAACTTGAAATAAGGTTGTGTAATATTTTTCGAAAAAATAAGTTTTCATTTTAGTCGTAATTTTGAGCGAAATGAGGTAATTTTTATTTTTTAAGCAATTATTTTCTCAAAATTTGATTTCCAGCAAACACTGTATTTTCGAAAATAACTTCCAAGTTAAAGGTAGAGATTTTGCCTTGAATAAAATGTGTTCTAAAAAATCAGCCCTTTAAAAAAGGTAATTTTATAAACGAGTTGTTTTCGCGTAATTTCGGCATGAAATTAATATAATATATACATATGCACAAAAACAGTTCTACATGTTTTCTTATATTATTTATTTTCACAGACAGAACAAGTAACGCATAAATTATGGCGCATGACTAATTTTTGTTGAACTCTCTGAGTAACCAATCAATCATCACCATCATCATTGTGAGCCGTTCCCCTGAATGAGACCGAAGACACCGAGTTGAGGGGCAGAGGATGGCTATGTGGAGGTGACGTGATTGCGCGGGAGGGGGGGGGGGAGCCCCGCTGTTTGGCCATTTTGCCGTCGCGTCGTCGTCGCAGCGGCCGGCGCGCAATTTGCATGTGACAGCTCCCTCCCGCGCCGCCCCCCCCCCCTCCATCCCCCTTCCCTATTGGGCGAGCGCGTAGGCGGCGCAGAGCGCGGGCGGGGATGGGGCAATAACTCAGCGGCGCGAACAAAGATAAAAGGAGTCTGCCTCTACCGGTATGTGGTCTATGATGCCTCCGCCGAAGGGAATTCTGCACAAGATTTAACTTCCGTCTCCGCATTCATTTACATCAAGCGATATGAAATGTGTTTCCTAACGCTGCTTTCTAACATCTTTGAGTCACCGAGATGAATAATGTAATTTCTTTCGTCGTTGTTTCTGCGTTGGGTTGTCTACAGACTATACTTTATTACTACCTTTTATGGGAGTGAAATTAGGAATATAGGAAATACATACCTAAACTGTCTATTTCCCAAAAATTACATGAAAACTATTCTTTTTTTCGAAAAATTGTGGTCATGGTGGGGCATGAGCTTAATTCAAGATGTCTTTTTACAGGACACATTTCATTAAGGAAATAAACTCTACCTTTAATATTATTTTGTAGTTGAAGTAAGACGGCTAAAAAATTGCACTTTTGCAATTTTCGAAAAATTAGGGGGTTTAACGAACAAGGGACCTGTTCCATTCTAGTGTCCACCATTGAGTGTCCTTTACGCAATACGAGAACAAAGTTTAACAAACTATTTTGGACTGTTTTGGGGGAAATTTTGAAAATGTTTTTGCGGCTTTACGTAAACTATCCTCAGAAATCAAAATATCCGTTTGAAACTCCGAAAGCCTTCGTTCAGATCAATCGTGGAATATCTATCTCTGAGAAAATCGGAGGAATGGTTAACACTAGCGTTGACCAGACACCGTCAGACGTTTTGCCGTCAATCGATTTTTCGGTATCAATGGCCCAGAAAACGTGGCTTCTGGCTACACACGTGTGAAAAGAACTTTTCCTAAATTTAGCATCCGGATTTATCCATTTTTTCGTTGCCAAGGCCCGGCAATAAAGGTCTTTTTTAACCTAAAATTCGTCGTTTTCCGACGAACGATTACATAACTTTCTCGTCTTACAAAATTCGTGTGAAAAAATAAAAACGTACTTCAAAATGATGTTTGAGTCGTATTACTTATTACATTGACACAATCCGTACAAAAGGATTAACGAGACCACTTGGAGATGTTTCGGCGAAAATTTTATTTTTAATATTGCCCATATTTCTCATAAACTTAACAAAATGAGACAATATCCTGCATTTATATCGTGAGAGTTCAACGAAAGTGAGATCTGTACACTTTTTTGAGCACCCTTTGGGACATCCGTAGAAAAAGTTCAAGAAAACAATTTTGAGAATTTGTTTCATATAATTAGTATTAACTTGAAACAGAAATTACGAGTTTTTTTAAATATCTGATTTTCCAGAATAGATTTTATCAAAGACTAATATCTTTATTTTTAATATTGAGTTACTTTTGTAATGTTATATTTTTTTAATTTTCGAAATTACAGAATTGACCGAAAATGGGACTAGTGCCAATTATTTTACCGTCTTCTGGTACTGTTCGTCCCGCCATACATTTACAGCCTGACAGTCTAGTTAGTAACTGCACAGATTAAATCTTGCACAATAAACTAAACAATACATTAAGTTGTTAAGAGCGCTCCTGAGGCCTGGGTTTCACACTAGCCTATGAAATGTATCGTTCATCCTCTCGAGAAACGCTCCTAACACGCAATGCGTGTTGCACGTTTGATTGTTATCATTCGTCTGATATTGAGCTGTAATATGAGTGTTTAATATGTGAATGTTTAGTTTTCACGACGAACTTATGTACATGTGATAACATTATGACTCTCTGAGGATGAATAAAGCGGACTAGCATGGAACCTCAACCTTCCCGCAGAGTTTGAATGTCACATCTGAAAGAGTGAGGATACCACAAATGTTGGCCTCTGAGCCGTAAAATATTAATGTGTCGACAAAGCGTGGGCACATTCATAATGACATCTCTTAATATGAGGTCATAAAGAATTTTTAATTATTAAATAATATAAAGAAAACCATGTGTTTGAATGACTTGACCTATTACTTTCCTAGTATAAGAACTTCTGAAACATTAAATCACAAATACACGTTTTAAACTCGCAGAGCTAGGAGTTCCTCTAAATCGATAGAGAAATATCAATTATGGAGAAAATCTCCAGGAAGATTTAGGCCCTAACATTGCCAACAGAAAGAGAGACAGACTTTTTGGTGTCTATCGATTTTTCGGTATCAAGGACCCTCAAAACATGGATTCTGTCTACGCCACGTGATAGAGGAATAAATTTATTATACAGAGGAACAAGATTTATTCATTTTTGCGTTACCAAAACTCGTAAACAAAAGTTTTCTGTCAAATAATCACTGTTTTCTGCTGTACGATTACTTTCTCTTCCTACGATCTAAGGCAAACATGTAAAACTTTAAGACTACTTTTAAGAAAAATTTTAATGTTCCATTGATTTTATGTGAAGTACCCGTAAGTTTAAAAATTTGTTTTCAAAATCGTATGTCTTCGAGTCGGTCCAGATCGATAGGGAGAAAATTGGGGGAAATCCTTGATAGTTTAGGCAGAACTGTTGTTCACAGACGGACGGACACACGGAAGGACAGGTCAACAGATGGACGCACAGACAGACAGAGGATCTTTTGAGAAAAAACAACACCTTTTCAGTGTCAGAGAATCTCAATAAGTTAATTTCCGCATTATGATAAATTAATATATTTGGCTTCAAGGATTTTATGTCTGTTTCTTATCTTAAAACCACAAAAAACATTTTTCACAACATTACATAATTTTCACTTTATTAAGTATATTACCGATAAACGAGAAAGTAAAGAGATTCCTCCGAATATCCTTAAAAAGCAAGAGTATCAGTTGTTAGTGAAGCGTCGCGGTTCGCACGTCCACACCTGCAGCGACGGGGAGGTCAGGAGAAAGCCAGGTCGTGTGACCATCGAGATAACAAATCTCGTTATTTACCCAGGCGTCGCTCGCGTGGGGCAACCCGCCGCATTAGCATATAAACCCACGTGGCGAGAGGGCAGCCCAAAGGGAGGTCATGGGCCGCCCCGGCCGCCTTCCCCGCCCGGCCACCACTCCGCCCCGTCACCTCCCTCGCCCCGCATGCTCCATGCACTATCACCTACGACGACTAGTTCCTCCCCCCCCCCAATAACCGAACCCTAACCTCCTCATCCCACAATCTACCGCGCCTTTTCCTGTTCCTCATCCTGCCCCACCCTGGCAACTGCACAGGTCCGCCAATTGCTCCACCCCATCCGTCGCCCCCACCCCGCTACCTCTCTCGATGAAAACTCGCCACATGCCTCACCACCTCTCCCACCTGGTCACCTCCGCTCATGCCCCATTTCCCTTCCCCACGCCTTCTCCCAGCCATTATTCTCCTTGTCCCTCCCCGCCTCTTCAACCTCTCCCATCCCCAATCGCCACTTTCCCCGCCACCTCAATCACTATGCCACCTGCCCCGCCAACAGCCCCGCCACGCCTCCTCCCACACCTCCCATCCCGCTGCGCCCTGGCAAATGCCCAGCTCCATCTCATGCTCCACCCCCACCCCTCAGCCGCCGAAAGCCTCCGCGATACACCACCTGCCCCGCCCAAGAACAAGGATTTTCGACACCAACTTCATATAAAGCTAGGTCAAATACAGTTGCTGTCTGGAGGAGAATTCTAACAGCCGGCTGCTCTGATCGATAGTTTTCCGTGGTTTCTCCGATCACCACCAGGCGAATGCCGGAGCAGTATCCTAACAAACGGGCCACGGATCGCATGCGATCTTTCCATTCTCTTGCTTGTTCTACCCTCAGCCCTCACACACACTTACCCTTAACGACCACACATGTCGGGAGACCGGTCGGGAGCTTAGAGCTTATCCCTCCTGGGGCGGTGCCCCGCTGGTGGGAGATAACCTGCTAGCCGACTAAGGAAAACTCCTCTAGCTGACTTGTAGGCCGGTACCTTATCCCACTATCAAGGGAGAAGGTCACCGACACCTCCCTAGCAAAATACACGCACTACACATACAGGACGAATGACCTTAGCAGCTGCCGTGTCCGGATTGATCAATCAATCAGAACCCGCAGTGCGATGCGTTGCTGTGCCACGGTGGCATTTAACAGACGCGCTCCAATGTAACTGGAACATCGACGAGGGCGGCAATGTAATTAAAGGAACATTTAATGCATTTACTAACTAATGATATATATATATATATATATATATATATATATATATATATATATTGAAACACAGAATGTGTTCCCTTACACTAATTAGAATATTAGTGTAAGTAATCAGGATATATTTTGGACTGCGCGGTACGTACGCCAAGCGCGGCGAACAACGACGGGAGCCAGCAACGGTCGCTACCGCCACCGTTGCCACCGCGGCGAGGACAGCGTGAGAATGTCGGTTACGAACGGGGCAGCGAACGAAAAAGATGTTCAGCCGTTATAACAGTCAGGCCGAGCCGCCCGTCGATGAAGGACGTGGCCGGCGTGCTCCCGACCAGGAAATGGTCGTTAGGAGAATTGCGAAGAAGAAAGACGTTAGCGGAGCGGTGAAGAGCTCGCCGCTAATGCATGGATAAAATGAACATGCGAAGTAGTTTATAAAGTAATAGTAACTGTTAAACAATAGATAGGTGAAGTGAATACCGATAGCATTATGAGAATAAGAGTTCGGTGCCTATAGAACAATCGATTGCACTCGTATTAATTAGTGTGGCGAGAACAATATTGAAACTATGTTGTGCGGAACTGTGACCAGCACGTGTGGCAGCCGCGGGTTGAGTAATTAAGTTCAACAACGGAAGGTAATTAGAGAAGGGTGTGGCGCCGAGGTGCCAGGAGCTGCATAAGGAAGAATTCGCCAGGTTACCAGCCGGGGCGACCGCCCTGCCATCAGCCGCCGACGGCGCGCAGCTGCTGCCGAGGTCGTCGACCCCTGCCGACACGAGCCGTGCTCCAAGCATCGAAGGTATTTGGTCGGGGCCCCGAAGGTATGATAAATGCATATTACACCTAATCTTGGTACCAAGGGAGAGTGTATAAATACTGTCAGATCATGTATTTAACAAATTCAGCTTGTAAATAAACATTGTTCATGATTGTATTTTCTTTTCTAATTAACTTTCCCAATGTTATACCAACTTACCTCAGGGACCCATTCACGGAAAAGATACCCTCCATTAGGATTTTATTGCAGTGAAATACCCGGTCTCACCAGGTACGTCACAGCTGGCGCCCGAACAGTGTATTGCACTGATAGGTACGTCCCAGTGGCGGTCTCACCAGGTACGTCACAATATATATATATATATATATATATATATATATATATATATATATATATATATATATATATATAGTCATTTACTGAAACTTTGTGTTTAAAATATTAATACTTTCTGGGATTGTATCAAAGCTTGTAATTTTTAATATTTTCTGCATTTTCGGATTATTCAACGCGAACAAGTGCCCGTGTACTTTTCCTATAACTAGTTCAAGATTTACTGTGATCATTTAATTCTACAACTGTTATCTACATCGACTGATACTAAGATAATATTGCAAACGGTTTATGGGCAGGCCTGGCTGTAAGAAAACGCCGGAGTTTCCACGAATGTACAACTATTTCGGTTTTAGTGAACTTCTATAGTAGTTATCTACAACATAGTCTGGTATAGTGAACTTCTTGGGACTAACACTTTTGGCCACTATATCAGAGGTTCACTATATCCGAAGATGTTAAAATTAAATAGAATTTCTCCAGAATTATGGGTTTTATTAATATATCTAGATTTACAAAAAATACATAAACAGGCCGAACTGAAAATTTCAATATCTTTATTTGTCTTTAAAAAATCAATAATTTTCAGTTATTTGCTTTGTACATTTTTCATTACGAATTTCTCTAGATCCTTCTCCAGAGTTCATGTTTTCGCCATACTTGACCCTGCATTGTCCTCTGCCTCGAAGTATCATAAGGCAGTCTTGGCACCCTTCAATGCCTCGTGTATTGTTGGATGCCCCACTTCTCGAAGGTTCTTGTATTCCCTCAATAACATACGATCAAGGCGCAAGCGGCTAATGAAACTGATCGCTTTTCCGCGCTGCATGGCGGGTATCGGGAGGCTGTGGGTCAGTGGCAGTTGCGCGCTTCCTGTCGCCTACGTAGAATACAGCGCGCTTTGACCCGCGGAATACCACGTAACTTCAGGCTTGAAACTGAGTGGCATGAGATCATCAGTAAGGTTCCCATTCCGGGTCCGCTACGATCACCTTAAAGGAGACTTCTTGGATTATGATCTTTGGCCGATATTTTTTCAAGCTCCCTACTGTTGGAATTTGAGACAATAAGGCGATATATTATTTTCCAGGAGGAAATTAAGTTTTATATCGTAAATTCTATAACCGTGGTCCAGGTTAACTACAAACGTATCTTCTTACGTTTGTTTGTAATGTAACTGAAACGGGACCAGAGACTTAAGTTTACTATAACCGAGTTCACTGCAACCGGAGTCGACTGTACTACGTACGGATACGCTTTCCAACATTTTTTCTAAACATCTTATAACGGCAGAAAGACTTATTTTAGGGTTAACAAAGGTTATAATAAGAAACTTCCCAAACGATGAAAGAGTAACTCCTTGTCTAAACAAAGATAAACGGAAAAAAATACGGTGGGGTACGTTGTTACCCCCCTACATTTGTATGCGAATAATTTGGTGAAACAATGCCCGGGGCTAACTGAAGCGAAGACGCCCTGTGGGGGGAGGGGGGTATATAAATCCATCAGGCGCGTTCACACGGCGCGGCCTTTGGCCCTTTGGGTGAGGTGACAGGCGGCTCGTGGCCGGTCGCAGCCCGGAGCAAAGCTGGAACACCCACACCCTCCAACACGGAAGAATAAGGGTGGAGATGATATTAGCAATGATAATGACCAGTGCCAACATGCTGCACTTCATCAATCATGGGATTAAAAGTTGAAAAAGTTTCATATTCATTTCACTTATGAAAAATTTAAAAATTTGAATTACGGAATATAAGACGTAGATATAAGACGTATTATAAATGGCTGAAATGCATCGTTTCCGAGATGTGCGCGATGGTAAATCTGTTGTAGGTAATGTGAATTGCGCGTTACATTAGTACCTGATAATCCAAAATGTCATAATTACTAATTTATATGTATTTCGTCTTAAATCTCAGATTCAGGACTGTCGGGGGGGGGGGATTCCCTATCCAGCAGTAATACACTAAAGCCATTTTGTCTCGATGGTTTCTTTCAAGAGAGAGTAATTCTTCATCATTTGGCAGCTTATTATAGAGAGAAAGAATGAGAGAAATTTAGGCCATTACTAAAATATAGAAAAGGTATTGGAACCTGTAAGGAAAAGGAGATAATTGTTCTTCAGTAATTTCTATAGAATGTCTGATAATATATTTTAAAATATATATCTTTTCAGTTATGTATGAGTAACGAAGTCATCAGCAGCTGGATAAAAGAGAATAAAACGTTTTCGAAACAAGTGTAATGTAGACGTTAAAAGGTGAGGAATGGATATATTGTGACCCAACGTGTGGATAATCTAGAATGTTTTTGAATGTCACGTGATTTAATTTTATTTTGCTTTCATATATATATATATATATATATATATATATATATATATATATATATATATATATATGTAATGTAACAAACGTACATAATAGAGCCGTCAGCAAACTATACATTTAATGCAGTTAACCACACTTCTAGCGCCAGTGATTCAACACAACTTTTTCTTTTCTAGGGATAATTAGAATTAAGAGAAGATGTTCTCAGTCTTTCGTTAGAAACCTTGAATAGTAAGTCTATGTTGTCACTGCAACGTTTTCTGTGCCTCCGAATTGAAAGGCGGGCCACAGTGGGGGGCAGGGCGGGGGACGAGGCAGGGCCAGGAGGTGGGGGAAGGGCGCCCACGCCTTTTGCATGCAAACGAGACCCCGCCCTGCCCCCCCTCCTCAGCCCCGCGGGGCCCATGGGCCGGCGCTGGCCCTTTCGCCCCCACCGCAGCGAATTCGACGACGGAATTAAATTTTATGGCGCGCGGCCGGTCTCCATGAATATTATATAAAAAGATGCCTTCTTCACTCGCATGAGAGGATTTCCTCAGTCGGTTTTCACACGAGAGATGAAAATGCGGGTGACTACGTCCTGGGTACGAGGACGACACCGTTAATGCGCAAGAAACTCCTTGCGGGAGCCTATGGAGTTTACTTTGGGTTACAACAATATTGAGGACAAATGACGACCCACAATTGATGTTCATTTCAAATATTTTGCTAAGTATATATTGTTTGTAAAAACCGGGAAGTAGATAAGTTTCGTCTCAAACAGGAAAACAGTAATCATGGCCATGATTTGTATGAAATGACATAGTATTTGTTTGATTACTGAAAGTGAAACTTTTGTCATAAGTACACAAAAAGATAAGTACTTTTGACAAAATTTTATTTACAATTTGTTCAAAATTCTTTCAAAATCATGCGTGGAAGATTATTTTAAGTTTAGTTCCACTTTAGATGGTGAATGCGATTTAGTAGCAGATCTAGATTTAACTAAATATTATTTAGTTCAAGAGAGGTCCCATTATTCTTCAGTTGTGAGTGAAGTTTTAACTGACAGTAAGCAGTATTGAGAAATAAAGTTTTGACAATTGAATATCATGCATTGTATATCATTTTCTGAATTTTTATCTTTTTAATTAACTGTATATGTGTGGTATATGGTCCTCTAGTTATTTTAAATAGTCAATTTTGTAATAAAATGAGAAATATTCATAACTTAATTTCTAATATACTCCACATATTCAATTATAAGACGGTCATAACATAAGAAGATTAACTATATTTCGTGTATATTTTACTCTGTATTTTGAACATTTTAGTCCATGGACTGAGTGAGTCGTATACATATGAGTATTTCAGAAGTAGATTTGCTTAGGAGAATGTTATTTCACATAAATTGGATCTCTGATTATAATAAATCGAGGTGTTGCAAAAGCTGGTGAGTGCCAAATTAACTATTAACGGAGAATAAAATAAGAAAATAAGGAAAATAAGCAGGGGAGGAGGAACAACGAGAAATTACAAAACTAGTTGAAGAGGACCTAAGAAATGGATAAAGAAAGAATAAATTAGTCAATAAATAACAGTGTCTTTACTCGTACATGTCAAACAAAATAATAGACGAAAAAGTAAAAATTGACAGAAGTGGTAGTGGACGAAAGAACACCGAAAAAAAAGAACCGTTCGAGTCTACCAGATCCATGATACTGTAACAAGGAAACTTGTGATCCATGATACTGTAACAAGGAAACTTGTGATCCATGATACTGTAACAAGGAAACTTGTGATCCATGTAACTGTAACAAGGAAACTTGTTACAGTATCATGGATTTGGTATACTCCAACGGTTCTTTTTTTTTTCGGTGATGATACGAAGAATGGAAAGATGGAAAAATAACAATGTAATTCTCTAACTACCTCAAGTAAACTGAAACGACAAACCACTTATAAACAGAGAACTACGGCCAGATTCAAATATGGTGATGAGGAGCGATTCACCGCGTGAATTCGCGAGCCAGTACGTCGTGCCCCAGTTGAGCTTCCGCCCAGCGCTGCGCGCCCGCCTTCGAAGAACGCCCATCTCCAAGGCTGCGCTTCCGCGAGGCCGGGCAATCAGATCCCGCCGGGGGGGAGGGGGGTGAGATGTCACCAGCAGCAGCGACGCGATCGGGCGTCGCGTCGCGACGGGCAGGCGGCGGCCGCGGATCAGATAGCGCCGCGCGCGCCGGGGGCGGGGCGGGGGCGGGGGCGGGGCGGGCGGGCGGCCGTGAGTCAACGGGGCGACTGGGCCGGCCCCCAAGGGCTTTGCCGGGCGCGCGCCGCGAGCGGAGATAGCCCGGCGGCGGCGGCGGCGGCCGCGCTATCTAAGCTCCGCTGTTTTATGGAGCGAGGGGCGCCACCGCCGCCGCCGCCGGCGCGCGCATTGTTTGGGCAAGTCTCCGCGAGGGGGCGCGTCGATCGGCCCAGGCCCCTCTCCCCCCTGGGGGCCCCGGGGCACAGTGCTCCCGCGCGCCGCGGCCGCTGGAGGTGGCAGATGCGATCGCCCACGCGAAAACTAATTACGTCTTCAACGGCGTTGTTCGGGTCACAGAGAAGGCACGCAACTGCCACTCAAATTACTCACACCTATGATCCCTCTATATAAAAAATGGATGATGGCATATCCGAAACATATCTTAGTGTTGTTTTTTTTCATGGAGGTTTTTATGGTGTTTACATTGTTGCAACTCTCCACTAGATGGCGCTTCAGTTAATTCCCAATCAGCCTGGGCTTCACCATTGCTGTGTGACGCGGGGTGGAGCCGAGTAGGTCAGGACGAGCGAGCGACGCGGGATGTATACAGGACGAAACTGATGCTCGGCTAGAAGACGATAGCAAGGGTGCAATTGCGGTACGAGAACACCAAGGAAACGGCAGCGGGGCGTAATTCTGCTAGTATAATTTAAACCTCCTAACATGAGCGCTCAATCCTGATGAAGACACACAAGCAATGTCCAACCTAAGATCCCGATAAAATAACTTCCTTGCATAAAAACCTGTTTTTGAATATTCATGTTTCTGATGATGCAGCTCTGTGAAGATGCTTCAACCCAATTCGAAATTTATTAAAAATGGCTTTTAAATAGCGTTACAGGCTCAGAGGCATTCGCCTAGCGGCAGTGAGTGGAAGATGTCTCTGAGCCTCCCGCAGCCGCGCGAGCCCTCGCGTGCACTGCAAGGAAGGGGGCGTGGGGGGGGGGTCCGTGCGCGCGGGGCGCAAACACGCGCGGTTATCTCGGGAACCAGTTGCCCCGCGGGCGAGGGGGGCGAGGGGGCGGGGGGGCGGGGGGGCGACGTGACCCTCATTCACCGCCGCGACGCGAAGGGGCGCGCCCGGCGACGCTGCGGGACCGGGTGGCGAGGGGAGGGGACGCGGCTCTGCGAGGGAGAAGCTGTGGAGAGCGTTTGGACATTTTTTGCGATGTTTACTACATCCCGGATACATAGACTTCCAATACATTGCTGTATCGATACATCGGAGTGTATGAAAATTACCATCCTCCTTCTCGGATCTCTTGAAGAGACGGTCTTCAACTACATTTTAATTCTACTCTTAAGATTTAGACCGCTCCGCAACTAGAGATGTTTTCCCTTATACGCGAACATATCGTCTCTATGTCACACATACGCCTATACTACATTTATAGTAAATTTTTGGAGAGTTAAAATTTGTATGACTTCTGAAGACGATATCATATTTAGGAACGTATCAGAGTCCTGACAAAAGCTCAAAAGAAAATAGACGTATTAGTAAGAAAAGACAAAAGAAATTGATTTCATTGACCCACAGGCACGAATAATTCCATCGTATTCATTATGAGACGAAATAAAAATTCAATTGCTTTTGAACAAAGATTTCAGCATTAGGCCAATGTCAGAGAAAAGGTGTTCTCTCTTTTCCAATTTTTGAAACAGAAGAAATTATTTTGTATCCAACGACTTATACAGTGTAATAACACTAATAACTAACAGTGTAATAACACTAAAACACTAATACAGTGTTTGAAATACTACAACTTTAATACTGAAACTGCTGTGAAATAAGTGCTAAAAAAACGTAAATGAATTATTCTTGTGAACTGAATTCTTGTTTCCCCATTGTACTTCAAACTTATTTGATATTTGAATAGACACAAAGATGGCAATGCTCACATCCATCACTTACAATACTCAATTTTGAAATCAATAGAACCAACTCACTATGCTAGCTATGCACGTTCAAGGAACTGAATTCAAGTATTTCGGTCTCGGCATTTCGGACTCTGCGAAAGTGACAGCATTCTCGCTTCAGTGGGAGGGAGAGGGAAAGAAAGAAAGAGGGAAAGAGAGAGAGAGAGACAGCGAGATAATAAGAGAGTGAAGGAGAGAGAGAACGAGAGGGAGTGGGAGAGCGAGAGAGAGCGTGGGAGAGAGAGCAAGGGAGAGAGAGGGAGAGAGAGCTATGGAGAGAGGGAGGGTAAGAAAGAGAGCGAGGGAGAGAGAGAGGTTTGACTGTGATTATCTAAAGCGAAACCTCGCCCAAAGTGCATAAACGCATTAATTGCATATTTAAATTTGTGAGAGGCATACAACAGAAAGCAAAGACGACGGTGAATCATACGGCCTTAAATCTCGAATGTGTGTGTTTCTCCTCTGAAAAAATCGGAGAAGCGTTACGCCGAACCGTCTCCGCTTGATCAGTCGTCAAGATTCCCCCGTTGTAACGAGAGCTGGCGGCTGCCGAGCCCTTCCTAGCGGCGCGTGGGGCGTTGGCGGGGGGCGCGGGGCGAGGGGGGCGGGCGATGGGCCTCTCGCACTCGCACTTGAAACACGAGTCGCTTATCGCGCGACCGCCGCCGTTCGCACGCGACTCCGCCCCCACCCCCACCCCCACCCCTCGCGCTCTTATCTCATTAGCGGCCTTTCACGCGCGCGCGCGGCCGGAGCGGAGAGGGTGACGGCGCCAACGCAGCCAAATGAAGAGGACCGGTTCGGGGTCACGGGACGCGCGTTCGACATGGGCGTGGCTGACGGGGGAGCGGGGTGTGTTCCAGTAGTTTGATTTGTTTTTGTCCTGGAGACACTTTCAGTACAACTCGTATTATAACGATGACTATTCATCCCATGAAACTTTAGCCAATAGCACGAAAGAGTTAGGACCTTACCAACCAATCGGAGGCGATTTAGCCATGCAAAATTATCAGTTATTATCACCCCTAGGGGATAATTTTTGCATTTCGCTGAACACAGAACTACTCGTACCTTACCGTTACCTGGCGCTTTTCGATTCTTTGATTGTTCCATGTAGCCATGCATATTTAATGAGCAGAGATTTATGTTTAGATAGTTCGACTCCGGTTGTAGTGAACACGGATATAGTGAACCCTCGGTTATAATGAAATTAAGTCACCGGTTCCGTTTCACTTACATTACAAATAAGAATGCGAAAGTTCGGTTAAAGTAAACCTAAACTTCGGTTACAGTAAACCGCAGTTATAGGAAATACAACGACTTGGAAATTAATTCCGTCCTGAGAAAGAATATATCGCTTCAGTGTCACAAATTCCAACACTAGGCAGCATGAAAAAATATCGGCCGAAGGTCTTAATCGGAGAAGTCTCCCCTGACGTAAACGTAGCCCTTCGGAATGGGGACCTTACTGATGACCTCATGCCACTCAGTTCAAGCCTGATGTTACGTGATATTCCGAGGGTCAATGCGCGTTGTATTGTACGTAGGCGACTGTACGTAGGCAACTGTCACAGCCCCACAGCCTCCCCATACCCGCCGTGCCGCGAGGAAAAGCGATCAGTTTCATTAGCCACTTGTGCCTTGCTCGTATGTTCGCATGTCATTAAGATTGCATTACGATACTTCGAGACAGTAGGCAATACATGATCAAGTATGGCGAGAGCACGAAGTCTGGAGGAGGACATAGAGAAATTCGAAATGAAAAATGCACGAAGCAAACAATTGAAAATTATTGATTTTTTAAAGGCATATGAAGATATTGAAATTTTCAATATCTTTATTTTCATTTTCGTACTTCGGAATTTCTAAAGTAAATCTCAGGATTTATCGACAATTTCCAACCCTCGTATGGAGTTATCTGTGATATTATTATTCGTTTAATAACATCAAGCCTATGCAATTGTAGCATGCTGAACACAAAGTTCTTTGACACTCTTCATTTGTCAAAATTACAAGGGAAAATAATATTACGAATAAGCTTCCGACCTTGTGGATAGATTTAGAAATTTCGCCCAACCCTGCAATTTATTCCTTACGAAGAGAGCCAATAACCACAATGCTTACTATCACCACTACTAATACTCTAACGGCCTGCCACCGTGTCTTCTTCAAGCCTGCAGCCTTTTATGTATAACATCTTCTAAAGACGTTAAAACGTTACTCATGTATAGTATACAAACGATTTGCAACTGTCAACATTACTTTAACTACTCTTTCTAATTACTGAAAATGTTTATCTTAAATTGCGGGGAATGCGGAGATACGTACTCATTTTGACATTATAAATGAACGATTTACTTTGCATTCACGTTTGAAATCATAAAGGCATTTTTTTTCTTTCACACATACTAATTGTCCGAGCAAGATGTCCTGATTTATTTTCAATTTTGCATTTACTAATTAGTTGCTAATGTAGAAAAAAATCAGTTATATGAAGAATTACTTACTAGCTACACCGAAACGTGCATGTTGACAAAGCGCATTTCTAGCAAAACGAAAAAATAAAAAAATGTAATCAAAAACGTAATTGATCATCGCACACGAAGTTTCTTGTCCTCTGTTGGTTATAGTTCCATTCATTCCCTAGGTGAAGGTTATAGTGTCACTCATGACTAAGGCGTCAACCACATAGCGCATCTAAGACAGCCAAGACTCTTTAATTTCTTCCTAATACTGAACAATGGGCAAGCTTACAGAATAGTGGATTAACTCTGCAGGCTCAATGTTAGAATATAATCGAAAACAAGAAAATTGCATAAACATTTTAACATATATTGGCGGCTGAGATGGTTCAGTAGCAATAACATTTGCCATTGCAGCGTCTCTAACCAGGAGACCCTAGGGTTCGAGTCCCGATCGTGATGGATTTTTGACTCAAACTACATACGTAGTAGGTCAAATTCAGTTGTCTGGAGGAGTATTCTGGTAGCCAAGTGCTCTGATCGGTAGTTATCAGTGGTTTCTCCAAACAATACCAGGCGAATGTCGCAACCCTACTTGAACAAAATGATCCCTGAAAGCAAACTATCCTTTTTTTCACTCTCGCCTCCTCTTCTCTCCTTATTACGTACTTATACTCGCCTACACTGCTCTAGTGCACATAACAGAAGACCAGAGGAGCTCCGAGTTTGTCTCAGCTACAGCGGTATCCATCTGGAAGAGGGAAATCCCATCACTCAGTGTAGGTTGGCACCGCAATGCCACTGCAGTGCCTCTGACCGAGAGATCCTAGGGTTCGAGTCCCCACGGAGACAGGATTTTCGACTCTAACTAGGTCGAACAGCCGCTGTCTGGTCGATAGCATCCGGCTACTCTGATCGATAGCTTTTCTTGGTTTCTGCGATCAATACCAAGCGAATGCCGGAGCAAAACCCTAACAAACGGGCCGCGGATCACGCGCGATTTTTCCTTCCTCTTCCTTGACTTATCCTCCCTCTTACTTACCCACAGAGGTACATGCACTACATTACCGTTCATGTCGCGAGATCAGGGGAAACCGTCAGGAGCTTAGAGCTTGTCCCGGCTGCAACGGGACAATTTCATTAGAGAAAACTCCGCTAGACGATGTGTGTTGGCGCAGGATGTTGCCACCCAGCTGGGAAGATCAACGGCGCCTCCCACGAGTTAAAAATATGCATTACACTTACGGAACTATTGACCTTAGACACTGAAGCGCTAGGCAATCAATGGATTGGCACCGAGACTCACGTCCTAGCAGAGGAGGAACACTGCCATCTCCCTGCTAAAACATACACTGTATTTACGGAACTAATGGCCAGGGAAGTAGACTGTCCGTGAACACGAAATACGATCGCCCCTACTCAATCTGTTCCTTGAGACATGAGCCCAGAATCGCCAGCGGGAGGCATAAGTCTCCTCCGCCGATGCGTGAAGCAAGCAGCAGTTCTTTGCACAAAGCACATCAATAGTTCAATTCGTCCGTTCGGACGCATTTGGATTTGGGATAAAAACATCACGATGCTACTCGTAGAAGGCTACCCTCCGCTCCCGAGATCGTCAAATGTTCAGTACGAATATTGAAGTAGGTAACAAAAGTTCAATTGAAGCAATATGCAAACATGTGCGTCGCTTCACATGTTTCCAGTTGAGCTTCATAAAAGTTTTGAATAACGAGGTTTCACAGAGTTTTACTCTTCAGTTCACTGGGGCGTACGTACAGAAAAAACAACATTGAGCTTGGAAGAGATCAAATGGCATGCTTTTTGAAAAGAATATGAATTCTCAGCGATTGCGTACAATAGAACATTTTAAATTTTTTACTGGCACTTTGATCTTCGGAACTTTGAGGTTTAAAAGTGTCTATGCAGATTTGATACCCTGGCAGTTCATTAATATGCGAAAGCAGAAAGGAAACGCTGAAGTTAAATTGCAAATACATCCTGCGTCTCTCAATTCTTCGCTCTTCGTTTTTCCTCAATGTCACAAACTTTCGTAAACCAGTGACCAGAAGACATGTAAAATTTATGAATTTTTTTATTATCTCGCCTTTATCTTCCTCCTCTCTAAATATTATTCTTTACCTATAATTCAATTCACTTTCCAACTCATTTCATCTAGCTCCCTACCCACTCCAAGAACAGTAACACATGTGCACGCACTGCAACACACATTTACACACCTGTTTTTAAAAAAAGACAGGCGACTATTTGAAAGCGATGAAAAGTTTAGGAAATGTTCTCATGCTTAATCATTTTATTTTCGCTTCATTTTCCTGTATCTTCGCCCTCTTCCCAACTCCAACAAGAGTCAATTGTTCTAATGACCATCTCGGACACCAGGGCCATTACAGAAAAAGAAGACAAAATTAGCTTCTTCTTACTTGGAATAACGAAATTATTTCCTTTAAAGGTATTTGTTCCTTTTTTAGTGGAGAGGGGATATCGTGCCTCTTTTCAACCAAAAATGTTGTGCGAACGCAAGAGAAACAGTAGATTAGAATTGTTCAATTTAGTGAAGCTTTTTCTGATAACTGACTCGGTTAGCCCAAAAAATGTTGGTTAACTGGGACTTGAATAATCGACAGGTATACAGCACATAAATGTTAAGATAATAGATGTAACCTGTCAAAAAAAGTAAGGAACGAAAGTAAGCTCTATATTTAAAATTCGTTTTAAGGCATAATAATACAAAAATCAATTTCATTAATACTAAATTTCATTGGGCAACAAAATCAAGAGAAAAGGCCATTGAAATCAATGTAGGGAAATCTAGATACTGTTTCCGTATTTTTCAAACACCCAAAAGCCGAAAAATCACAATATTGAATAACAATATTGAAGATAAAAATTTGTTTCTTTAAAAAGAAAAAAAATTGGAAATAAGGTGTGAACAAATTTTTGAAAATATTTGACATTTTCGACAAAATTTCGACATTTGGCGTGAAATATGGGCATTTTTTAAACATATATTTCCTTAGAAAATACTCCAATGACTATCTTTAATTTATTTCCTCGTATTTAGCAAAAGACGATAAAGAAAATGTTGCTGGTTTTATTTTCGTCGAACTCTCTATATTTTCGAAAAGAAAAAATCCATATTGCAAAAGTACAGTATTGATAATATAGGGTTTTTCTTTACCAAAATATATTTTAAAACATTAGATCATTACAAAAGGCCACGTACATTTTTAAACCAGTATTTTTCTTGTAATTTTTGCTTGACGTATAGGCAATTTGTAATTTCTTTTTTCAAAAACCGCTTCAAATTTTATCTCTATTTTTTTCTCAGGTAGAACAAAGAACGCATTAAAAATTGTGCATATTCCACTTTCGTTTAATTCTGAATTATAAAAATTTACGAGAGTCATAGATGATGCGAGAAAGTGTATGCTGTTGTAGCGTCACTTGTTACATAGCGCGTTGTTCTATTCGAAATAACGTTTTGCGGCATATCCTAAAACAATAAGGAAGCAAAAATCGAAACACGTTTTATTTCGTTTTAGTTGTTCAACCTTAATGATAGAATCACGGAGACACATGAAATTGTTATAGAGTGTGTTGTTAAATCATTTAAGTGAAGAATCCATTTATGGACGAAGTCGGCCGCGATCTGTGCAACTGGCAATGGGAACCCACTTGAGGCGCCATTACATCTCCTCCGGGGGCCTCGATGCCAGCACAGCACCGGTGGGGGGCGCACAGATGTGGAAAATATTCCCTCTCGCCAGTGGTTCATCCCTGCACCGCCATCGAGGGCGGGGGGGGGGGCTTACCACTATCCCATTTCGCGCATGAGGGAAACCCTCAGCTGCAAATCGCTTAAGCCTCCGGCGCAAACTCTTCGCTGACGCCCCACGTCGCTCGGCGGCGAGGCTCCCGAACACGAAGCCACCGCCCACGCACTCGATGCGGGCGACAAGAGCGGTGCTTCATTAGTATCAAGCAAGTGCATCGCGAACTCTTAAAAGCTACAATCAGCGAATTTATATCGAAATTATAGCATTTTACTCCAAAGTAGTGTCAAAGCATTGAACCACCACTTCAACATTGGTAAATCTGTAAAGTAAAAAATCGGCATCCGTTCTCGCGAGCCTCAAGAGTATTTAGTACGATTTTGTTCTCTTTTTAGAAGCTCTGCCTTGTAAAAAAATCGTGCTAAAGCGTGATAAAACAGGGTTTTATACCTTTGAATCTTTCAAATTTAGAACTACCAATAAATAAACAATATTCTCGTTCACAAGATAGAGCATCTTAAGAGAGAAAAAATTCCTGCTACAAAATGGCACAGAGTATCTCGTACTATTTTTAATTCTCTATTCTTTTCATCTGTGCTAGCTTTTTGGTTTTGCCTTACCCTCTTCCCAGATGCCATTTATTTATTGTCAAAAAAACATTTTCTCAATTTTTCGGTACCCTAATAGTAGAATTGAATTATGACTAAGGATTTTAAAGAATACAATCTGGACCTAATTTTTATTGATCATTTCAGGACCCAGTTTTCAGCGAATGTAAAATAAGCGTTCCAGAAAATGCGCTACTTTGAGCTCATGTTAAACAAAACTTGGGTTTCCAGAAGCGTTAGCAGAAATCATTTGAAGCACAGGTACTCACGACTGCAGTAATGTATAATAAACGCCCGTAGTGTGTTCACAATGTGAGGGATATTTCAGAGAACAAGCATTTCAATAATTTTTCAAAATTGAAAATAGTACATCAAAATTGTATTTATACTGTTTTATTCGTTGCATTCAGCACTATTCTTGCAAAAAGTTTTTAAAAATTGATCCATTTTCGAAAAATACGATTTTCATATTACCCATATTTCATTCAAAAAATCAAAAACCACTTTTGAATTCGCAAGGCCACAAGCTCTAATCAATACCTAATATATCGGAGAATACACAGTCATACAAGACAAAATAGCTACACTGAATGTCATCTGAAACATATGGACATCATAGCTTTTCGACAGACAGCCTCGGTATAAAAAAATGACACTCGCATTTTGTGTTAGAAAGTGCACAAGGAAACCAATGTAACAAATTGCTACGCAGGCAAAACAAATTTCTGGACGATAGCAATCCCTAGCTGTTATTAATTAATTACAAGACATCCTTGAAATTTGGGCTGGCAAACGTACATATATGGTTCATCACACAATGTATCGTTAGGGGGGAAACATTCGTCGCCTCAAAAGCAACCGTTGCAGCCCGCTCATCCTGGCTACATTGGGAGAGGAAACACTCGTATGCTACTCCTGACCATCTCTCACTGCAGAAATATGAACTGTCTCTACACCTGACCTCTTCACTACATCCTGTTGAGTGGGATGTGCTCTTGGACTCCATCAGAAGCCACAACTTCAGAATATGCGTGTTCTTAAACAAGACACACACCCAAAAATCCTCAGAACTTTGTTTTTGGCCCGGAAGCTGCAAGGTATGTACGACCCAGTTTGCTTACGCGTCTTGCATGCAATGCCTACATCCTGTAAATAATATTTGTATTACCTGATACCTAATAGTTTATAATTGATGTAATAATATTATTTCGAATTTTAGCTCTGAGGATGATCGCTATGCGATCGAAATTATCATAAGCGTAATAAAATTATTGATACCACACAACATCCTTTATTTATCATAACCCTAGCTGTTATTGGGCCATTCGACGTTTTCTAACCAGTGACAGTACGCGTGGATGGCTTATTGCACATGCGCATGGCTTCGTGTGTCTCGCTCGCGCAGTAGCTGTCGTGCGAAGTGTGCGAGAGAGAAGGAGAGACCTCCGCCTGCGCCCTGAGTGCATCGTTGCGGGGGCGGGGCGGGGTGGGACACGCCTGTTGTCGCCGAAGCGCCTCGCCCGCCCGCGTGCGCTCAAAGACAGGATTTGAGACCCCAGCCCCTCCCCCCTCCCCCCGCGCCCCACCATGGGCTAAGCCTAAGCGGCCACCCACCAGGCCACAGCCACAGACTGCAACGGAACGGGTTGGGGTCCACCGACGGTGCAAACTAGGGGAGCCACCCGCCCCGGACTTACTTTTATGTAAACATTTCGAACACATATTATAAGACAAATTTCACGGAGCGTTTAGTTGCGTTGACAGAGTTCTATTATTCAGGCAATACAGCGAAACTTTTAAGAAGTTATCGTAGTTCGGGGAAAATATAATTGATTTAATGACAAACCATGTACATTCTATAACATGTCTTGGAAATCCTGTTTTCCCAATGTAAAAAAAAGTCACCAAATTGACAAGTTAAGAAAGGAAAAATCAGAAATAGTACATATTATTTATGAAAATCAAACGTTTTATTACTTAAAGCAAACTTGTGCGTATTTGGCCAATTTTCCAGTTGAGCGTATTATCGGTGTAATTATAAGCGCTTATTTTGTATATTTCTTTGGAGCCTTATCTATTAACAATGAAAAAATTAAAAATTCCTTTCAAGTTGCATTAATGATGTACTGTAAGGAAATGATTCTTTTGTTGAAAGTATTGAAGAAGATTTGCAGACAAACGATCTGTGCTATTTCAAATATGCGCCTCCGTGGATGTGGAAAGATGTTTTTGGATTTTCAAGCCCCAATTAGAAGAAAATCGCCGGGCTTTTAAATTTGACAATATGATATTGTATTTTTAACACACTGCACTTCAGCACTGAGATTGTAAAAATAAAGTGAAATTGTAAGGTGAAAATACATTGACATTATGCTATTGCGTTTTTCTTTTCTATAGATGATAAAAATTTGTACAAACTTAGGATAGTTTTTGATATAATATTTTTTTAAACCAGGGATAAGAAATGTCACATTACACACAATGTACTTTATTTAGGTGAATATTTTATTCATTGTTTCTCTCGAAAATTAAGATTTTTTTTGCAAACATAATATAAACTATTTTTATTCAAAGCATGTTTCTCCTGGAATTTTATCCGCTCCCTCTGACTCGACCACAGGTTCATCTGGCCGGACTCGCTGCAGAGGAAGCAGCAATGCTCACTCTGAGCTAGCACAATAACAGGTAATGCAGTTTCGCGTGCCAAATAATGATCGGTACAGACATGGATGGAGCGAAATGCGTTGTAAGGCAAGAAAGAGGGGTAGTGTTTCAAGAAGTTTCTCTTTGTAGGTGTCTGTTGAGGTGGGCTTACGGTGGCTGCGGAGGGGAGGTCAGAGCCTGAAAGAGGGGATCCCGGCGAGGGGGGGGGGGGGGGGCTGAGGGGCGATGCGTGAAAGTGAGCCGGGTCGTCGCATCGCATCGCATCGCATCGCCACACGCGCGTGCTCAACCACCCCCCACACCCGCCGCAGATCCTCTTAGCGGCAACCCCCACCCCTCCGCCAGGCCGTGCAACGAGGGCTGTCCACGACTTACCACTTCCTCCCTTGCGTAGCATACAGTGGCGAGGCGTGGCACTTTTGCTTAGTCATCGCAAAATACACCGAATACACGGGACTAACCGAAGCTACTGAGCAACGCTCTACCCACACGGGGAGGGTGGTGGCTGATTCCCCAAGCAGTTTTGAAAGACCCCGTTGCCTCTGTTTTGTGCTTTATTGCTTAATTTGCGATTTCGAATTTTTGGAATTTTCGGAATTTTGGGTAAATGCAGAGTTTGCCGAATATGAGACCACTGCCATTTTCTTTGCCATTCTTTGGCATGTACGAAAAAAAGAACAATATTTGGTCAATTTTTGAAAAAAAATTCAACAATTGCTCTTTTTCACTCACAATTACGCAAAAACTACTAATTCTTCAAAATATTGAATACTACCTTATTGATCTGAAATTTCATTACGGAAAATATTTATCTTCAATATTGTAGTTGGAGTATGACGCCAAAAAATTCAAATTTTGCAATTTTCAAAAATTCAGAGAATGCAATGAAAATGCGATCCACGCCATTCCTTTAAGCTTCTTTTACTCTATCAGAAGAAAACCATTTTAAAAAAATATTTGGAGCCCTTTTTGAGGAACTTATTGATACACCATCTAAAATACTCCCAAAATTCAACATATTCTTTTCAAACTTAATGTCTCGCGACATCACTCTTGATGAATCGCAGAATATTAATTTTAATAAAAATTCTGCTTACAGTTTAGCCGTTTGCGTTGTTCACTGACGGATGGACGGACAGGTGTTTTGCCGTTTATCAATTTTTCGGTATCAAGAACCCTCCAAAAGGGAATTCTGACTTCACAACGTACTATTGGTAGTAATTTACTACGTCTAGGAACAAGATTTATCCACTTTATAGTTATTAGTCCCGCAGTAAGAATTTTTCTGTCAAAAAATCGTTTTCCCCCCGAAACATTACACTATTTCTATATTGCGAAAGCAATTTGCCAGAAAAATTAAAATCGTAAATTTTAATACAATTAACACTTTTCCACAGTCATTTGTTCATTATTTCATTCTGTGAAATGCAATAAATCTTTTGAAATAATTCGACATTTCCTCTTCGAGAAAATAAGTGTGTGAGGTTATTCGTGGCAAAGCGAAAATAGGGTTTTTACTAAAGCTTCTAGAGTATTTGCAAAGATTAGTTAGTGTATAGAAACACAAGGAACAGCAATAGCCTGACACATGTGTTTTTTTGTTTTTTTACACAAAAATAGTTATTAAAATTATATGTGGTGCATTACGTTTGTAAGTTATGTGGACGATAGGATTTCTTTGTCATTGTGTCTTGCAACATACATGCTCTTATCTCGGTAAATAATGAAACCTTCCATTTAAATTCTCAGAAACATGTTGGACTAGTTAACAGTTACTATATTGTTCCAGCTTATGTAAATCGCCCTCATTGAATTAGCCTTCGAGAGGCTTAATAAGGGTTTCAATTTTCCCTACAGTGAAGATGCTGACCTTCCTATCTTACAGCCACATCCCAAAGATATTTAATTTTCTACATGCATCCTTGCTGCTCGAAATTTTAAGATAACCGTATGTCTCAACTTTCCAAACCTTTTTTTAAACTGTATTGATTTTTGTGAGTTTTGATATATATATATATATATATATATATATATATATATATATATATATAAAGAGAGATAATGATACATTTGTTGCAGAACGATGCCTTGCGACGCGAGGCGAGGTAGGAAGGACGGGGCTGCTGTATGAGTGAGTGTGAGATAAATAAATACTATATTGGCAACGCTATATAAATATTCTAAAAAATACTGCAAAAAGGAAGCACGTTGCCATCAGGACATATTAGCAATGGAAACCAAGGAGTGTAAGATTGATTGACTAAAGGATTTTTGAAACGTGTTCCTGAAAAGAGCTGTCGGCGTCAGCAACGAGGGCGTTCGTGTCCGGAGCCCATTAAGCGATTAGGCCGCAATTATTCATTTACCATAAATGCATACATTACGCGCTGGGCAGCAGGGGTCGGGGAGGGGAGACCCCGTCGGGGAAAGCCTATATCACTTTCCGCCGTCACACCGCAAGTGAAGGATTAGAAATTGGGTACAGCTTCAGCAAAGCGAGATTTGACAGCGCGGAGCAAGGTTGTAGAGAAGATAGGAATGTTTGTGAATTTTTTAAAATCGCTCGTATTTTACTCAACGTTGCGCGAAAACTACTTATATTTTCTAAACAAAATTACTTCACAATAGTTAAAGAATTACTCGTAGTTACGGACAAAACATTTCATAAAAAAATCACTATCGGCAATAACACAGATAGTTTGAGGTAGGGAGTCCGAAAAATTCAATGCATTGCAATTTCCGAAGAATTAACAGTGAAAATCGGACTTGTGCTTTATTATTGGTCTATTTCACTTCAGTCTTACAAGAAATATAACGAATATAATAGACATTTTTGAGAAAATTTTGAAAATATCCTAGAACCTTCAAAATTCAAATAATTATTTTTAATATTCCAGATATTGGATGAGAGTCACATGCGAATATTTATTTTTGAAGAAAATGCTACGAATAAACTAAAAATGAATGTACCAGTGTTGTTCACCGACGGACGACATTTTAAAGACAAACTTTTCTGTTCCAGGGGACCTCAAAAGGTATATTTCCGTTTAAATCTCGAAATCTATTCTACTCAACATTACATAAATTACTCTATACACGTATTATTGCGTACATACCTATGTATACGAGAAAGTAAAATTGCCAGAGACTGACTTGCAATGACTTAAAATCAGTAGGTCAAGGTTTGACTATAACAGTTTACTTGTACCTTCTTGGCAAATTTGCATTATCCAACTAGTATCAGGCAACAAAGTACAAAAACCGAGGAGAGACTAATCATGCTCTGAAAGAATGAACCGTCCAACAGAAGACGTACATTTTCGAAGATCGGCCACCCAAGCAACAAAACCGCACAGCTCTGTGACATCTCTTCTGTCGACCTACATGAGGCGCTCCACACACAATCGAACCTTTCTCGACGACTCGGACCTGTGTGACTCGGCACTCAGGATTTGTCTCCGGAGTGGCTAAAGGTATTACTCACGCAACTTTTCTTGAACGATGAATTGAAGAAATGCGGGTAGAGTGGGGGTATTAGTTACGAAATCGGCCACTAGAGTTTATGAAGCAATGCCAATTTCTGAAGAATCAGCAATCCCTTTGCAACTTTCTCAATATTTTGCGTTCTAACTTTCTCAGGAGTTCGAGGTATCTCCTGAGATGGATCTGCACGTGCTTCACGTGATCATTTCTTTAGTTTTTTGGTGAAAATTTCGGACAGAAGTTCTCTTCTTCAACAGAAAACAGTTTCTACTTCGAACCAGTGAAGATGTGTTTGGAATGTCATCAGCGCTCACTGCGAGCTTTTGCTTTCAACTGTTGTTTGTGCCAGAGAGGGGGAAGGAAGGTCATCGTTGAAGTAAAGTTGCGCGAGTAAGACAGTGTCCAGTCGAAGTGGTGTTTTCTTATAAATCATTTTTCATTTGTTCTGAATATAAAAATGTTCCCCATGAGTCCCTCCCCCTGTGTGCTCCACTGAAGATGCTGTCTCGGAACGTCACTTCACAGAGAAAAGCCACAGAGCGCCAGGAAACCCTATTCGCAGTGGCACTTGTGGCTGCTGAGAGTGCTAGCAATAGAAATTGCGTTTCTAGCACGAGTTGTAACTTTTTTTGTTATTGTTATTTAAGGTCGAATCAACTTCTACGTCATTAGCGACCACTATTACGTGTAACGGTATGGTTAATGTTAGAATGACACGATATGATGATGATTGGGGTGTGAAAGGACGAACACAATACAACCATGCCCGAGGCGGGACTCGAACACGCGATCCTTCGGTACGAGATTTCTACGGCACTACTGCCTTAGCGATCTCGGCCACCAGATCGACGAGTTGTAACATGTAACAAATGAAATTGCGTTCTCCCCACAATCATAACAGATGCTACAAGTGTTGTCACCTTTACTTGTTTCCCAGTGATGTGGTTGCTACAAACATAAATGCAATTTTTAGTGAAAGCCTCTGATTCGGCTCAGTGCTGAGAGACTTCCTAGCACCCGTAATTTTAATTCGCAGAACCACTGGTTGTATGATACAAAACATTTTGTTGGCAAGGCAGACGGAAGTACAACATATTGATTAGACACAGTGAATAATGTTAATCTGAAAATAAAACTGACAATCAACATCAATAACAAAACGAGACTGACAAGGGCCACCTACCGTTAGTGGTGTATACCCTATGTGATCAAAAGTATCCGGACTCGTCCAAAATGGTGTTATGGTGTGGCCGTGTTTTTCATAGAGGGGGCTTGCCTTGTTGTTTGGTGTAGCACTATCACGGCACAGGCATACGTAGATATTTTAAATATCATTCTTACTTCCCACTGCTGAAGTGCAATTCGGGGATGGCAATTGCATCTTTCAACACGATCAAGCACCTATTCATACTGCACGGCCTGTGGCGGAGTGGTTACATCCCTGCTAATAGAGTGGTATTCACTAAGTCCTGAATCCTATCGAACACGTTTGGGATGTTTTGGAACGCCGACTTCGTGCCAGGCCTCACCGATACCCTCCTCGGTGCAGTACTCCGTGAAGAATGGGCTGCTATTCCCCAAGAAACCTTCCAACACCTTATTGAAAGAATGCCTGCGAGAGTTGAAGCTGTCATCAAAAGTAAGGGTGGACCAACACACTCTTGAATTCCAGTATTACTGATGAAGGTCGCCACGAACTGGTAAGTCATTTTCAACCACGTGTCCAAATACTTTTAATCACATATACGTACGAGCAAGTAGTATACACACATTTTTATATATATTAGTGTGTGCGGGGGGTATACATAGGTACATGAAATTGCGTCAGAACGTGATCTGTCAAACATATGTGCTCAAGGGATTGCCTAAAAATCAGGGGGCAAATGCCACTTTATATATGCATAAAACTTAATTTTATGAAATTTTCTACCATATATCTCCTACCAAAATGAGACCCCTCTGAGTGCCGTAAAAATTTGTACAATTTATTCTGAAACTATCTGTATGTAAACTACATACGAACTTCACACAGAGTAACTTCTTTGCTACAACTAACCATATCTACAAGAGAACCATCGTATTGGCGAACTGACACAAAGTACATATAATTGTTATATTCCAAAATAATGAATTAATTTCTTCGGGTTACATGACTCTTCAGGCATCTCACGAAATATCAGATCCTATCATAATCGTAGCTAGTAATGAAACTCTCTTAAGCCTCACACCAGTAATTCTTGTGAATAAGCATGCCACTGGAAAATGTTTCGTAAGTGAATATCCTGCAACATCAGCATCTGAATGCTCTTAAAATAATCAGACATCAGTGAAGCTACAGAACTTGTAAAAGAAAGTATGTAAAAAGCAGAAAAGTATGCTACACCATAATATGATTATATTAAAACCTGCAATGAGTATTCTATATACACCTGAAATATAATTTAAGAAACATTGGCCCAAGAGAAGGTATATATCTCACAGATCCAATTACGTTAAGAGCTACCAGGCTAAGATGGCAATCGGAGATTCATTTTAATATATTGACTTCAACTGGCACAACAAATAGTCTAAAAAATGACGTAAGATGAACGTCCGTTCTTTTTACATTATAATACTTTTAAAATTTAGAGCTTTTACTCTAAAACTGCTTAATAATAATAAGCTACAACATATCTGGGGCCTTGTGAAACTCAAGTTGTTTCCCTCTGTCAGGTTAGCTGACGCAATGAACATGGCGAAAGGAAGATGCGGTAATAGTTGATTTTGCAAAAGCATTTTAGTTCCGCAAAAACCACATATAGAGAAACTTTTGATGTTGATACAGATACTCGTGAGATGTCTCGAATTAAAGAGTTTTTTCGCGACAGGAAACAGATAAAGTAAGACAATATTTTTTTAATATAGGCGCTATAACATCAGGGGTTCCACAAAGACCTCTCCTTTTCATTGCATTTGTAAATGATCTCCCAATTAATATTTTCTGAAAGGTAATTCGCAGATGATTCCGAGTTATTAAATCAAATATTTTGCAACAGGGCTTAGAACAGATGTGATATTGGGCTCTAATAAGTGGTATGGAAATTGGCGGACCGAAAAGTAAAACAACTATATTTGGCCGGGATCGTAATTACCCCGTAGTTGATCACTATTTTGATAATACTTTGGGTAATTACTTACTTCCATGACGATACTCGTGAAATGATCTTGATAGTATTCAGTCAGATAGTAAGTTAGGGGGAGAGAATCAAATAAACAAAGAAACGAGAAGGACGTGGAAGACATTCCATTTTGTAGTGCGAACTTAATGTTTAGTACTGTACTTCAGAAATGAACGGTAAATGCTAAAGAATGGGCGTACTTGGGGTGTGCAGAATAAAACCGAACTTTTGATAGGGCGAGAAACAGGCGATTTGAATTTAGCTCAGAGGCGTCATTTAGGCTTGAAGATCTTTTACATGCAAGTATATCTACTAACATGGGACAGCCGGCTTTACTTCCCCTCCAAGGGAAGGCGTACGAAGGATTTTTTCGCACTTTAAATCCACGGTTTCGATCGGGTTTGAACCCGCGAACTTGAGTACACCAGTCCGATACCTAAACATCGCCGCGCAACTCTTGTCGCATTGACCTGAATCTCCTCTATGCTTCGGAAGCGTCCTTTGAAGGTGGCTTTAAGTTTGGGAAAGAGAAAACGTCTAACGAAGCCAGGTCCAGAGTACGCCGTGAATGAGCACACGGGAGTGTGAGTGTTTGCCACATAACGGCGGAAAAGGAGCGACGCGTGAGTCGGCACGTCATCACGATGCAACATCGAGTTCTCCGTAATTTAGGGCTCTTCCTACGCATAGCATCTTTCAAATTCGCAAGAATTATCTGGTAGACTTTCTTGTTTACTGCCTCACCACGTGGTACAAATTCCTGACGGATAATGACTTTGAAGTCGATAAACATAACCAGCTTCACTTTAATTTCTGACCGCCTCATGTGTACTTTTTTAGACGAGAAGACTATTTGCCCACCCACTATAACAACTGCACCAACCTTTGGCTAAGCAATTGAAATGTCTCTGTAAAATGTTCATAAATGAATCTGTAAATTCTCAAATGAAGCAAAATTTCACACCTACACGTTGTTCTTCAAGCTCTTTTAAAATTATTTGGCACTAATCCGACGAAGAGCTTGCGCACGTGTACATTTGAAGGGCTATAGCGGGGCGAGAAACGATCTTAGCGAATTGAGGCAAATGAGGGTTTGATACCTAAACCTCAAGTGTCTCTTGCAGCCATACTCGCTCCCTCAGTCGGCTGGCTTGCTATTTCAGACTTTCTGTTTCTTTTTGAGCATCCTAATTACGTACACTTGTCTGTTCTATTAAGGTTTAATGAGTGAGAATGACTTGTTGGGATCCATGTAGACTTATTTCAAAGCAAATTTATAAAGAATGCAAACGATAGTTTTCTAGTTTACGTGCGGGAAAACTCATTGTTTTAATCACGGGAACCGCTCGAAACAAAACGGAACACGAGGCTTGAGGCTTTATATAAATCCTGCAAATGGCAGGCTTGAGAGGACGTTCAGATTAGACTATAGAAACCAACATATTTTGGTAGAGGGGATCTTAATCACAAAATTAGAACCAAAAAGTAATGATACACTTAATTTTTTTATTCGTCAATAGAACTACGTATAAAAGATTGGAACATTTTGTCGGTGACAATTTTCAAAACTATTCCTCGCAATGTTCGTCGTCTACGATAAATGTTAGGAATTGTTTAGTACCTTCCATGTAAGCAACTTTAGAATGTTACTCATAGTAAATGAAAACTTAAGCGCCATGCGCCGTGCCTTTCAGTGAAGTGTTGCAAAAGGCGTCGAAGAGGGTCGAAACGTATGGCAGTGAAGTGCAATGCAGTGTAGTGCGACGATATCCAGTGTTGTAAATCGCCGTGTGTTGTAGTACTGTCGTGTGAATATTTAAGTGCATCTTCATAATCAACATTATTATTATTATTATTATTATTATTATTATTATTATTATTAATATTAATATCTTTATTTTGTAAGATACTACCACAAAGTTGTACTCAATTACAATTAAATATGTTATCTTCTTACATCTCTGTTCAGAACAAATCCCGAACTTTGGTTGAGTAGAATGTTCAAATAACATAATGCAAGAAAACCCTCAATGCTTTAAATACACGCGCCCTTGCTTTCGCATGCGTTGAAACTAGCAGCGAGTCTGTTGATGCAACGTGTTTCGATTCTGGAGCAGAGTTCGCGGGTGAGCCGCCGGGTGCGTGGCCGCGGGCGACGGCGGATGAGCGCCGCCCCACCGCCCCGCAGACGCGATGCGCCGCGACGTCCACAGCCCTGCACCGCCCCGGGCGAAGACGCGCTGCGCCGCCCCGCCCCGCGCCGCGCCGATCGCCGCCCGCGCCCTTTCTTCCCTTCGCCCTTGTTTGGGGAGGGGAGGCAACCGCCGCTTCTGGTTGAGCGCGCGGCGCGGGCGCGGGCGCGGGCTCATTTCCAAAGTAAACACTCGGGCGCAGAGTAGAGCCCCCGCGCGCCAGACAAAACACGCGCGACGCCGCGATCCGCGCTCCACCCCGCCCCGCCCCGCCCCGCCCCGCCCCCTCGCCGTGTCAGCTGCGGTTTGGCGGCGGCGATCAAGGGGTCGCCACTCGCGGCGGCGCCCCGGGGAGAGGCTTGCGGGCGGGGGCGGGGGCGGGGGGGGGGCGCTGAGGAGCTGCGGGATGAGATGTCGCGCGCAGAAGGTGCAGGCGAAAGCCGCCGCGGCAAAAGGGAAGAGAGCTCCTGTGCTCGGGAGTTGCGCTGTCTCCGCTGCGCCTCTCGCCCGCCCGTCCTGGGCTTACAGACGACCTAGCAGCGCAGCCACGGCAATTCACGCTACGGCGTTGCGAGGAGAATTCTAGCGGTCGGCTGCGGTGATCTGTATTTCTTCGTTGTTTCTCCGATCAATTCCTGCGAATGTCGCAGCACTACCCCGCCAAGCGGACTGCGGACTCCGCGCAATCTTTCCTTCCTCATTCCCGCTTCGCCCTTTCCCCTTACACACATATACTTACTCTTCTATCCACTACACTTCCACACCAGGCGGGAGCTAACAGTGTCCCGCTGGTGGGAGATATCTGGTTGGGGAAAACCCCGCTAGCCGACGGGTAGATCGACAAGGGAATATTCAGTTTTGAAATAATTCTACTCATAGTTAAGGCGCTAATATTGTTCACGGACAGTTGTAGGAATACACTGAAAAAAGTTTGAACGTTTGCAATTTTCAAAAATTCAAGAAGTGCAACGAAAATGTAACTACGCAATTCCTTCATGCGTTTTTTTTAATCTATTAGAGGGTGGAAATGTAAAGGAAAAGATTTGGATCCCCTTTTGACAAACTTTTGAAAATGTTGAAGTGTCATGTTAAGTCCTCAAAAAATCAAAACATCTCTTGTAAATTGAGAGGCCTCGGTCGGGGAATGTCAATCTTGGAGAAAATCGGCTAGGAACTAGTGATGATCACAGACGGTCAGTCAGACAGACAGACAGGCTGGACAAGCAAACACGTTTTGTCGGCAAACAATTTTTCGGTCACATAAAACATGGATTCTGATTACACAACCTGTAAAGAGAAAGTAATTTACTCCATATAGTAACACGATTTCTCCACTTTGTCGTTATCTGGGCCCGACCATGAGAGATTTTCTGTCGAAAATTCGCCGTTTTCATGGGCATGATTTTCATACTCTCCGAATTTAGAAAGTAAGAGCGGGAAAGTAAAATGAGATTGATACTCCTGGGACAATTTATAAAATATATACAAACATGATGAAAATATAATGATGATTATAAAATGAATAAATATAAAATGACAATGAGATTTTGAAAAGAGAAATAAGTAATCAGCATGGATACGAGTGGTTAAAAAATATTCGGATATAAATCTATTTATATAAGAATGGACTATTCGTTTTGTTGTAACACCACTAGATCGCGCTGGAGAACAACATTGCGCATCATTTTAATTCAATTTCCATTCAAACTGCGCTCCACCTGGGATTCATTTTTGCTGAGCGTGGCCGTGTGACGCAGGATAAGACCGCGAAGGTCAGGAGAAAGACAGAGAAAGATGGAGGAAAAAGGGGTCAGGAACAGAGAGATGGAAACTGACAGGGAGAGGGACAGAGAGGCAGAAACAGAGGCAGAGACAGACAGAGGCAGATACAGACAGAGACGGATACAGACAGAGACAGAGAGAGAGAGAAAGGGAGAGAGACGGGGAGAGAAAGGGAGAGGGAAGGAGAAAGAGAAAGATAAAGAGCTGAACAATGTCTGCCGTGTTAAATAGAAATGAAACTAAAGAAAATTATGCTTAGAAAAAGAGGTTGCCATGCCAAAGGTCAGCAGGCAGAATGGAAAATTATAACCGTAGTGCAAAGTGGTCCGTGGAGAAAAAGAAGACATTCAGCAAAACGAAGTATTATGCAAAGGAGGAAGAGGAAACATCTAAAGAGGAGGAATTTGAATTGCTATGTGGTCGCTAGGTGGCCTTTAAGGAAAACATGAACTCTGGCTACATCATATGTTGGAGGATTTGTTGTATATTTAGCAACAGGATTTATCTGCATTTTCCTTAGCAGGGTCCGGCAATACGAGTTATTCCACCGATAATTCGCCGTTTTCCGGCGCACGATTACGTAACTTTCTCGTCTTACGAAGTACTTGGTAAGGTGAGGAAGTTGAAAGAAGTAGAAGTAAAAAAGGAGAAGTAGAAGGAATGGAAGGGGGTAAAGGAGAAAGAGGAAAAGGTTACGAAGAAGGGGAGGAGGGAAAGGAAAAAGAGCAGGAGAATGGGGAGAAGGAAGAGACGAATGAGGAGGAAAACATAAAAAGAAGCTCGGTGAAGACAGGGAGGGGAAAGGAGAAGAAGAAAACAAAGAGGAAGTGAGAAGAAGGTGGTCGCAGCCGTTGGAGGATGGGCGGTGCCAATCGCGTCGACGGAGACGCCTCCCGCAGAAGGAGTATTTTTCGGGAGCCCTTCCACGCACGGCCCCGCGAGGCTGCGTCAGCGCCTGCCGCGCTCCACCGCCCCGCCCCGCCCCGCGCACGCCTTTAATATTAACAAGTTTGCGCAGCGCCGCGCCATTTTCTTGATGAAAGTTAAATATTGTAGGCGCATCGCATCGGCTGGCAGGTTCCGGCTGGCGACTGGCGTATGCAGATCAGCGCCGCTGACTCACGGAGCAAAAATCTGCGAGTAAGCGCCTTCCGTTGATTAGGAAAGCCCGCGCGCCTCCGCCGCGCCCATCAACCCCGCCCCGCCCTGACCCGCACGCCACACACCGCCCCGCCAGCGCTGCTCACGCAACCCAACCCACACCGCCTCGTTCCGCCCTGCCTCGGCTGCTCCCCCCCGCCATCGAGACCTGCTCATTCAACACCACTCACCCTGAAACATCGCCCCGGTCCCTACTCGTCCCGCCCATCCTCTCTCGCCACACACCGCTCCGCCAGAAAAGCCCATCCAACCCAACTTACCCAGTATCCTCCCACCTCACCCAGTCACGCCCTGTCCCTCAAAACACAGCCTAAAAAAAGGTCCATTCATTCTGCCTCACATACTGCCCCGTCCCACCTCGCCTCGTTCCATCCTGCATAATTTCCTAATGCACAGAGACGGAAATTTTCTTCATATTTTTGCAGGATCAGAGCTGATCATCATGATTATGAAGGCATACATCTGTCTGCAAATGGTAGAAAAATTGTCTGAAGAGGTGTGTGAACTTCCTTTACGTACGTTGCAGTGTTTAGTGGCGTTCGTCAGACTCCTGGTGGTGTCTCTTCAAACTAGAGTCTTCTATTGAGTTGTTTCTCGGTTTGGATTTCTCTCCCCTGTGCGGCGAAGGGGATCGAGAGTGCGAGTAGGGAGTAGAAGGGTTATTTTGTTGAGAGAAAGACGGGTTGTTTTGTTACGGTGTTTGTGTGTGGAGGGATGGGGTTAGGGTGAGAGTAGGAGTTCTTGCTATATTTTCTTTACGGAGTTGCGGTATTTACATTGCGGAGTTTTGGCGGAATGGGAGGATTTGGGGTATTTTGTGTTTGCATCGTATGGGGTTAAAAGGGGTGTCACAGGTGCGTACGTTTCTTTCGCGACTAAGTTCCTACGGAGTCGGTACGAAGTAGCAAATTAGGTGGGATGGGCATAGGTTAGAATGGAACGGATATGTGTAATAGGTTTGGAGTTTTTTTTTCTTGATGAGTAAGGACGAATTTGTGTGGGTTGGGTATAAAGTGTACTGGTTACTTTTACTGAGTTTTGATGAATGTGGTGGGTCCGGAGTAATCTTCTGAAAATGATTAGGCCGAGGTAAATTACTTCTGATTTTCAGTGTATATTTGCTTTGGTAAGGGAGAGGGATTGTATAGGGAAAATTTGATGGGTTAGGTTTTGAATAAGGTAATGGTGATGGAATTTTGGGAAGCACAGAGATTAAAGTTATTGAGGGTTTCTGGAAAGTAGGACAAGGAACGGTTTAAGTAACGGAAGAATCTGGATGGATTATTGATATAGATGGAGAAGAGGATAGGTGATAGCACGGTGTGGAAGGAGCGACGGTGAAGGTAGCATTCGCGGAGCGGCTCTCACGGAAGCCGGATTGGGAAATGTTGATGGGTTGTAGGAAAACTACCGATCACAGCAACCGACCACTAGAATTCTCCTCTAAAGAGAGACTGAATTCGACCTACCTAACTAGCTAGAGCCGAAAATCCTGTGACCGTCAGGACTCCGACCTAGAACCTCCCTTTCAGAGGAACTGCAGTGAGATCAGGATATGAGAAGGATTTAGGTTGTGCATGTTCCTACGGCGAAAACAGTACATACTAGGGCAGTTGTTCAGAGGAGTTGAGAAAATGGTGTTCGGGATTGGATCGTTGGGGAAGGATAGCCTGAGGTGTTGTCGGTCCTGGTGGTGATGAAATTTGAAATGGAGAAGGATTTGTTGGGTGTCAACCATCTCTCTTTTACATTCTTTCGCTGAACAGAACTTCATGTGGTGCAGCATGCGCCTTAGTGGCGCACGTGAAAAAGATTTGTTCGGTGCCGCTGACACGTCAGTGACACGTCACACGTACTGACACGTGGGAGATAGGTCCGACGTTGCCTGGCGTTTGCGCACACCTTATGAGCTGCAGGGGCGGGACGCTCGAGTGCTAGAATAAGCCAATTTTCTGAGATGAGAGGACAGACGCATGAGACGGTGTCAGACGGCATGTTGGTGATAAAATTCACCAAGCAAGCGTTTCCTTTTTTCTTATAGAAAATAATTGAATAGTTCATATTATTTTTGTCCACAAAAATAAAATTTTTGTACACAAATTTAATATGTTTTCATACACAAGGCGCAATATTCATAAGGCGTACAGATACATCCTACTAAAACTAAATTCTTACTTGTGGTACAATCATAACGCATTATTTTGTAAAACTCTTCGAAGGAGAGCTTTGATTTTTCAAGAATGTAACATTACCTATTCATTGCGGCCGCTGGCATTGGGGCAGCTCCCGCGTGACGAGGACGTCCGTGCTTGCGCAGGGACTCGCTGATCACTCGCTAAGGTCATTTGCACATGGCCACTTTCTTAAGACGTTTTAGTTTCAGGAAACGCACGTAAATAGTTTTATGAAAAATTTCATTAAATAAATGTGTTGTACACGGTCGACTTTTTCGTAAAATTGTTTTGCCCGCCACTTGTGAAGAATACTTCGAGTATGTCCTACCATTTGTTTTGCCTTGATTATTTGCGGAAGGTTGATTATTTTGTGCTTTCTGTTATTAGTCTCGTAATTATAGAATTTCTTATCACGGGAAGTTTCCGATGTTCCCTGAACTGTTGAGAACTGTCGATCACAGCAGTCGACCACTAGAATTCTTCTCCAAAAGACAGCTGCATTCGACCTAGCTATCTAGATAGTGTGGAAAATTCTATGCCTGAAGGAAAATTCTAGGCACTGATTACTCATATCAGTAGTTTTCTGTGGTTTCTCCGAACACCACCAGGCGAATGCTGGAGCAGTATCCTAACAAACGAGCCAGCTTGCCTTCGTCTTCCGTGTATTATCATCACCCCTCACGTACAAACACACTACCAAACGAGTTATGAGACCAATCAGGAACTTACAGCTTGTCCCGGCTGAGGGGCGCCCCGCTTGTGGAAGCTACCTGGATGGAGAAAACCCCGCAGCCCAGAGGAGGTCGGCGCTGTATCTCACCATCCAGAAGGGGAAGATTACCGCCACATTCCGAGATAAAACGAGCACCATACTCCCGGCACTAATTACATGAGCAGTTGACGCGCCGCGAATCACTAATCAAACAATCAAACAAACGTCCGGACACAACCAGCAAAGTATTTGAAAACGGCGAAGTTGGTTGTCGTTTGAGCTGGACGGTTATCTTGCCAGTGGTGTCGCTCAGGTCGGCATTGACGATTGCTCATTGGTTGCTGAGTACGATTATTCTATGAAAATATAACACGCCCGATTTTATATTTTTTAAATAAAACCCTATAATTTTACCGCATTAAATTTCAATTTTTTTAAATGTATGTTTTAAGGAACGTTTCATTATAAAATGTTACCGAAAGCGTCAGTGATGGAACAGGGTTTCGTGCGAGGGCAAGGCTTCTTCCCTGCACCAGGAACGCGTTTGCAATTGGCACTGGCCCAATGGGGCTGGCGCGAGCAGCGGGGAATTGCAGCTTTGCACCACCGGAGCCGCGCTG
Organism: Gryllus longicercus; assembly: GCA_038098605.1. Lineage (NCBI taxonomy): Eukaryota > Metazoa > Arthropoda > Insecta > Orthoptera > Gryllidae > Gryllus > Gryllus longicercus. The sequence goes on along the minus strand of JAZDUA010000358.1, from coordinate 1,320,098 downwards.
CTGCGGGAGGGCGCTTGCCACGCCCACTGCCCGCCCCCACGCCCATTCCCAACGCATTGCAACTGGTAACGCCGCCCGCTCCTGGCGACGGGCAGCAGCCGACGGTTGCCTTGCGAGGGGAGAAATCCACCAAGGTTCAGAATTCCACAGTTATGTTTATATAAATTTCTTGCAATAAAACTTTGTGTGGTCAGAATCTATGATTTGTGGGTAATTGATACCGAAAAATTGGATTTACCAAACGACCATTCGCTTCTCCGTTCGTCCTTCCGTTCGTCTGTCCGTCCGTTCGTTTATCCGTCCGTCTATCTGCCCGTCTGTCCGTCCTGTCCATCTATTTGTGCGTCCGTCTGTCCGTCTGTGCGTACTTCTATCCGTCTGTCTGTTCGTCCGTTTGTCCTTCCGACTGTCCGTCCCTCTGTTTGCCCATCTGTCCGTCCGTCCTGAATTTTTTTGAAACTTTTTGTAGTTTTCGCGCACTGTTGGGTTAAGTAAGGCCAATATCAAAAAATTTCAAAAACACGAAATTCTCAAAGACTGCTCCAAATTTGTCTTTAAACTTTCGTAGAGTTAGTTATAAAAGTACTGTAAGAATTCTCGAAAACTCAAAAGTCAAAATTACGATTTTCAGAAAAGTTCAAATGTTATTTTCTCAAAACCTGCTTCAAATTTTTCAACGAAAATTGTGTGTGTATGACATGATTTTACTCTTCTACAATACAGCGCGGCAGAAAAGTCTCTCCTCAGTGACATCTTGCAGGTGAATGTGCTAGCAACAGAAATTATATTGGTTGTACAAGCAGCAGCTTGTAACAAAATAAAATGTAAATTGCGTACTGACCACAATCAAAACTGATGCTGCAAGTGTTGTCCCCTTCGCTTGCTTCTGAGTCATCTGGCTGTTACCAACATTAATACAGTTTTTAAGAGAAGGTCATGATTCTTCTTTGTGCAGAGATACTTTACTAGCGCACTGCATTCTTAAACTCATATTTCAGTTCTACCACTAGGAAACCAAAAATTGAGAAAATGGGAAAATGGGCAGCGAGAATGAAACAAAGCTGAAAAGCTAACCCAGAATAAACAATTCACCGTTTTCCGACGTACGATACATAGCATCCTCTTCTTACGAAGTACTTCGTAAGGAGACACACTAGAAAGCACTCTTGCACGGAAACTAGTAACTTTTTTTTGGTTTTTTAATGGAAAGTGATATTTTAAGCCAAATAGACTTCGGTGAACATGTACTGCCAAGACGTCATTGCCATTTCATATACTGCAAACGTGACATATTTTATAAACATAAAACACAAGGGCTACCTGAATCATCATGTCATAAAAAGTAATGTAGCACGTACCTGGTACGAAAATTTCTTTGGAACATTCATTTCAAAATGCTGGCTTCGATTCGTATCGTCGCCTTGTCCGTTAACATCATTCGTTCGCCAAAAACACCTTCAGCACTAGTTAGAAAAATACCTTTCTATAAACGATATATTGCAGCGACAAGGATCCTGTATGATGTGACGGGAGCGAGAAGCATCCTATTGGATGGCCAGGGGGATGGAACATGCCTGATTCGGCTGAAGGGACGCGGTTCGATTCCCGTCCGCAGTGCGCACGGCTGTACATGGGCTCTCGTGTGTGTTGCGTTGCGGGATACCTCAACACTGTTGATACCGTATGTGAGATGCCGGAAGTGTGTCAGTACCTAGTCCAGGACCCGAGATAGTCTATATCCCGGTGGAGTAGAAGGTAAATGATCAGGTAGTTAGAGAAGAAACTTCTTGTAAAATGTGTCGATTTGAAAAACAAAAACAAAATAAAAAATAAAAAAAGAAACAAAACGCAATATTTTTCCTGTTTTGTATATTAGAATACAAGCCATTAACAGTTTAAATATAGTATTCCTTAAGAGTACAAGAGCTGCAAAAATTACCGAATAAAATCCACCGCAGTCCATACCAGCTAAGGCAATTGCATGGAAACACATCAGTGCTGGGTGTGGAGTACGTGGCGGGTGCCACTCCGGCACTGCGCAGTAGTGACGAGCGTCTTGAGGGCGCAGCGGTGCAGTGATGTTGGGGCGCTGACTTCGCGGGGGAGCGACCTCTGGGGCGCCGCGCGCGAGGGAAAGAGGGAGGGGGGCCCCCGCCCCTCTCGTTGGCGCGATCTCCCTCGGGGCACGCCGCCGCGATGCGATGCGCTGCGCTGCGCAAAATAAATTTTCGAAACGTCCTCTCTGTCCCGAAATTCCCCTCCCCCTCCCCCCCCCATCGCACCGCTCGGCGCGCGCTCGCTCCCCCAGGGCTCGCGGCAGCCGCCCACCCGCACACGCTCACGCGCACACACGCGCGTTTTGTGACCCTTCCGCGCCCCGCCCCGCGCCGCCCCGCCACACCCCGCGCCTCGCCTGCGCCGCGCCACCTCGCCCGCTGCGCTTTGGCACGCCCCGCCTTGCACTCCCCGCCACACTCCACGCCTCGTCACTCGCCGCCACACCACCCCTCCACCCCGCGCCTCCCCGCCTCGCCCTCAGCCGCACCGCCTTGCCCCGGGCTACCCCAACCGCCCGCTGCCCAGCACTCCCCGCCACAGCCCGCGCCTCACCACTCGCCGCCACACCACCCTGCCACCCCGCGCCTCTCCGCCTCGCCCTCCACCTTGCCCCGGGCCAACCCGACCTGCGCCTCACCACTCCGCGCCACCCCACGCCGCCACCTCGCGCCTCCCCGCCTTGCCCTCCGCACCACCGCCTTGCCCACCTCGAGCAAGCGCTGCCCAGCACTCCACGCCACACACCCCGCCTCTCAATCACCACGTCACCTCGCCCGCCGCGCTTCGGCCCTCCCCGCCCAGCCCCTCCACTACCCCTTCCTTCCTTGTCCCTTCCTGCGTTTTCTGCCCCGTCCCTACCCGACCTTGCCTCGCCGTCTGGATGAGCGATTCCCCGCCCCGTCACACTTCGCCCCGCTCAAGCCGCCCCGCCTCGCTCCGCCCCGCCCGCCCCGGCGCCGGCGCCAGCCCTCGGATGCTGCTCGCCCCGCATCGCGAGGTTGCGAGCGGCACCGTCGCACCCCGCCGCCGTCGCCGCCACACTACAATTAATGAGGCAATCTAAATGCATGATCAGTGGCTATCAGTCATTAATCAGGAGGGGCTGCGCGGGGCGCTGCGAGGGCGAAGCGCGGGCGAGGGCGAGGGCGAGGGAGGGCCCAGTGGCCAAGTGCGGGCACGCGCCCGTGGGCGCCCGTGGGCGACGCGCGGAGGGCGAGGGCCAGGGCGAGGGCGAGGGCAACGCAGCCTCCCCGCGCCCACACATGGCGAGAGAGCCTCGAGGGCGCCGCCCGCCCAACGCATTCATAACGTTCTCAATGCGCTTAGGAAACACGAGCAGCTTCTTTCTAATTGCGCAACTGGACAAATGCGCTGAATGAAAAATCACAACAACATTCAAACCGTAGCAAAGCCAGGATAACTATAAGACGTCTAAGGCAATTTAGTGTTTAAGGACATTGTCCCACTTTCACGGAATATTCATCTATAAGCGAACATGTTCACTTCATCAATCAAACGGGAAAACTTAGGAGCGTGAAAAGTTAATATTTCATTCTTTCCATCGGTGCGAATAGCAACAAATATGAAAATCATTATGCACCCGCGATAAGCGAACACTTCTACTCTAACACAAAATGATGTGTTGTTTCACACTCTAAAACAAATTCCTACTACAGTTAATATCTTCTTTTATGTTCCTTGGGGAAACGAAAATCAGATTTTAATGCTCTAAAGAGAATCTTTTCAACGTTATATACGACGTAAGGGTACACAATCCATGTTTATGTTTTTATAAAATCATCGAAGTAACTGGTATAAATTTTGAAGCTGATGCTTTTTTGACATCGGTTTTGTGTTCGATGTTTTTACGTAGTTGATATTTCTAAATGAAAAAAGGCCATAATTAGTCAATTCTGCAGTAATTTTCAGATATCTACACGTTAATTATCTTCAGACAAATGAGAGCAAGGTGAAAAATAAAGAAAATTGAGTTTTCGTCAATAAAGAAACATATATTATATTTGAATTTTGAATCCAGGTTTTGTTATTTGTTCTGTTGATGGTTTTTGTCATCAGGTCAATGAAAAAACTGTTTTGTCAGTTAAATATCAATTAAAATTAATAACGATACCACTATCAAATTAAATCTCTGAGCGTGAAAGTCAGTATTTTCTAATCTATTTGTGAAATCATCGATGTAACATCTATGGTTTTGTGTCGATTGTTTATTAATGACAATGTTTTAATTTAGAGTATCAATGCCTAGAAACATCTTTATTTTGTTGGTGATGACGCATCCCTAATTCAATGTACGGTTGTTCTATAGCGTGTTGCGGATTGCATCTGCACGCTATATTATCGTATTTAATTTACACTGAAGAGTGAAAAAAAAGATACAGACATGCGTATGGAAATCAAGAGATATGGAACCAATCAGAATACAGCGCGCCGGTTGGCAACCACTATCTAAGACAACCAGTCTGACACAGTTGATAGATCGTTTACTGCTGCTACAATGGCAAGTTATTACGGTTTAAATGAATGAGAACGTGGTGTTATAGTCAACACAAGAGAGGTGAGGCGTAGCATCTCCGAGGTCGAGAAGGAATTTGGATTTTCCCTTGCGACCATTTCACGAGTGTACACTGAATATCGGGAATCCGATAACCTCCGGCATCGCTGCGGCCGCAAAAAGATCGTGCAAGAACGGGACCGACGGCGACTGAGAAGAATCATTACGCGTGACAAGTGCAACCCTTCCGCAAATTGCTGCAGATTTCAATCATCGACCATTAAGAAGTGTCAACGTGCTATCGATTCAACGAGATATTACCGATATGGTGTTGCCCACTCGTGTACCCTTAATGACTGCACGATACAAAGCTTTAGGTCTCGCCTGGACCAGTCAACACTGACATTGGGCTGTTGATGACTGTAAACACGTTGCCTGCTCGACGAGTCTTGTTTCACACTCTTTCGAGCGGATGGACGTGTACGAGTATGGTAACAACCTCATGAATCCATGGACCCTGCATGTCAACAGGGAACTACTCAAGCTGGAGGAGGCTCTGTGATGTTATGGGGCATGTGCAGATGGTGTGATATGGGACTCGTGATACGTCTCGATACGACTCAGACAGGTAACACAAACGTAAGCAATCTGTTTGATCACCTGCACCCATTCATTTTCATTGTGCATCCCGACAGACTTGGCAATTCCATCAAGACAATGCGACAGCCCACACATCCTGAATTGCTAAAGAGCGGCTCCACGAACACTTTTCTGACTTGAAACACTTTCACTGGCCACAAACATCCCCAGACATTAACATTATTGAGCAGATCTGGGATGCCTTGCACAAGTACTCTTAAAAAGAGATCTCCACCCCCTTCTACTTTTACGAGTTTAGGGACAGACTCTGCAGGATTCATAATGTCAGTTACCTCCAGCACTACTTCAGACATTAGTTGAGTCCATGCCTCGTCGTTTTTCGGCACTTCTGCGTGCTCGCGAGGGCCCTACAAGATATTAGGCAGGTTCATCAGTTTTTTGGCTCTTAAGTGTATTTCAATGGGTGAAAATCAAAACGGTATAAGTGACATTTTATAAATTCGAAGAATACTATTTATTTAATTAAATAACACTGTTAAGTCATGGTGCTTTGTTTCATCATTAAAATCACGGCATTTCAATGGTTCATTAAAAACAAAATTATATAGGCATTGAAATATTTTTATTTTTTTCAGAATTTCTAAAATGTCACTTAAACTGTTCTGATTATCACCCAATCATTTGTAATTCATATGGTACTCATACATTTTAGGTTTCTGAACTCCTTCTCCATATAAATTTTAACTATGCCAAATCTCAGTTCTTGCTAGCAATACGCTTAAAAATAGGTATAAAATTTTCTCTTCGCGTATTAATCCCTACACAGTATTCGAGTAAAACTCATGAGTGTGCATACGTTCAGGTGTGTGCGATTCCGGCACTCGCGGCTAGACCACTTTCCGTGCACCAATCGAGACGTATGAGACGCATGTCATTCGACGCGTCTCGGTCACGTGATGGGGATTTGTAATTTGTTTTCGGATCCGACTAGAAGACATAAATTTCCAAAAATGTGTTTGTGATAATGATTTTAGTGATAATGCCTGAAGTTAAACCAACGCCTACTGAATCGATATATGTAGGGGACATTGATTAAACACCAGTACCCAAATACAGTTTTAGAAAAATATGCCATAATGTTCTTTCATGTCATTGGCAACACTGATGTCGACACCTTTAGGTGAACAAGTGAATTACCGAGTAAGTCGCGCTAGAGATGGTTTTCAATTTAGATTCGAATTAAATTATTTTTTAAAATAAATTTGCGAAAACCTACGAACAGCATTGCCTTGGAACTTATTAAACTTAAAGAATTTCAAATGAATATGGAGAAAACAAAACTGTGAGTAATGCTAGAGAATGTTCACGTTCGTACCTAAATCTGCAAATAACGATTTTCAAATGAATGTGACCCACAACTTATGTTCATTAAACTTAACTAACACTTTATTCACATAAACATACAAAACAGTCGCCTTTCAATGTTATATTTGCGTGCAACGATAGATTCGCATACAAAACAAAAGACCAATTGCAGAAGTGGAAGTGAACACAAATTAGACTGAGTTTGTAAAGTTTCAATATCTTCAAAAATTAGGGGAGAAAAATATAGAAGCGATAAGGAAATCCTGAGAAGAATCAAATGTACTTGAAAAAGATGTTGCAAAAGAATGTTTGGAACTAATTGGCAATGATATGCATTATTGCACATAGTATTTGTGCTACTTCAAATGTGCTACGTGCATTTTTGTGCATATTAGCGAAATAGCGAAAAATATGACTGTACTAAAATTGAACTATTAGCATAATCAAAACCTACAAGTAATTGTTATGGCGATTATAACTATTTCATATCTCGCATAGAGGTACACCGGATAACATACAAGGCCTTTGGGTATTGGGAAGTTTTGAATGGGAGTATAACATTATCCACTACTACGATTCATTGGAAAGTCCAATGCCAGATACTGAAAGAACATTTTTTAATAAATCTGGGCGTGAAAGAAATGAAGTATGAAAGAAATTTCCATCACATAAAACTATTTTTAAAACAGTTTTCAGCGTCGACGACGCCACATTTTACAAGTATATAGATATTAATATACCGTAACGAACGAACCATTAACGTAATGAATTCAAACTTAATAGCTCATTTAGATTATTGTGCTTTGTTATTTGCAGCTTTAAATTCAAGGTACAAAGAAAAATTACAAGATGATTACAGACATTTTATGTTGGACCTCCATAACCTGATCATTAAACAAAAAATGTGGTGGCATTTTCGAGAAAATTTTGAAAATGGGGTTGGACCTTCAAGTAAAATGCCCGCAAAAATCAAAATATCTGCTTCAAATTCAGAGGCCACGACATCAGCTAGATCGCTAGAACAATATCAATTTTGGTGAAGAGAAGCGACGTCACGTTTCGTGGGCCCTTGATAATAAAAAATTGGTTTACCACAAACAGTCAGTATGTATTTCTGTCTTTCATCTGTCTGGCTGTGAACAACGCTAGAGTCTAAACTGTACGTAGGATATTTATGAAAACTGATACTCTTCAAACGATCTGGTAAGTGTAGCTGCCTCTTGAATTTGAAATGGATATTCTGATTTTTTAGGATATTTTAAATGAAGTCTCAACATTTTCGAAATTCTCTCAAAAATGGCTGCGAATTTTTTTCTTTTAATAGGCGAAAGTACGCTTATAAAATTACTCAAGCCCATTTTTTGTTCAAATCTCTGAATTTCAGAAAACTGTAAAAGTTACAAATAAGTGTAATAGCGTATGCTGTTGCATTACCTCTCGTTTATTTGCATTCTTTCTGTTGTAAATGAGAACATTATCTTAATTGTCACATCAAACTGTCGCCAGCCCATTCTCAACTGACGGCCTCGAATTCTCGTTGAGGCAAATCCCTTAAATGCACGGACCCAAATCTAGAGTGGGGTCCGTGGAGGTGAGTGGGATCTATAAAGACTCGGGAGTGCCTAATGAGGAGGGGCCCTCAGCGAGGCCTAATGGCGATTTCATGCGCCACCCTCACGCGCTCAGATCCGTGTCTGTCCACTGCGCGGCGCGCTGCATCTCAGTGTGTCACCGAGTCTCTACCCAGAGATCCTTAGATACAGAAGCAACCAGTGCGGTGCGCGTGAGACTAGAACAACGTGCGTTGGACATGCAGTGTAGTTTCATCGTGTTTACCATTAATGATATTCAATTTTTCAACAATAAAAATGTATAGCTTTATAAGCTCGTTGACATATTGTACATGACTACGCTTTGACCTAAGGAAATTAATCAATGCCAGGAAAATTACCCTCGAACACTGAAATAGTGATCTCGAAATTAGTTACAAACACTGATTCAAGGAAACCGCGCCATCATAAACTTAGGAATCACGAGATATATTGAATCATAAAAGGAATCAAAAGAACCGTGCCATCCTAAACCAAGGTTCAACCGAAAATGCATGAAAGCAATTTCAAGAATTTTGTGAAGAAAGAGGATACAAATTGATGGCAAAACCTACAAATGAAAAAATTACACACATTTTTAAAGAACTGGCAATTGATATGCAAAGATTTAACGGTGAAGCGTACAAAGAATATGCTATCAAATGTATGAGCAACGTTACATCCAAAACTATACAGAAAATTAGTTCAATGCATTCTAGACGAATCTCCTGCTAATTCAGTTTCTACGTCTTCCATTTCAAACACCTTATGGGACCCCAAGACATGTAAAACTCAACTTCCTACAACCTTAATAATTGTGTTTTTCAATAAATTTTTTGTAAGTTTTTTTACGTTTTCTTTCCACAGAATTGAAATACAGTTGAAATCAGTTTCTACATTACACTGTTATTGATATTTCCTTGGAAATACGTTATTCCGAGTCAAAGATAACTCGGAGCTGAATGAAAGTTTCTTATAATTCGGTAGTAGTTTTGAATAATATTTCTCTTTTTTTATAATTCCTCTTCATCCAATATTTATTTATTTATTTATTTATTTATTGACGTATATTTACGTCAAAAACAGTTAAAAGCTTGTGTGACATGCTATAGGGAGAAGTTAATTTGAAGTTACATTTATGAACAGAGGCAAAACAAGGGGCTATCTCAGCATTTGCTCAAGTATCATGGAAACTGGATGAAAACCTAATCGAGATGGGGGTCATTGACCCAGAAGCTGAAGTTCAATAATGTTTCCAGGTTCTTCAGAATTATACAATCCAAATGGTAAACAATACATTAAATGTCATTGTTAAAATTAATATTACTTTCCTTTTGAATTCTCGGTATAGTCTCTAATTGTATAGAAACAGTTGTGCATCAAGATTTTACTTAGGTCTTAAACTTTTGTATCGAATTTAATCGTATAATATTATCTGGCAAGATGTTGTAAAATAATATTCATGTATTGTATGTGATTTTTTTGTAGTGAGCTGTTGATAATGTTACCAGAGGAATATGATTATTACGTCGAGTGTTGTAGTTATAGATATGGGCGTTTGCTGGAAATATATTCCCGCCCTTAAGTAAGTCGTTTTTGATAAAAAAACACTGATTCATATATCAAGATACAAGGTAATGATAATATACCTAAATTAATAAAGAGAGGCTTACAAGAATCACGTGGATGGAATTTGCTTATTATTCCCACAATTCTTTTTTGTAACGTAAACTTCTGGGAGCTATAAGACGTATTTCCCCAGAATATTATGCCATATCTCAGGCACAAATCAACATTCGCGGAATATACACAACGAGCAGTATGGAGAGTACCTAAATTTGAAAGAATTCTGAAATTGTAGCATTAAGAACTTAATTTAGTGTTTAATTCATTTAAATGGACAATCCATTTAAGGTTTAACTGAATTGAAATACCTGAAACTTTTGTTACCTTAACCTCAGTCAATAGCATTTTCATTTACGTTCATTTTCATTGGAGTACAGAACTGTTTATTTGAAACGGAAAACTGCATTGAAACATTATTCTTTTCATTTACTATTAGTACTCTATTCTATTAGTATTGTTCCAAAAGAACAAGTGGAGAGGAGATATATGCAATTTCAATCCCGAAACTCGGGATTATTATTAAATTGTATATATTTAAAACATGCCATACACTTTTTCAAAAAAATCCGACCCAACTTTCCAAGCAAATTTGGACCTAATTTATTCTTGTGTCTTGGATGTTTTGTGCATACCTTTATTAAATTGTAGATATTTAATTTTTTTCAAACAATCCGAGTAATTGTCGGCTTAAGAGTGTGGGCGTGCCGCTGGCTTTCGAGGCGAGGCGGAGGCGGCGGCGGCGGCGCGGCAGCTGGAGGAGGAAGCAGGAGGCGAGCGGCAGCTGCGGAAGCGGAAAGTTAAAATTTCTGGTTCCCAATCGAACGCGCGCGAGGGAGCGGGGGGGGGGGGCGCCGGTGTGTGATGGCGCGACAGCCGCCGCGCAGGAAATGAGGCTACCGGAAGTTCGCTCAATTCGATTCGGACGGAGGGAAGAGAAGAGAAGAGTCACGCCCCCGGCGCGCCTCACAGCGCACAGAAAGCTCCCTGCAAGGGCGCGCTCGAGGCGGAGGAAAGTCCTGCCCAGGGAAGGAGTCATTTTCACTATCATATTCGGACGGCTCTCGTCGGACGGCTCTCGTCGGACGGCTCTCGTGGGACGGCTCTCGTCGGACGGCTCTCGTCGGACGGCTCTCGTCGGACGGCTCTCGTCGGACGGCTCTCGTCGGACGGCACTCGTCGAAAGGCACTCGTCGGATAACAATCGTCTGACGTCAATCGTCGGATGATTTTCGTCTGACGGGTCTCGACGGACGAGACTCTTCGGACGAGTTTCGTCGAACCAATCGCATCGGACGAATGTAACAAATCTCCAGGGACCAAACTCGTCACATGACTCTCGTAGGATGAACTTCGTCATATTAGTCTCGTCAGACTTCGCTTTTCGGACTACCCTCGCTGGATTACTCCCCCGTCGAACCACATTCAAAAACTGTCGCCGAAAACCTAGTCTACTCCACCTATTCACTCGCTTTAAACCACTCACAATAAACATTCAGGTCGGAGCACTTCCTTAGGAATACTATTAAAGAACCACTACCGACTTGCCCGACCTGTCACTTTGCCGAACAACTGTTTTTGGACCACTCTCGTCGCACCACTCGCGTCGAACCACTTGCGTCGAACCACTCGCATCGGACCAATCACGTGGGATCAAGCGCGTTGGATCAATCGCAAAGGAACAATCGCGTCGAACTACTTTTGTCGGTCCATTCCCGACGGACCACTTCGCCGAACCACTCTCGTCTAGCCTCTCTTGTTGGACTCCCGGTGGATCACTTTCTTCCCCTCTTCGCCTTCCCATTTGTAATAGGTCATAAGCCATGCGTCTTGTATATTCCAAGAAATGGTATACGTCTATTTTATTCAACAATGTACAGTAGAAAGCAGCAAGTAAGAACTGTTTAATTCGGCAGTAGGGTTCATGGGCGTAGTAGCATTTAATACCGTGTGAGTTATGCATTGTCTTATTCCGCCTATTCTCATACTGTGCCTACCGACTGATTTCTCCTACCGAGGACATCGTTGCTTACGACGCAGCTGACGCAAAGGAGTAAGAAAGAGCTCTACCATTCGCGTTGCGAAACTGTCAATTTTTGCTGCTCCAGTACCCCATTTTCACTCAACAGTAACATTTTTGCTGCTGTAGGCTACTAGGATGTTTTTAATTTGCGGACACTCTTGGGATATGTATTGTGTTTGAATGGAACCTTACGAGTAATCACAATATAGATAGATAGATAGATAGATATAATTCGCGTATGGGCCACTACTGACCACACAACACATTTCTCCCTCCGAGGACCAGATGAATTCTATCCTGGAGAGATCAGCAGGTCTTTCGGCTGCATCCCTTGGTTAAGACAAGGTTATTAGCCTTGCATATCAATTAATAGGATATTACTATTATTACTATCCTTATCCACACACACACACACATACACACACACACACACACATATATATATATATATATATATATATATATATATATATATATATATATATATATATATATATATATATATATATATCCTATACTGACTGCCCTCAACTGTAGTTCTGTAGTTTACTATTATTTCAAATAACAATGAATTGCATTGCCTCCAAGCTGTTGAATTTTTCCACGAAGAGAGCGAGTTGTGGCTGCCATTTTCACGTGGGGAGGATCACAGGTAACCTACAGTGCTGGATCTCAACTGCGAGCAGATGTGCTGAAACCATACTTGCGCCGCCCTTATGTGCGGCCCCGGCGCCGCCGCAGCCTTGCACCGCGCCCGTCCCCCTCCCCCTCCCTCTCAGACGTCCCGAGGGCCCGGGAGCGAGCCCGGCCGCCAGCGGAGGGGCGCACAATACCCACGCGCGATACCGGCGCTCGCGGCGGGGCGGGGGCGGGGGCGGGGGCGGCGCGCGCGATAGCGCCTGGCCATTGTCCCTCGCTAACAGCGCGATAATGCGACGCAAAAACGCACCGTTCCGCTCGGTAATTAATTTTCTGGAAAACCCGACCGGCGCTGCCCCCCGTCGCCGCCACGCGTCCGCCCTCCACCCCCACCCCCCCCCGCGCCGCCAGCCCCGCCCCCGCGCTCGCTCGCCTCGCTGTAATTATCGTGGGGGAGGCGTTTTTACGCTCGTTCGCAACAATGTCGAGCGACTTTTAATTTCGGTCGGTCGGTCACACGCGCGGGTGTGTCTGTCAGGGCGACACGACGCTCTGAATATTTCATGCAGCGGCTCCGATTCGGCCGAACGAATCGGAGAAACGATCTTTTGCTCGGAGCCGAGAACGAATGTCTCGTTCTTAATGAATGAGGGCGGGACGAGCGGGCGAGCGCGGCTGGCGCTTAAAGAGATATGGCGGCTTAGGTGCGGTGACGCCATTTGGGGCCGTGTCGCTAACAAAAGCCGCCCGATGCATCGGGTCAAGAATCGCCGCTTTGATCGCTCCAAAACACACATGTTGGGAAAGTTGGGAATCTGTTGTTGTTTTTTTTTTTTTTCATTTTTTTTCAACGCTATGTGCAGTAAATATTGTGCGTTCGACGAAACAAAAAATGTGTATTTTATCTTCAAAATCAAACAAACGAAGACTGAAAACACATATTTGTTAGAACTGGAGGAAATTACAACTTTGGGGGAAAATGCATGATATTTTTACTTTTTCGCATGGTACTTACGTAGTATAGAAAAATTACTGTATAGCTGCGGCTGAACGGTGATTTTTGACAGAAAATCTCTAATTATGAGGTTCCGAGATCGAAAAAGGATAATTATTGTATTTTCTTCATGTAGTTAATTACTTCCACTAACATGTGTACTCGAAATCCACGTTTTGTGGGTACTTGACGGAGAGAAATTTGCTTATGGTAAAAGTCTTTGTCTGACTGTTTGTGTGAAATGACAGATCCTAAATTGTTCAAACGATTTTATCTAGAACTGATATTCACACACCGATCTGACCGAACTCTAAGGCCTTGCGAATTTGGAACGAATATTTTAAGGTTTGGAACTATTTTATATGAAGCCTTAACATTTTCAAAATTTGCTGGTGAATGGTCCATAATTTTTGTTTTTACTTCGGATAGAGCAAATGACGCTTAAAAATGGCGCACGTCGCTTTTTCGTTGAACTCTAAATTTTCGAAAATTGCAAAAGTTCAAAATAATTTAGGTGTCTTACAAAACCTCCCATATTGAAAATAGTGATTAGTTTCTTCATAAAATCTGTTCTTCAAAAACAGCATTTCTCAGAATTTGGTCGAGGTCAAAATGACAGTAATAAATCCCCTTAAATTATCGGAATAGATGAAATCAAATGATGCATGCTAGTCTCTGAGCAGATTCTTTCTTCCCTTTCATATCGCTTCTGCTCTTCACTCTCTGTGATGAAATGACCAATAAAAGCCTTTCCTTTTGATTTCAATAAAATAGGAAGTATTTATTAAAAGTAAATGTAAATTGCAACAAAATATAATTTAATAAAATATCATGGAAAGTCTACATATTATGCAATCTTCTCAATTCAACTAACCGATATTTTAAATATTGATGTATGGGATCGATAGTATTAACGTATTAACACATACAAAATGAGAGCACAACGGGAAGAAGAAAACCAAATAATCTTTTCTCGGGAATACCTTTCCAGAAACCAAAATAGACTTTACTTTTTCACTACTGGCATTTTTATTGCTGATGCAAAACACAGAAAATTTGCTACCTTTCACCTCCTAAATCCTCATAAATAAACTTTTTTTTTTAACTATCATCTTTGATTTTTTGGGTGTTCACACTATTCTTCACTGGTACCAAACAGTAACGTCTAATTAACTTAATGTTTGACAAAAGGTTAAGGGATTTCAACGCACGATAAACTATATTTTATTATTATTATTATTATTATTATTATTATTATTATTATTATTATTATTATTATTATTATTATTATTATTTCTTAACAATTTTTACTGGCCGGTATGTCAACTACCCACAGGTATGTCAACTACCTGTTGTTCGGTTGCGTTATTAAAGATTCAGCTGGCTTCTAACAATACGGCATGTATTCAAGATCACTGCCTTCTGGATATTGTACATACTCCTGGCAACCAAATGAAGCTACTGCTCAAAATGTCATTTTTGGGATCAGTCTTGTGGCTGATATAAGTATAGGCACAGTTGTCACTTTGCTGAAGTTCCACTGAGCTCTGACTTCATGAACGAGATTGGTATATTTCTGGATCTTCTATATCGATAAGGAAAACCCGCTGATGGTTTCTATCGATGTAAATTATATCGGGTCTATTGCCGCCGACTTGTCTGTCAGTGATAATGGAGCGATCCCAGTAGAGAGTGTGCTCACTACTTTCAAACGCGTTCTGAGGCACATACTTATAACACGGCACAGAAGTGTCGAGTAAGCCCGTTTTCACGGCCAATAATTGGTGGATCTGCATGGCCACTTCATCATGCCTCTTTTTGTTTTCCAAATGTGCTTGGCCGCTACATCCACTTGTTACGTGTTGTATAGTTTTGTTAGCGGCCTCACATCTTCTACACGAGTCAGAATGGATGGTCGAATCTCTCAGAATGTGTTTTCTGTAGTTCACTGTTGGCACCACTTGGTCCTGGATAGCTATCATGACGGCTTCTGTCTCCGGAAAGCGATCCCGTGCTGGAGCCATGCGTGCGACGCAGAGATGTTGACTTCTGTTTTACTCAGCTCATGCGGGTACCGTCCGTGCAGTGCCTTCGCTTTCCGTTAAGTTATCTTCTCTTCGGTTTCAGTGATTGGCTGAACAGGCGGATCAGTCTTTTTCAAGTTCAGAGGACTATAGTTAATATCAACTGCGCTCACTGCTTGTTGAACTATCCCATAATGTTGTTGTTGTTGTTGTTGTTGTTATTATAATTATAACAATAATAATTATTATTAAGCAATTTTTTCTCCTTATAACACTAAAATTCTCTTGTTTATTACAATTTTTGCATTGTTATACTATTATTGTCATTAAATTTGATTTTGAAAAGTTCCACTTGAAGTTTTATTGCCGTGCTGTCTTAAAATATAAATGTATAAAAATATACATTTATATTTTAAGACAGCACGACAATGGAGGAAATGCAATCCAGTCTCACTGCGGTTGATTCCAATTACTGCGATTAAATTGACAACATCCCTCGTATTTTTGATTAGCAGGCTTATGTCTAAGAAGGGCTTTGTTCTCTCTGACGAAAACATAAAAATTATTCAGCTTTAGGCAACACTCGTCGATGAAATTTTAATTTCCCATAAATATTTTTCCGGTTTACTGTAATCTCTGAAGTAGTCACTTACTGTGCATTACCAATGTTCTGAAGGATAGCACTCAAGATTTAAATACTCTCACTATCCCAGTAAAATACACTTCAAACATGCAGAATGCATTCAACATGCAAAAATCTAGTATTAGGGAATTCACAATAAAAGCTAACTACAATATGAACTCACAAAAAATTGCATAAAGCTGACTTATTTAAATATAAAAAGAAATTATTTAAAAAATAATATAGGATAAATCGGGACAGTGTTTTCCTTTAGAATATTCACCAATACTCACCACGCGTAATTTGTAGATTCTTATAATTACCATACTCAACCTACTCACTATATCTCTTGTGATTATTAGCAACAGTGTTGTTGCAAAGCCTAATTTGCATTTTCGGAGCCTGAAATGTTGAGCACAGTCAGGGGCACCGCGTAGCAAGTAGTAATGTCGGTCATTGCTGCCAAAAAATTGGCTTTCGGCAAAACGCCTATCGCTCCGTCTGTCCACCTGCCCGTGAAAGAAACCAGCGGCTTAACCGTTGGCAGATTTTTTTTTTTTATTTGATAGATTTTTTTTTGCAACACGACTCTTAGCTTGTCTTCGACAATGGATCCATAATCTCTGGAGTATTCCTCCGTTATTTATTTCTCTTTTTCTTTCGGCACGTCGCAGTCAGTGAATACCGCTTAACCCTTCGGCCAGGGGATCAGTGCCGTTAATAAACGGTGTTCTCAAACGATCACCCGTCCGCAAATCCGTGGTCTCTCGAATTTTTTAACTTCCGTAACTTCATAGAGCGTAGTTAAGCAATTCGGCTAAGGACGCCGGCTAGCTTATCAAGATCGATATTTCCCTATCGATATGGCTGCTGTTGCGTATATGTCTGATGCCATTGAATTTGAAACGGATATTTTCATTTTTGAGGGTATGCTGCATGAACACTCAGGGACATTTTCAACAGATGGTCAAAAACGAATCTAATTTGTTTCTTTATCTTTTTCTTGGGTACGAAGTACGTTGATAACAATGGTGCAGATTCTATTTTTGTTGAACCTTCTGAATTTACGAAAATAGTCAACGTTACAAAAATGCTAGAACGTTTGTGCTATATGTTTACGTTGTGTGTTTGTACTACTAGTTGTATCATTAATTGAGCATTATATAAAAAAATCGAAATTTTATGGTTTAAAATACTTAAAGAACGGACAATACTTTACATTTCGTGTTTTCATATAAATTCAGAATTCGTTCTACGTCTGGTTAATAGTTAAGAAACTTTACGGTCTAAAAACTTATCTCTATCTACACGTGGTGATCTACAGAATTATCCAGGAGAGCAATAACCGTGTAAACAATTTCTGTTTGTTCAATAGATTTGTATTCATACGATTATTGTATCATCTGTCTTGGATAGAGAAAAAGTATATATTTACACATTTTAGTGAATCCGACTAATATTTCTAAGACTGCAATCAATTGGATTGATTTGAATTTGAAAACACGAGTTTTGGTCTAAGAAATTCTGTTGAGATTTTCCAATGGTTTATGCACGAACTTCTCCAAGAGTTCATTTTCTACGAATATATCGCTCATTATATTGATGTGTTATTTTTTAAAGGAATGGAAAAGTCCTTTATAGACTTTCATTACTGAAAGTACAACTAAGTCGAAACTATTCCAAAAAAAGTAAAGTTATTAGTGAAATCAGTTCTTCCAGGGCATTTGTAGTGTCCTAATAGTTAAATTTTTAACTTTAGTGCTAAAAATTGGAATATAGTTAAGTGTTCAGAGACTATATGTACACACACATTATATATATATATATATATATATATATATATATATATATATATATATATATATATATATATATATATATATATATATATATATATATATATATATATATATATATATATATATATATAATGTGTGTGTAGACCGAGCGAAGTGGCTCAGTGCGTAGCGCACTGACTTCGTAATCGGGAGGTCCGGTTTCGATTCCCGGGCCGACCATCCTGACCGGGATTTTCGTGGTTTCCCTCGGTCATAAAGGCGAATGCTGGGATGGTTCCAAAAGTCCACGATCACCTATCACCTCCTAATCCATTCCTATCATCTTTCATCTTCCATACCCCCGGGCTAACAACCATGGGGGATAAAAATCGGATCCAGCTAAATGCTGGTCCCCCCTAAGAATTGTTGCAAGCACCTGCCACCGCGATAATAAATAAAAACTGAGCCATGGTAAATGCAGGATGCTTGCTTGCGTGGTCCGAGTCGGCCGATTAACGAAAAAAAAATGTGTGTGTAGATGCACCAAAGAAACCAAAATTATTTGGTCTGACCGCATCAGCTACCGCTGACTTTAATGTATCATTAAATAATTTGTATACTTGAATTAAATAAGAGGAAAGTCAGTAAGTAGTTTGGTTTCCTACTCGCAAAATAAAATATCACTTTTACCACTTGTATCATGAATAATTATTTTCTTTTGGAGCTATTAAGTTTCCCAGACTATTTCACCGAATATGAAAATTGGTTGTCGTCGATGAACATGGACTTACCATAAATGTCAAAAGAAAAAGGTATACCGAAATGCACGTCCTCCGATTGGGCCGACAATGGTTTTCTCATAATTACACGTTCTAAACCTTTGGTTATCAATAGTGCCTCAAAATTATGGATCGATAATCACAATGGCCTGAGGTTAATCCGATGCAGTCACTGAACGTTTTAGTTATTATAACTAGTGGTGCTAAAACAGCACATACTTTCCTTCCCTTAGTAATGCTTATGTAATACTATTTATACAGCAATTTCTCTCCGAATTAACACATCTCAGTCCCCATTTTTTTGTAAAACTCAAATTTTCGAAAAATTGTTCATGACATTATTTCAAAATCTGCCTTTATGGAATAAATTTCGTTAAGAGAAAAATCTCTATCTTTAATATTTTATTTGTAGGATGACGCAGAAAAAAATTTGAACTTTTACAATTTTCGAAAAATCAGAATTTAACGAACATGTGACACCAATTTCGTAAACGTCCTTTACACAATCCAATAACGAAGTATAATCAACGTTTTGTTGAACGTTAATCAAGTACGCCACTTCCTGGAAATTTTGAAACTCTCCCAGAGGCTTCGTGTAAAGTAGCCCCAAAATTAAAATTTCTGTTTCAAATTCAAGGGACTGCGACATCAGCCAGATCGATTGCTGAATATAAGTTTTGGAGAAAATCAGTTGAACGGTTTAGTCACTAGCGTTGTTCACAGACGGACAGAGGGACCGCAAAGGGAGGGAGGGACAAAAGGACTGACGGACAGACAGACGTTCAAGTTTTTGGTGTAAAGGATCCACAAAACATGGATTCTGGCTACTTCACGTGTAAAAGGATTTTGTTTTCTAAATTTAGCAACTGGATTTATCCAACTTTGCGTTATCAGAGCCCTGTAATAAGGGTTTTTCTGCCGAAATTTCGCCGTATTTTTGTGCAGTAATACATAATTTTCTCTCTACTGCGTCAGCGATAGCGAGAAAGTAAAAATATATCAACAAATGATACGTCATTATAGAGAATATATGAATATATTATTGATTAGGAGTTTCTTTTGTAATAAAAACAGGTAAATATGCTTAGTTCACCTTCCAACAGTTTTCTGATTCTGAGAAAGAATACGGTATACGTCACAATTTCATGACTGCTTTTCACCCGTCGCACAATGGAATTAACGAACGTCACCATCGAACCTGAGTACTCAATCAAGATAGGATTGGTTATCTGGGTTACCTGCTATTCATCAGGGTTTACAGATTTTATAAGGATGTACAATGTTATTACCAAATATTTTATATACTTAAATTTCCATCGTCATTTGAAGTTAGTAAACGATGTGTACCATTTCTCACCAAAACTGGGGCAGATGCAGTATTTTCGAACTTCACATCATCATACGCTTGACAAAGTTTTTAGAGTTTACTGGTATACATACTTGTTCACATGTGTTCGTTGGAAATATGACTGGTTTCTAAATGTAATCCAACGTACGATGCTTCTATTCGCCTTAGTATCCACCAGGAAATAGTCTTTTCTGACTTGACCAATAAAAAACGAATGACATTTTGGACATATCTCGATCTTGGAGAAATTCTCGGAATGCATCTTCCAAGAAAAAAATTGTTCTTGAGGAAACTAATATATCTCCTGAAATTCGACTAGGAAAGCATAACTTCTTTTATTTTAAACTTATAATTTATTGATATTTTTGTGTCCGAAGAATGCTAGTAATTTGCACAAACAACCATGTGAGCATTAACTGCTTACAACTATAAAACAATTCCTATTTGTTTTGCTACTTTTCAATCCACAGCTTACGTCGTGGTAATTGGTTCAATTTGACATATTTAGAGTCAAAAGATAAGGACATTCAAAGTCTATGGGATTCAATGTATTAATAGAATGATTGAGAATGTACAATTCTTAATATGTGTTCGTTAAACAACTCGCAGGTAGTCATGCATCTTGAATAAGGGAAGCTGTCCAAAGGGAAGTATTCTCTAATGGGGCATTGATGACTAGGGGTTCATTTTTATAGGTCTTGGATAAATAAAGAAAATATTAAATATTGTGGTACATGCTAGTTTCCCAATGCGTTTATGAACTATGAAATCGTGACATGAAATAACATGTTCTACCCCTCCATCAGAGTGTCTGTCGATAAAGAATTGTTGTAAACTTAAACATGTGAAGCAATTCGAAGAGTTCACTTTTTATCAAAATGACAGATTATCAATGTATTAAATGATCTCGATTATTATTTACAAAGTAAAAAATGAAATATCATTGAAAGATCTTCCAGACCCTTTCTAAGTCCCAAATGAAGAATTGTGTTAAAAAAGGACACCCTACGAATATTTGTCAATAAATCCTGATGCGCCACCACGAGCGTTACCATCCCCCATCCCCAGCGTTTCGTGGGATTTGACGAACTCGCCTCAGATCGTTCGCAAATCACGTGACCGTTGAAGTGGCCTCGCGACGCAGTCCCTTAGTGACCGGAGAATCTAAATGGAACGCGGCTTTCGCGGCTCGCGGGGAGCTTCGCCGTCGCTGCTTCAGCCGCTCGCGCCGCCGCGCGCCAGCGACTTCCAACGCACACGCCTCTCCTGAAGCAGCTCATCACACCACGAAAGCACTAGACCTGATTCTTACTTGAACACGTGTACCATTATGTAGTTTGGTAGTTGCGAATACGCCCCGAGAGTTGGTAGAAGTAAGCATTTCGTTAGAAACGAGCGTTATTTGCTCATTCCGAGGAATAGCTTCAACATGTATCATAATAAAGCTACTAATATGTGTACTTCCCCCCAAAAAATCTCCAAATAGCTACATATTTTCAGACACCTTCGTCCTCTACTCCGAAATCACGATTCGGCCGCGGTCAGCAACAACATGTAATGAAGACCCTCGCCTCGGAGGACAAATGGAAACATAATCCCAAAACCCCGAGTTCGTAAATCCATAAGCAAAATACTCCGAAAATGAAAAACACAGTTCCAATCAAAATCTGCCGAAATGGAGGCGCGGATGAGTCGGGCGGGTAGGGCCACGCGCGTCACGTGACACGCACAGGAACCGGAAGCCACGGATCCGCGCGCGCCGCGGCGGCGTCTTGGCGCGAGGAACCGCCGGCGGCGGCGGCGGCGGCGGTAGTTCTCGGTTCCAACCCCTCAGAGACCGCCACCGCCGCCGCCGCCGCCGCCGCCGCCGCCGCGCCGCCCGGCCGCTCGGTCGACCGCCCGCCCCCGCCCCGCCCCCAGCCCGCCCCCGCCCCCTGCCCGCCCCACGAACCGTGGTAGCTACACACAGTCAGCGCGTCCGCCGGCGCCCGAGCACATCTAGCGCATTCTTCCATTACCTGGGTGTCCGCAGCCCGTCCTCCGTTCCTCCATTCCACGCGCGTCCGCCGCCGCCACCGCCGCCGCCGCCGCCGCTGGGGTGGCACAGGGGCCCCCGCAAGTCCCGCGCCTCCGCGGCCTCCGCTCCGCGCACCATCGCGCGACGCCAACACCAGCTCCCGGTTGGTCACAAGTCTTCTTTTCAAGTTGTTAACGACGCCCTGTGAAAATGGTGCACAACGAAACCACATTGAATGGTTTTCCAAAATGTGGAACGCACACTGCCAAGAAAAAAAATAACTATAAAAATAACTCTAGTATAACTCTGCAACAAATATTTTAACAAAAACAGTCTTCACTCCATTAACTGAGTACAGTATACATAGTGTTCAACATTTCTTTATATGCCAAGAATATCGAACACGTTCCTGTTCAAACGAAAAACGTGAATAGCAAAGAGGTTGAGCGACCTCCCCCTTGGAGCTTTGATGTCGTATGACGTCAGATGAATGGTAGGCAGTGCCGCACAGAGAAATCAGTCGAAAAAGTTTCATATTTTTTTTATTTTTCCTCAGTTAGTAGGCATATAAGGCTCAGGGACTGCTTAGTTTTCCGGCAACTGATGTGCATATTCTAAATTAATTATATAGTTGTTAATCAGAACACAGTATTTTTCGACAATAAAATGCTGCATACAATGTGCCATTATCAACAAACTGCAAGGTCGTAACTTGTCTCCGATGTCTTTAGAAGTTGCGCTGAGGTGCAACAGCGACCTCTTCGATGTGTTCGCAGGTGCTAGTGAAGGAAATACAGTAGATTGTCCTCTCGTATCCCAGTAGTTTTTGAGCTCTAAAGTTTTAAATCTGCTCTCTGGAAGATGGAGATTTACGGCAATATTTGAATGAAAACATTGTGCATTTAATTAGTTCAAAAAAAGCATTTCTCCAAAAACGCTGCTTCAGTAGACCGACATGGTAATGTTTTAGCACAGAGATTCACTCATATTTTTTTAAAGAATTTATGGACGTTTGAAAGTATGTATTTGAATTATGTTATTTTGCAAGACTTACAGTTACACTACTTGTGAAATCGATCATGCAAGAACGTAATAATAATTGAGTTAAAAGCTAAAAATACCTTTTGATAAATTGTATCAATGTATGTTATTAGTGAATAAACTTAACAATATGATGATGACGATGATGATGATGATGATGATGATGATGATGATGACATTGTAGTTATCGAAAACAGAAGTATGTTGCACGAACGAGTTCCTCATTGTTATTTTTCTTCCAATTAGCATAGAAGAGTTCATTATGCAATTGGTACCTCAGAAATGAATCTGTAACTTATGTTCACAAAGTACTTTAGAGTATTATTTACTATTAGTCACCAAACCAAAAAACGTATTCCAAATCTCGCCGCCACATTCATCAAGTAATTCCAAAATTCGGTATTATACCTCTAATAAAATGATCATACAATTCTAATTTGGCTTACAGTGAGTAAACATACTGAATGCTGGGAATGTGGGCTCCCTTTGACTCTGCGACATATGTGAATGCATTCGATATAAGCCATGGCTGTCGCTTTTGTACACTACGTAACGTTGCCACCGCTTTTGATAAGTTTCTTAGGCAAAATTACAAAAATATACATTCGTTGTGCTAATGCAAATCATCATCATATGTTGATAATATTTATAGGTAGATAAATGGATGTGGGTAAAGAATAAGAGTTTTAATAGATATAAATTAACAAGCTTTTTAGTTTATTAGCCTGATAAGCAACCCGGTCTTTACCGATAAATATTACAACTGTAAACTGCAATTTTGTGCTCGTTTTCCCGTCATTGTTAATCAATGTGAATGGTCAAAATGACTTCGGAGGTCAATAGATCGAGTAAGAATGCGGCTTCAGAATAGTGTAATGAATCGAAATGTTGTAGGGTGTACGTTTCGAGATTCAAGGGCCGAAAAATCTAAGAGCCTTCCGTCGTTTTGAAAGTTGAGCCGGTTTTTCTGTGCAGCAGATTGAAATGACCTCGTGGCAATATGATGCCTCTTAGTTATTTTCTAAACCAATTCTAAACCGAATTCTAAATTCGTAAATCGAAACGGAAATTCGAATCCGCTGTAGCAGTACCTCGGTATCTATTTGGTGGTATTGTGGGGACAAGCTTGTTCATTGAAACAGGACAAGGAATTCAAAGTCTAAAATACAGAACGTAATATCTAAAAAAAAAACGCCATTGATAATAAAATATCATGAAATGTAAGGAAATGTTATTGTTTTTTTAGTGTTCGAAGGAAGCGATTTCGTCGCAAAGTTTGAGAAATTCTATTGAGTAACGAGAACGAGAATTGTCGCAAACTAGCCAAGAATTTGGTTTACTGTATTTTGTTATAATACTCGTATTTATATTTTTAGTTTATAGAAATATAATTTAATATTGGAAACGACTGTTCTGGCGTCGTTTAATGAGTGTCACGATAACGGAATCGTTTTCAGCCTATTTGGATTGTGCGTTTGCAGGGTGGATGTCGCGCAACGCCCTGCCGGAGGAGCCCTCGCCAGAGGAGGGTGCGTGGACTTGCGGGCGCGGCTGTGCGGCGGCGCGGCGGCGGACACCCGTGGAATGGAGGAAGCGACGGCCACCCGGGTAATGGAAGAACGCGGTAAACGGCCCGGGCGCTCGCTCGCGCTGCCGCCGCCGCCGCCGCCGCCGCCGCTCGGGCGCGCAGAGCGGGGCGGGGGCGGGGGCGGGGCGTGGGGGCGGGGCGGCGCTGGGGTGAGGCCCTCCGCTCGGTCGATACCTCATTTATAGCAAAATAATAGAATTTATGAGGAGAGCGCGCTTCGTGCGGCGCTCGGCGCTGCGGGGGCGGCGGCAGCGGCGGGGGCGGGAGCGGGGGCGGCGGCCCCCCCGAGTACGCACGCCGCCGCGCTGCTCGCACTCCCACTCATTTAAGTTTTCTTTAAATTTCGGAATGAATCCCCCGCGCAGCCGCGCCG
This sequence comes from Gryllus longicercus, assembly GCA_038098605.1. Lineage (NCBI taxonomy): Eukaryota > Metazoa > Arthropoda > Insecta > Orthoptera > Gryllidae > Gryllus > Gryllus longicercus. Next base: position 1,295,125 of record JAZDUA010000358.1, on the reverse strand, counting down.
CCGCGACGCAAAATGGAAACGGAATCCTTTTCATGGAGCTCCTCGCGGCCGCCGCGCCGCCCTGTTTGTGTTTTGGACGCAGCGCTCGCGTATTTATGAAGTGACCTTTTGGCGAATGGAAGCTGCGGGGCGGAGCTCCATAGTAAACATCATGCTTTGGGAAAAATGAAAACTTTGTGTTTGGGCATTCCTAGATTCATGTCGGAAAAATACAACTCGTTTACTCGCCTTCATTTTTCTGTTTGATACGTTTTTCGCTGCGTATTTGTGGTACGGGAAAAATGTCTTTCTTCCTGATGTAGATACATTCGCGATGGCGTTATGCGCTAGCGTTAAATGGCCCCATTCGTGTTAGGGGGATGTGCGAGGCAGACTCTTCGGTCTCAAGGCGTAAACTCAGTGGCTCCAGCCGCATGTGCAACTGGCTGCAGTTAATGATAGCCCTTGATTTTCTTAAGGGCGAGATGAGGATTCGCGTTGAAAACGTCCTCAAAATAGCTGTGTGCGTATCTGCACGGGTGGAAGTTTAATCGAAATGACGAGATATGTAGGCATCCTGAGAAACGAATAATCCGCGAAACGACAACTGTTTTCCTTCACGAAGTTTCCTCAAAAGCACGTGAAAAGCAAAAGAATATTAATAGAGGCAAATATTTGAACGTTTGCAGACGATATTCACCATTGGAACCCACACAAATGGTCAATTCTATATGATCTTTGATCATCATTTACTCACTACAAAAACACCATGTATTTAATAAACAATAATAATAAAATGTATTTATCCTCATTCAGTTACGAAGTTATCTGCGGCAATCCGTCCGACCATCGCCCACGATTATACCTCTTTGGGTCCCTTCCAGCTGAAGGAGAACCGGCAAAGGTGGCTCAGGGCATCAATTGCTGCCATTGCAGTACCTCTGACAGAGAGGTTCTGAAGTTCGCGTCTCGACGGACGCAGGATTCTCGAGTCTATCTAGGTGGCTAGGTCAAATTCAGCCGCTGTTTAGAGTAGAATTCTAGAGGCCGACTGCTCTGATCGGATTTTTCATGGTGTCTCTGATCAACAGCCGGTGAATGCCGGAGCAGTGCCCTAACAAACGGGCTACGGACCGCGCACGTTCTTCCCTTCATCTTCCTTGCCATTTCAATCCCCTTGCTCACACACACACTCACTTGCATTACACTATCATATATGTGGGAAGAGCTGTCGAGAGCTTCGAGCTTGACCCGGCTAGGGTGGTGGAATGCAGGTGAGAGATACCTGGTTGAGGAAAATCCCCGTATGCCGACCTAGGCCAGTGCCGGATCTTGCCAGCCAGCTGGGGAAGATCACCGCCACTTTCTGCGATAAACATTCGCTACACTTACGGGACTAATGAATTAGCCATTCGCCATTCGAAATCATCAAGTAATCAGTCAAACGAATGTGGTGTCACTGCACGCGTCTCGGTCTCCTGGTGGGGAACTGATAATTTGCTTTTGAATACTTCTAATATATTTTTAACTAATTAATAAAATGTATTAATTTACATTTATTTAATAATAGGTTTAAATATAAATGTTCAACTTTTTTGAGCATCGGAGACGCCTTATTTAGCTAGTAATAAGTATTTTGTAATAGGATCTTTCTATTAAATTATTATACTTTTTAAATAACAATTTTAACCAAATGCGTAAAAAAATCAATTTTCATATTTGTGTGCCAGATGAGTGTGCATCACTCCCAAATCAGATGATTTCCATTAGTAAAAAGGTTTTGATTCGAAAGTTTCAGGCTCTTCAAGCCAAATCAGATTATATGCATTTCTGAAAAATATGTGAAATATTAAGAAGCCAATGTTCTCAAGACCGAACCGATATGCTGACAGACATTCAGACCGACAGTCAGGGCAGTTCAGCAGACAGACAGACGCATGAATAGATACTCAAATGGTTTATTGACGTTATTGGGAAGATGAGTTAATAAGCAACAAGACCCTGACCTCAGAGTTTTCGGATGTATGAGGGCAAAGATCCGTGTATTTGAGGACATTTTTTATTTATCTGTTCTGTGGATGTTATCCGCACGTGAGTACTATATTATTATTCCATTAATTCACAGATTTGCGTGTTTTCTCATTTGCAGTAGAAAACAGAAATTTTCTCTGCGACTACAAAGCATAAATTCATGTACTACTGCAATTGAAGTTATTTTTATTCGATGTTCGTGTTTCTAACTTACAAGTGTAACAATTGCCATTGAGTATCCGTTACGACATTTGTGTGGCAGGTGAGGGGTCGGTACTTTTGAAGATCACCTAATCATATACAGTCATGAAAGTTTCACAACTCTAATTGAGAGAGAAAAAATTGATGTACTAAGATTTGACCTTATAAAGTTTCAAGTTAAATACAGTTCTTAATAAAATGTCTCAATTACAAAACCGGGAATATTATAATAAATTATTCTAAGTGTTTCAATTACTGAAAAACCAATTATGTTTTCTTATCCTCATTTAGAAGACGCTCCGTTGCCCACTCGGGCCACTCGCTTCACTCAGAGGGCGTCTGCCCTCAACTCGCATCGCCCCTGAAGGGCGCAGAGAACGCGCAGCGGCATACGAGGAATAACGGCTTTAATGAAGATATGGGATTTTGATGTAACTCTAACTGAGTTCCACGTACTCATTAAACCCAAGCTTCTTTATTAACTGCATAAGGAGGGAGAAATATTCGTTAGTAATATTAACATAATTAAGCAAATATATTTAAAATTATGCGTATTGAGTAAGTTGTAAGAATTCCATTAACACTAACTATATGATAGTAACAAACTCACATTCCGAGTATCGAATTTCGAAAAAACTCAACCCGGCGATTTCATTCTGTCATTTAAATTTCTCACAAGTAATGAATATATCAAATGTTAACTTTTAAAATTTATTATTCTAATACTTTGTGTCATTTAACATGTAGAAATTAGCTCAAAAGGAATAGAACTATATGACTTCCAATTCTTAAGATACATTTGAAAGTTTAGAACCAAAGTTCCAGCTACTTGCTAAAGTGTTGTAATTAGAAAATAAAAAATAAACTTCCAGAAATAATTTATTATTTCGTTCATCTATACATACCCCTCCAGAATAAAAACTTTGAATAATACCCGCAGAATAATACGCGTGCGGGTTCGATTTGTGTTCGCGGTTTCGATTCGTGGCGGTTGCGACTCCCAGGGTTCGGGCCTCTCGCGAGTGTGCGCACGTGGGAATAGATTGATATTTACGGCGCGGCAACTGCTATGGTGATTAATCCCGTTAGTGTAGTGAACGCATGTCTTCTCGGGAGGTTGCGTTGTTCTTCGCACGCTGAATGGTAAGATCCGGCGCCGATCTACGTCGGCTTGTAATGGATTTCCCCCGACAGGTATCTCCGCGAGAGGAGCACCGCCCAAGGTAAACTCTCAGCTCACCACTGGTGTCCCGAAGTGAGAGGTAGTGTAGTGCATAAGCGAGTATGTGTGTGAGGGGTAGTGTAATGCATAAGTGAGAATATGTGTGTGTGTGTGTGTGTGTGTGTGTGTGTGTGTGAGAGTACGGAAGGAGGATGGGTGAAGGTCGAGAATGAAGAGGTCGCGCGCGGTCCGTGGCTCATTTGTGAGGGCACAGATCCGGCATTCGCCTGGCATTCATCAGAGAAACGACAGAAATGTCCTCACCGGAGCGACTGACCGCTGATAGCGGATGAATTGGACTTCTCGCCACCGACGGACGGAGCCCTCGACCTGCAGTGGCTGCAGAGACCGCGGCAATGCTGGCCCTGAACTCACTCAGCCGGTAGGTGGCAATGGGAATTCAAGGAGTGCTGCCTGGCAATAGCCCGGACGGGGCGCGGGCGGGGAGCGGGCGCCGCGCTTTGATGACGTCACCGCGTCGCTCCGTGCCGAGCGCGCGGGGCGATGGCGATGAGCAGGGCGGGCGGCGCGGGGTCGCGAGCAGGGCTTCGCTGCTGATTGCAGCGCTTTTTGGGGGTGGCGGCGCCGGGCGGCGGCAGGCGACACGGCGCGACGCCGCGACGCGCGACGGCGGCGGGGGCAGCGGGGGCGGGGGCGCCGAGGGCGGGGGCGGCGGCGAGGGCGAGGGCGCGTGCGGGGGCGCGGGCGGCGGCGGGGGCGGGGACCGCCGGCACGTGTCGCCCCTTGTGACGCCGCTGCGAATCGCTCACCTCTCACACTCAACCTTCTTCGCTACTGCTCTTTATTTTTTGGAGTATCTCGTTTACGAGGAATTAAACATTTGTGCTTATCAAACATTGAAAATTATTGTCTTTTAAAAGAATGTGACTTGTGTGTAAGTGAAATGTCAATAATCTACGTAATACTATTTATTTACGTACGTAATGCTTCTTTCATTACTGATCTTCGTTAATCTATCGAAAGTAACGCATCATTAAATGAGACATAAATCCAAAGTGATGACTTCAGAGATAAGATAAGTCAAAGTTTGATTTCATTTTTGGGGGTCTTCAACATTTAAAGATTTAGTCGATTTGTACCTGTGTACTTTCTTTGAAACTGCAGTTAAATTTTATTTTTCAAAGATTCGTGGCTTGATAATCAGCATCTTCGCAAACAACGTTCTCGGTTCAATCAGTAGTTACCCAATGTAAAGTCAGAAAATATACATGTATTTACTATGATTCTCAGCTCCTAGCTTTTTCGGCCGTTCCTGAGACAAATGACTTTTATGGACTGGTGATGCGACTTCAATGATGATGCAGCAATGGAATAAGAGCCAGTGGAGCTCCGTGAAAGTTGTTGTTGTTGAGCGAGAACGCCCACCCTTGGCATGTTAGCCATTTGGTGACGCGCCGACCGGTATAGACGCGCAGACTTTCACCTCAGCTTGTATCCGCACGCCCAGTGGTCAGCACTATGTTGCTCATTTAGCGATACCCAGGGGACCCAGCATAACTCAGGGGTTTATTATTATTAATTATTATTATTATTATTATTATTATTATTATTATTATTATTATTATTATTATTATTATTATTATTATTATTATTATTATTATTATTATTATTATTATTATTTATTATTATTATTTATTATTATTATTATTATTATTATTATTATTATATTATTATTATTATTGGATTAGGATTATTGTGATAGGATATTTCTGAAAGAAGATCGTGGACTTTTTGAACCATCCCAGCATTCTCCCCAGGAAACCACGAAAACCCTGGTAAGGATGGCCGGCCCGGGAATCGTCAGCGCGCTACGCACTGAGCCACTTCGCTCGGTAGTTGGCTCTCACGTACCTACATTACTTTCACTCCACTCAACTTCTTACTCCGCCTTAGGTGGGTCACAGCATCAGCTGATGCAGCACTGCTGTACCTTTGATCGGGAGGTCCCATGTTTCGAGTCCCGAAGGTAGCAGGATTTTTGACACTAGCTAGAGAGCTATGTCGAATTTAGCCGCTATCTGGAGGAGAATTCTAGCGAAGACGGCTCTGATTCGTTCTTTTCCGTGGTTTCTCCGATGCACACCAGCCGAATGCCGAAGCAGTACACTAACAAACGGGCCACGAGCCGTTCGACCTTTCCTTTTACTTTTTAATCTTATTCTCACCCCTTAAACGCACACTTATATGCATAGCACTACCACACAAGTGGTAGTGTAGAGAGGTGTGTAGCGTACAGTGGTAGTGTAGAGGAAGCCGGAGACTGGTCGGGAGCTGAGAGCTTATGCCGGCAGGGGCGCTGTCCCGCTGGTGGGAAAAAATCGCGCATCCGACTGGTAGGTCAGCGCCGGATCTCACCATTCATCGTTAGGAAGATCACAGCCACCGGCCGCGGCAAAACATGCACTACACTTACGGGACTAGTGACCTTAAAAGATGACGCGCCCGGAATCACCTGTCAATCAACTCCTTATACTCAGTCATACTATTTAGCACTTGCGACCTAATTATTTAACAAACACGAATTGAACGTTTCCCGTCGCCATCGTCTTGGGGTCCTTTTCTTGTCGCGAGCAGCTGCAATGACGCACGAAATGCGCCGAGGGCGACGAGGGCTTCAGCTGCCCTGAGCCAGCGTTTTCGCGATCGCCGGCGCTCACCGCCTCACCACACCTGCCACTCAAAATGGCCCCACTCGGGGAAAAAATCCGCGCGTTTTTCGCATCGGTTTTATGTATCCCTTGGGGTGCTGAATTCGAATTTGAGAAATGTTGGTTTCACAAAGATAATTGCAAAAATAAAATCAAAAATGTCGCTTTTCTTCAGGTTTTCGCGTATAGTTCTATAACTATGTACTTTATCGCAATAACATTTGTACATAATATCTAATCTAACATAAATCTCTACATAATGCATATTTGAACTTTAATTTTTCAATCATTTTTTAGGCGATAGACTGCTCTGGCGACAACCTTTCAGGCTAAAACGGGAGAAAAACCGACTTGCCACATACTTTTGCCAGCTGCCATCCATCGTCGCCCAAAGTACATTTTTTTAAATTTTCTTAATTTTTCGGTTTCCTAATAGTCCTCCGAATTGAAAAGAACCACTTTTTCGGTATCAGTGAACCCCAAAACGTGTATTTCCGTTGACATCTCAAAATCTATTTTCCGAAGCTTTACATACCTTTCCTTATACTACGTATAATTCTCCGAATATACGTACGTATACGGGAAAGTAAATACACCAAAACAACCAATATAAGAAAGTGAGCATGATATTATTTGAACAACAAAAGTTGAGAAACAAATTTTATTGTCAATTAGAGTTTCTTTCCATGATTTAAAAATGGCTATCTTAATTATCTTATTTGCGTATTTACACGATATAAACAATATCTTAAATATTTTTGCTATTTTTGACCGAGAGAGGTGACTCAGAGCTTCAACTGTAGGTACAGCGCCTGTGTCCGGAAGGTCTCAGGGTTCCAGTCTCTACGATGGCAGAAGTTTTGACACTATCTTGACAGCTAGGTCGAATTCAATCGTTTCTGGAGGAGAACTCTAGCGGCCGGCTGCTCTGATCGGTAGTTTCCCGTGGTATCTTCGATCAATACCAGGCGAATGCCGGAGCATTACCCTAACAAATGGGCCAAGGACCGCGCGCGATCTTTCCTTCCTCTTCCTTGTTCTATTCTCACCCCTCACTTACAGCGTCTCTACGAGGAAGTATACAGCCAGCAATGCCGCACGCTCGTGTCTGCAGGGGCGTTGGCTTTCAACATCTGTAACTTCCTTAGTATTGTTTCAACGTTTCTTGGATGTGCAAATCGGGGTGAGATTTTACAATGGATTTAATTCGTGGTGTAAGTTCTCTTTAAAATAAATAAATTTTAAAGGAAATGTTAAAATTCCGAAGGTACAAGAATTTTCGAAGTTAATTGAGATTAAGTATTCTTAACTACGAAAAAATTGGATCAACTCCGTACTTCGTGACTTCATACCTACGATAGGTATGCAAGCAAGATCATTTAACATTATTCTATTCAAATATTTAATGAACTGTTGTATTTATGATCAAGATAAGCCTTTTATAATTCTACTTTTCTAAACTACAGAAAGTGACACTTAGAATAATTAGTTATTGGGTCAGTATTAATGTTACAAAATGTTAATGTCAAGGCTCGTGAACTCTAAAAACTACTGCACAAATGGCCGACGAAAATATAATTTGTGCAGGTAGCAGTAAAGAAATGAAATGTTTATAAACTCATAACTAATGAACAGAGAAAACTTTTTCATACTTAAGAGTTATTGACGGCTAACACAAAAAGTGTAAACACATGTGTTGGAAGAGAGATATTCAAACAGTTCAGTTGCTTTATGGTTCAGAACACATGTAAGACTAATAGAAAAGAGCGCTAGCACAAGTTAAGTAATACGTATCTAATGGTCGACAGTGGTCCAAATTTGAACGTAATTCATTATTATTTTTTTTTTAATTTTTAACGTAATTGAGGTTCTTTTGTCAAAAAGTACGCCAGTATTATTATTGCATGCATTTTTAAAAAAAACTTCTATTACGATATCTACCGAGCGTGTACAAATGTCATTAGTACACAAATGTACACATGTCATTAGTACGTGTGTGTTGTTTGCCTTGATATCCAGCAATATCTGAGAAATTTAAAAACCTAAGAAAACAATCTCTGGGCTCCTCGCCCCTCTGTAATGGCTGGCAAATGCAAAGGAAATCGGTGTCGTGACCACAACCGCCCACTGAGCAAATTCCTTCAGATGTAAAATGTATTGTCCCTTTCTTCGTGTGTAATTTTGTATTAAGGTGGTTAGAGCGAGATAAGTGTTATGTTTAACGTGCCTTATTTATTGTATTACTCGAAAGATGAGAGGTTCTTCTATGCTCTGGTAAACAAACTTAGTTTGAGCTTTCCCATCGTCACGTAGTAGTAGATACTGGGACATTTGTAAGGATCGTTCACAGTTAAATTTTTTCCCTAGCCAGGAATGGAACCCGGCATTGTGCCGTGGAAAGCGAGCACGCTAATATAGTAAAATATTACCTTCAGAATATTAAAGCAAAGTAAAATACGGCCCTATATGCAAATTAAAAATATTGGACCCTTTTTATGAAAACCAAATTTTTAAAATTGTTTTAAATTAAAGTTTTCCTTTGTATTACGCAAACTTACGCAAAAAATACACATAAAATCATTATAACTTTCTGCTCTATTTTCTGTCAAGAGTGCATTATAGAATTATAATAACAAATGGACAAACACTACTTATTGACAATTGTTAACGACACCGTATAAAAAATTAAGCCCTTTACATTCTATTTAACAAGTCCCATAATAATCACATAATAAGTATGTCGTCAGATAGTTTTACTCGTTGGTATCTCTCATTCAGATTCAGAATGGGGAAAAATTATCACAATATATGTGTTGCCAAACATTCCAAGACTTCTTGGAATCACCTATATTTAATTTTTATGTCGATCGTGATGTGACAGATTGCTCTCATTTCCTTCGATTTACTGTCATTTGGAGAATATAACATTAGAGGTGAAAGTAAATTATTAAATTGTAATTTTTTTAGAATTAAATTATATTTTTTAGAAAAGGCCACCGATTGAAAACATTGTTTAAGAGTCTAAATCAGTATAACCAAAAAATAAAAAGGAAAAGTGTCATTTCATAGCCGGGCACAGACGAACAGTGAATTATTGCCTTTGTAGCTAGAAATACGGGACACATCCCATTTAAATATTAGTAAATGGGCAAATGATTCCACAGCATGGATCAGTGCATGAAACGGCAGGCTCTGAATATACGCGCCGCGACGACTCCTCTGTACAAATAGCAGATTGCTCCCCCTACTACTTGCACTTTCGCCGCTCTCGTGGGCAGACATCCGGCTCTTGGGGTGAGAATGCCCACGGTAGCAGACGACCGAACATATAGCAACAAGAATTATTCACTTTTTCAGTATCAGGTTCCTACAATACAATTTTTCCTGAAAAAAATCGTTGTTTTGGCTGCGGCATTATATAAATGTCTCTATACTACGTATATAGTATGTGAGAAAAAAAAAGGAACTCATTTTTTAGAAACTTCAAAAATGTCTTCGTAGCATCGTGAAAAGTACACCCAAACATTTAAAGATTCCATTCCAATTCGAGGAGCAGCGACATCAGCCAGATGGATCTGTGAATACCGTATCCTGCGTATGGTTTAACACTTGTGTTGTTCACAAGCAGAAAATACACCTGGGAAAAATATCGACAAATAAAGGGTCTAAAATTCAGCACAGTTTCCCACAGCATTACATTAACGTAGTCATTATGTGGACAAAATACGAAAAAAGTACAATGTGTATGAGATAAAAAGATTTTAAAGGAAGATTTGAGGAAGAGGGTTTTGATGACAAAAGTCTCTTTACATGCATACGAGCACTCAGTTGTATTTCATTGCTACGACGAATCTAGTCCATGGATAACGAACGGGGATATCACCCGCTGGAGATGGAGACACCCATTTCACCTGTGAGCACAGGGCAAGGAAGCACGAGGAATAAGGTGCATTCAATAGGCCTGCATAAGGCGGTTTCGCTCGAGCATAATACTAGTTACTACTAATTCCGGTGCATGTGAGCCCAGGAGTTAGCTCACCACGACCATGTCAGAGCGAAAAAAGATCGGGTCTCGGAGCTCCTGATCCTCCGGTCAGTCAGACTTCCACAGCCCAATGCGAAGTTTCGACGCCGCGAAGTTGAAATGTGGCAAGGAGTACGAAGTTTGTGAGAAGTCGGAATGAAAAGTGCTGGCAGCTGACAGAAATAGCGAAAACATTGTTTCCCTAAGCAGCTCTGCAGTTCCTCTAAGCAGCTTGCAGAAAATAAAAAAATAGTAAATTTTAAGTGCAGCTGGCAAGCTTAGAAAAGAGGCGCAATCATGATTCAGAAATAAATTTGTTCATACCTATATTTCCTAGTTTCGAAAATAAATGTCATTTAAAATTTGATACACATTAAGTTAATTTACAAATAATAAACGTCGCAACAATAATGGAATATTTAGCCTTAATTGACCCTCAAGGTTAAGACATGTATATCTGCAACACTATCGCACGCCATTCCCTCAAAAGGCAAAGCGAAGGTCTTATTGTTCTGGCATGTGATCAGCCCATCGCAAGCATAGAATTCACGAACATACGGCACTCAAGACTGAAATGCTTGTACCAGCGAGTAAATGGCCTGCCTTGGATATTACGTAAATGTTTTAACTTATAAGAGATCATTCAAAAAATTCCTTCGCCAAAATTTGCTAATTTTCTTCCTTCCTCTGCAGACTTCAACTTTCCATTTCGACGTCTTCTATTCGGATTCTAAATTCTTAAACAAAAGTATAACTTAACAAATAGTGTTTCGTATGTACTTCAATACATATTTAATTTTAATATTTGATGCACATGAAAGTTAAATATGGGATAGGGTTTTGAATATTTTTACAAAAATTTATAGTTTCAAGTCAATAATTTAATCTTTATTACGAACATGACGTGAGAACATTTATTGTTCATCAATTCCCACCCTCCATACTCTTTGCTGTCGTCCCATTTCAAATAATATCATCCTTTAAAAGTGAACAAATTATTAAATAGCTCCTAATAATAATTAAGCAAGATGGTTCCCAGAAAAATATGGGAATTCGTGCGTTTTGTATAAGAGAAAAAATATACTAGGAATTAATCTAAAGAAATAAGATGTGCAATCTGATTTGTACCTATCCTGGCGTAAAATCGCAAAGAAATGCGGTCTTATGCAAATATAACCACTACTACATCCATTTCAAAAGGGATCCTGAAAAGAAACGAACATTACGGAAGTTTATGCGAAACGAATTTTTGTATAGGAATAGGAGTCGTTTTCGGCCGTCCTTGCGTGAAAGGTTTCCCTCGGCTGTGATGGAAACACAACATTTGGCGCACATAATGAAAAGCGCTCCCGGACCCCCTTTTGAAAAGTCGTGTGAGGCGCGGCGCGGCGCAGGCGCGAGCTGGGTTCCTGCCACGGCGCATCGCCACTCGCGCTCCGACAGGCGCACGGGTCAGGGGTCACGCCCCCCCCCCCGCCGCCCCCCGCCCGCCCCCGGCGCCGCCCGGCGGCCTCAACGCGAGGCGAGGCGAGGCGAGCCGCGTGGAAACCGCTTCCAGCGCCGACGCGATCACGCGACAATGCGCTAAGCCTCCTGCAAAAACACAGCGCCCACAATGGCCTCAGCCTCCTGCAGGAGGCGCGGACAGGTGTCGCGGGGGGCGCTGCTTTGCCGGGCAGCGGATCGGAAAATAGTTTCGTTTTCAAGGAGGCTTTGCCTGTGACATCGACACCACCGGCGCACGAGGGGTGCGCGAGGGGAGGCCGCCCTCCCGGCCACAATGCCGGTCTGCGGGCGGGCGGAGGGGTTTTGCGGCGGATCACGCGGGGGGCACCCTCCGCAGCTGCCCCCTGCCCCCCTCCCCCTGCTCAACGTCGCTCAGCGCCACTGCGCGCCGCGCCGCGCCGCTCCGCTCCGCTCCGCGCCTGAGATAACAACGCAGCCGAGGTGCCAGCGCGCGATAAGAGGATCACCATAAACGCCTCCCGCGACGCGACGCGATGTGACCCGTTCCGCTGCCCGCGGCGCCGGCCCTCCCAAGCGCCTTCGGCCCGTGCCCCCCCCCTCCCCTTGACCTCGCTCGCATCCGCACTCGCGTGGGTCATCGAGGCGCCGTACTTGGCGCTGATGTGAACAAGCAGCAACAAGTCTTGCTTCCTAGTGCGCGCGCTCGTACGACTGGCCACGTTCGGAAACATTCGCTTGGTTTGTAGGTGAACACCGAAGCATTCCTGTGTGTAGTGTGTGTTTTCTTATCGCGGAAGGCGGCGACGATCTTTCCCATTGGCTGGCGCCGAACGTCGTCGGCTAGCGGGGTTTTTCCCAAGCAGGTATCACCCACCAGTACCGTCTCAGCAAGGGCAAGCTCTATGCCCCCGACTGGTCTCCCGGCATTTGTTATTGTGGTGCATGTGTCTGTGTAGTACGGGAAAAGGATAAGTCATGGAAGAGGAAGGAATGCTCGTGCGCGGACCGTTTGTTAGGTATTGCTCCGGCATTCACCTGGTGTTGATTGGAGAACTATCGCTCAGAGCAGCCGATTTCTAGAATTATTATCCAGATAGCTACCGTCGGGACTCGAACTCTAGGACATTCCTGTCAGAGGCTCCACTCCAGTGACATTAAATAATGCCCTGAGCCACCTAAGCCGGTATTCCTCTTCGAGATCAGCATTCCTCAGGGAATTGATTCTTAGATTTATTCATGTCTTCGGGCACATCAATCGCTAAGGTCATTAGTCCCGCTAGAGTAGAGAATGTTTTATTTCGGATGGAAGCGATGTTCCTCCTCCGATGTGTGGTGAGATCCAACGTCGACCTACACGTCGCCGCTTCAGGAATTTCCCCAGACGTTTTTACGATACGGCTCTTGCAATCGCCTAGTATTGACCGGAGCAGCCACAGAAAACTACCCACTAGCGCATCTGGCCGGCAGAATTCTTCTATAGACAGCGGCTGAGTTCGACTTAGCTATACGTCGAACTAAAGACGAAAATACACCACGGACTCGACACTGGACTTGAGCCCTCGACACTGGACTCGAGCCCGGGCAGAGTCGCTGCAGAGACAACGGCATTGATGACTGAGCTAAGTAAACCTATTTCAGATATGTGGATCGGTAATCAAATTATAACTCTTAACGAATTTATCATATGAGCAAAACTCATCACCAACATTCCTCGCCTACCCTCGACTCGCATGGGTTTCACGCAAACCGGTTACTAAATTTATTGTGATACGCAGAACCAGTTGAAATTTATCAATCAAGTTATTGAAATTATTATTAACTCTGAATAACATATTTATCGTAAATGATACCTGCGCCAGTCTTATAATCGTACTTTCTGAATTCGATAGGAAAAATAAAGAAACATTTGGTGACGTATTTCAAAATTTTGAAAATGCCTATATTTTAACCAAAGTTGTGAAAAACCAATTCTTATTACTGAAAAATTGCGCTAAGAGCTGCCTTTGAAAACAGGCTTCCTGAGGAAAGACGCTGAAATTATTTTAACTTTAACAATTTTCAAATCTTCAATAAAAACTTCAATGCACAGTTCAATGAAAATGAGACCTGCGCCACTTTTAAGGATCATTCTCCCTATCTGAAGTAAAAGAAAAATTGTGGTGTCATTTTCTAGCAAATTTTGAAAATTTTATAAAAGCTTCATTTAAAGTACCTCCAAAAATAAAAATAATTGTTTCAAATTCTCATGGCCTTCAGCTCGGTCAGATCAATGGAGGAATGTCAATTCTGAAGAAAAACGAACGGTTTATGCTCTCTCGTTGCACATAGAGAGACAGACGTTTTACCGACAGAAAATGCTTCAGTGTCAAGCACCCACACAAAACGTGAAGTCTGAGTACACAATGTGTCAGAGAAAGAAATTTATTACATCTAGAAAAAAAGATGTTACCCACTGTTTTGGTATCAGGACCCGAAAATGCGAGTGTGTGCTTTTTTTCTTTTTTTTTTTTTTTTTTTTTTTTTTTTTTTTTTTTTTTTTTTTTCAATAGCATTCCGTTACTTTATCTATACTTCATGAGGAAGTGAGGGAGAAAAAAATTAACAATCGACTTTTTGGCTATAACTGCAAAATACAAGTCCGTCAGGGAATATATAAACAGTTCATTCATGTTTTTTCCATTAATTTCAACTCCCTAAAAGAAATGCAAAAATTAATAGTTAATCATCCACGCTCTCCAAACACCCGTGTGCAAAGTTAACCTGTTAACGGCTTGACAGACGGCAGGCGAAAGCTCTTTTATAAACATTAAAGTGTTTTGAAGAACAGATTTCCTGAACGAATCAGTGCAGCCTGTTAGAAATTGCTTCGTGTCCCGAGTGGGTTTCGGCGCGCGATTTATCATCGGCACTGGCTCAACGTGTCCTGCGCCTCGTGTGCAGATGATCGATCACGCGATGCGACGGAGTGAATCATTTGAGGCTTTAAAACCCGGGCGGTCGCACCCCGTCAGAGCAGCGCGACACGAGGGCGGGCGGCCAACTCATCGGAGCTCTCCGATTAAACTTCACACGTCATCCCGACTGGTCAACGTTTACAAAACTATTTCCACGCCGTTTAACACGTAATGGCAATTAAAGCACTTGTAGGTAGGTATCTGTTAAAATGAATTATTTGAAATGCTGAATTGTCGTAACATGATACAAAAAGAAAATGTCATTTAAATGATCAATAACTTAATAGGCCTGCAAGAAAACCTCTCTCACTATGACCCCTGTTGGAGTCAGCGCTAGATGCTGAAGGGTCGGTCGCTTGGGTAGGAGTGGGAAAGGGCGCTGCCTTCCGGTTTGATGTTACCGGGCATCTCGACTGCTAGCCCCGATGATGTAGTGAATGTTTTATCCGGATTGGGGGCGATGTTTCTCTCCTGTTGGACTGTGAGATCCGGCGGCGACCTTCACGTCGACTATGGTACGAATTGACAAAAAGCGGACAAAAATAGTTTTACTCAATAAAATGACATTTGTGAAACTTAACTTGAAGTGTAAGATATTTGTGTAGAGTGTGTAATATATTTCATTCTTGTACGATTCACAGAAATAAATGGATTGTAAATATTTCAAATGCTATAATAAGTAATTATGCTATAATAAGGAATTGTTGAATATCATGCTAAGTGTGGTGAAATTCATTGCGAATTTTCAGAAGTAAATTCAATTTAAATTATGTTCTGCTATGAGTTATGTTCTATGAGGAAAACGGAGCCCATGGCTCACCACGCACAGAGCTACGGATAACTTCATAAAACGCGTGCCTCATGACAAGAATCAGATTTTAACAAAAGGGTTCGCTTGAGCCGAAAACAATCGAAACGATCTCTTGAACTAACTAACATCAGCCCTTTTGGTAAGAAGCGAGCGACCGTAAAAGTCATGGCCAATAGGGGCGTGAGGTCGATGAACAGTCCAGCCTATACGGACAACTCTGGAACATACAAGAACTCGTCACAGATACTCAGAAGAGGTAACTGAATTATTTCAATATATATCTGAAAACATCATAAGCATTCAGTTTCAAGAAATGTGCATAATGTGAATTTACGAAAAACGTTTGAAAGTAGGAGCACGCGCTTATAACATAGTACTGAAACATATACATGTTTGTTATCTTTCTTTCGGTTTCTTGATTTGACACTTCACCATTACATTGGTTTATTTCATTTCCCTCTTTACCTCGCAATTGGGAGAGCAAAGAAAGGAAATATTTGGATACGCGAGCACACGCGGTGCAGTGGGCTACCCGGCTGCGTATTTCCAGGAGCTTCAGCTCCGGCACCCGACGTCGAAGCGAGTTGGAGGTCACGGGGCAAACGCGAGGACGGCGACGTACCTGGGTGATTTAATGCATCCGACCTCTCTTCGCACTGTGCTTGTATTCAAGTAAGAATGTTCGAGTGACAATTTTATAATTTGAACTCTAAACAAAATCCATGTGACATAGTAAAAGATC
The DNA here is from genome assembly GCA_038098605.1 of Gryllus longicercus. Lineage (NCBI taxonomy): Eukaryota > Metazoa > Arthropoda > Insecta > Orthoptera > Gryllidae > Gryllus > Gryllus longicercus. The sequence goes on along the minus strand of JAZDUA010000358.1, from coordinate 1,279,025 downwards.
AAATAGGACTAGTAATTAATTGGATTGTTGGTGATGTAGATACCTTTTTATGATAAATGACTAAAGATATTGTCCGGTATCAAAACTTTTTAATCAACTTATGATCATTTCGATCGCGTTGCGATCATCATCAGAGCTAAAATGTAATACAAATATTATACAAATATTATTAAATACAAATATTATTAAATACGAATATTATTAAATACAAATATTATTAAATACAAATATTATTAAATACAAATATTATTAACAGGTTGTAGGTAAGAGGTTATTGTATGTAAGATACGTAAGCAAACTGGGTCGTACATACCTAGCAGCTTCTGGGCCGAAAACAAAGTTCTGCGAATTTTTTGGGCGTGTGTCTCGCTTAAGAACACCGCCGGTCGGCACTGGGAGGGGGCGGGAAGAGGGGTAGGGTGCGGGTGTAGGGTCGTAAACCGCGGGGTTGCTGGTGGAGGCTGAGAGACGGTCGGGCGAGCGAAGGTGAGTGGAGTGGGGAGGGCAGGGGGTGGGTTAGGGGTGTACACTTTGTGCTAATTTTAGCAGAGGTGACGAGAGTTCAGGTATTTGCTGATTGAGACATGTCATGTTCTGTTTCTTGAGGGCGTTGTGTATGTGTATGGTTTCTAATTTTATTCTGTTCCAGTATCTGTTTTCAATTTCTAGAATTCGGAAATTTATGTGTTTATCAAATGTGTGTTTGTTTAAATTTAGGTGATCCGCAAAGTGTGAGACTGTGGTAGTGTTATTTTTCCATGCTTGTTCGTGTTCTTTGATTCTCTGTGTGAATTTACGGCCTGTTTGTCCTATGTATATGGCATTGCAATTGTTGCACGTGAGAGCATAGACTCCGCATAAGGATGTAGGTGGGATTGGGTCTTTAGTGTTCGATAGTGTTTTATATAATGTATGAGTATTGTTGAAAGAAGTTTTTAGACCGAATTTATTGAGTGTGGAGGCTATTTTGAGAGAAAGGGGTCCTACATAAGGGATTGTGTGGTACGTGGCTGTAGTGCTTCTGTCAATTGGTGTGAAGGTAGTGTGTTTGCGGATATTGAGTGTATTTGCTTTTTTGGCTATGAATTTGTCAATCATGTTGCAGTCGTATCCATTTATTCTGGCTATATGTTTTATGGTGTTTATTTCTTTTTTTGTGTTTTCTGGGGACATAGGTATGGAAATTAATCGATGCACCATCGCATGGAAGGCTGCGTGTTTGTGTGTGTGGGGGTGTTGTGAAGAGTTGTGTATGATTGTGTCCGTGTGTGTGGGTTTTCTGAATATGTTAAATTCATGATGGTCCTGTGCTAGTGTGATGGTGAGATCAAGGAAGTTTAAAGATTTTTGTTCATTTTCTATCTCCGTGGTGAATTTTATGTTGGGGTGTAGGGAGTTGATGTACTGTGTAAAAATGTAAAGTTGTCTGGTGGTGCCTGTCCATAGTGCTAACACGTCGTCTACGTATCTGTGCCAGTACAGGAGATTTTTTAGAAGTGGATGACCAGAAGTAAACAATATGTTTTCCCAGTTGTCCATAAATATATCAGCTAATAAAGGTGAGAGGGGTGAACCCATGGGTAGTCCAGAATCTTGGGTGTAGAATTTGTCATTATATTTGAAGTAGTTGGCATCTATGCAACAGGAATTAGATTGTACAGTTCAGTTTTGATGGGAACGGCACATTGGGATCTGTCAATTTTGTCTTTAAGAATATTCTTGCAGTCAGATGTAGGCACACTGGGAAAAAGATTTACCACATCGAAAGAAACAAGTTTGGCGTTAGAGGGCACTGGAAAGTCCTTTATCTTGTTAATGAGGTCAGGGCTGTTGAGTATTGTGTGTTGAGGTGTGTAACTGACGTATTGTTTGAAGTCTTTGTTGAGTTTGTAAGCAATTCTGTGTGTTAGTGTGTTAGTGTATGATACTACAGGTCTAATGGGGATAGTAGATTTGTGTATTTTAGGTAAACCATATAATCGTGGAGGGAGTGGATTGCGTGGAAGAAATCTCTGTGGATGAGTGAATAGAGCTTTAGATTCAGCGAGTTCTTGTTTTAAGGAAGTGTGGTGTTTGTTAGTGGGGTCGTTTTTTAGGAGTGAGATGCCGTTGTTGCCATTGATAAAATCGAATATTGGTAAAATCGCTGCTAGGTATGTACGACCCAGTTTGCTTACGTATCTTACATACAATAACCTCTTACCTACAACCTGTTAATAATATTTGTATTTAATAATATTTGTATTTAATAATATTCGTATTTAATAATATTTGTATTTAATAATATTTGTATAATATTTGTATTACATTTTAGCTCTGATGATGATCGCAACGCGATCGAAATGATCATAAGTTGATTAAAAAGTTTTGATACCGGACAATATCTTTAGTCATTTATCATAAAAAGGTATCTACATCACCAACAATCCAATTAATAATGTCGGCTAGTCAAGCCTCGTTGGTCTCCGACTTTTACAAGACATCCCTGAAATTTGGTCTGGCAAACTTGCATATATGGTTCATCACACAGTGCATCGTTAGGGGAGTAACCCCTAAATTCATCAACATTAAAATAAAAAGCACATCATTTGCCGCCTCAAAAGCAACCGCTGCAGCCCGCTCATCCTGGCTACATTGGGAGAGGAAACGCTGGTACGCTACTCGTGACCGTCTCTCACTACAAAAATATGAACTGTCTCTACACCTGGCCTCTTTACTACATCCTGCTGAGTGGGAGGTGCTCCTGGACTCCATTAGAAGCCGCATCTTCAGAATATGCAGCCGCCAGAAACAAAAACAGGTAAGCAAGCTGGAACGTCTATCTTGCAGCAAAGCGCTATATCAAACACATAGAAAACAATCTGACTCTATGACTCACCCCAACTTTCATCCTCGTATCATAAATCTCTCATCCTCTACTCTATCCCATACTGAAGCCACACTCCTACAAAAAGGTCTCAAATTTTCACCTCCTTCTCCACCCAACGCCAATACTCTAAAAAATCTGTATATTCACCTAGACACTGTCCTTCCTAATGATACTAATCACACAGAAATCAAGCACACTGTTACACATACTATCAAACAACATATTGAACACCACTCGCACCCAAAGCCCATCTCGTCAGAACAATTAACTGCTAAAAAACTAAAAGACAAAATCTCCCAAGACAATATTGTTATAACGAAAGCGGACAAAGGCAATTCTATAGTGATTCTGGACAAGGAAGAATACAACAACAAAGTACTCGATTTTATCAATGGCAACAACGGCATCTCACTCCTAAAAAACGACCCCACTAACAAACACCACACTTCCTTAAAACAAGAACTCGCTGAATCTAAAGCTCTATTCACTCATCCACAGAGATTTCTTCCACGCAATCCACTCCCTCCACGATTATATGGTTTACCTAAAATACACAAATCTACTATCCCCATTAGACCTGTAGTATCATACACTAACACACTAACACACAGAATTGCTTACAAACTCAACAAAGACTTCAAACAATACGTCAGTTACACACCTCAACACACAATACTCAACAGCCCTGACCTCATTAACAAGATAAAGGACTTTCCAGTGCCCTCTAACGCCAAACTTGTTTCTTTCGATGTGGTAAATCTTTTTCCCAGTGTGCCTACATCTGACTGCAAGAATATTCTTAAAGACAAAATTGACAGATCCCAATGTGCCGTTCCCATCAAAACTGAACTGTACAATCTAATTTCCTGTTGCATAGATGCCAACTACTTCAAATATAATGACAAATTCTACACCCAAGATTCTGGACTACCCATGGGTTCACCCCTCTCACCTTTATTAGCTGATATATTTATGGACAACTGGGAAAACATATTGTTTACTTCTGGTCATCCACTTCTAAAAAATCTCCTGTACTGGCACAGATACGTAGACGACGTGTTAGCACTATGGACAGGCACCACCAGACAACTTTACATTTTTACACAGTACATCAACTCCCTACACCCCAACATAAAATTCACCACGGAGATAGAAAATGAACAAAAATCTTTAAACTTCCTTGATCTCACCATCACACTAGCACAGGACCATCATGAATTTAACATATTCAGAAAACCCACACACACGGACACAATCATACACAACTCTTCACAACACCCCCACACACACAAACACGCAGCCTTCCATGCGATGGTGCATCGATTAATTTCCATACCTATGTCCCCAGAAAACACAAAAAAAGAAATAAACACCATAAAACATATAGCCAGAATAAATGGATACGACTGCAACATGATTGACAAATTCATAGCCAAAAAAGCAAATACACTCAATATCCGCAAACACACTACCCTCACACCAATTGACAGAAGCACTACAGCCACGTACCACACAATCCCTTATGTAGGACCCCTTTCTCTCAAAATAGCCTCCACACTCAATAAATTCGGTCTAAAAACTTCTTTCAACAATACTCATACATTATATAAAACACTATCGAACACTAAAGACCCAATCCCACCTACATCCTTATGCGGAGTCTATGCTCTCACGTGCAACAATTGCAATGCCATATACATAGGACAAACAGGCCGTAAATTCACACAGAGAATCAAAGAACACGAACAAGCATGGAAAAATAACACTACCACAGTCTCACACTTTGCGGATCACCTAAATTTAAACAAACACACATTTGATAAACACATAAATTTCCGAATTCTAGAAATTGAAAACAGATACTGGAACAGAATAAAATTAGAAACCATACACATACACAACGCCCTCAAGAAACAGAACATGACATGTCTCAATCAGCAAATACCTGAACTCTCGTCACCTCTGCTAAAATTAGCACAAAGTGTACACCCCTAACCCACCCCCAGCCCTCCCCACTCCACTCACCTTCGCTCGCCCGACCGTCTCTCAGCCTCCACCAGCAACCCCGCGGTTTACGACCCTACACCCGCACCCTACCCCTCTTCCCGCCCCCTCCCAGTGCCGACCGGCGGTGTTCTTAAGAGAGACACACGCCCAAAAAATTCGCAGAACTTTGTTTTCGGCCCAGAAGCTGCTAGGTATGTACGACCCAGTTTGCTTACGTATCTTACATACAATAACCTCTTACCTACAACCGGTTAATAATATTTGTATTTAATAATATTTGTATTTAATAATATTTGTATTTAATAATATTCGTATTTAATAATATTTGTATTTAATAATATTTGTATTTAATAATATTCGTATTTAATAATATTTGTATTTAATAATATTTGTATAATATTTGTATTACATTTTAGCTCTGATGATGATCGCAACGCGATCGAAATGATCATAAGTTGATTAAAAAGTTTTGATACCGGACAATATCTTTAGTCATTTAGGACTAGTAAATGATAAAAAAGTTCTTTCCAAATATTTAAGAGTTGAATCAATCTTTCTTTTCGGAAATCGTACTCGATTAGTGAAAGCTGTTATAAGTAAATACGTACTGATTCATGAATGTGTGTAAACAGAATTAGAAGATGCTACACAAAGTAAAATACTTCGTTACTTAATGCAAGTTGTAGTAGTTGAGTGGAGCACCAAAGAAAGCGATTAAGATGAAGGAGATGTGTACTTATTAACACAAAGCATCCACCATAATCTGGTTTTATGACTTCAATGTCTCGTTTTAAAAGAGAGTAATTTTCTTCAAAAATTATTTAAATCCATCAAAATCTTTAACTTTGTTCTATAATTGTAATTAAGGACGGTACGACATTGGATTTGTGTAACCGTCATTAAGAGTGTATATAATAGATATGTTTTAGTTATGTAAGAATTGTTCTTTTCAGGAAAGATTTCAATTGAATGTTTTTTTGAATATCCTTTTGTGAATGGAAGTGTAGTTTAGTGAGATTATAGTATAATTTTGGAAAAGAATTGGGTTTAATTTGGATAACATTGGTGGTCCTATGAGTGCCGAGAACCCATGCCTCTGAGCCCCATAAAAATTGTATTTATGTCGTAAATTCCAGTGTTATTTATATTTATAGAATATTCAATTACGTAGAAATAAATTATAATAGCGTACCCGTGCATGATGTCTCGCGAGAATACCCTTCCCTATCATTCCATTTCCATATTAAGGAAGAAATTTGTTAACGAAACGTGTTTATTTGTTTAAAGAATGTATAAATGTAACTTCCAACGTGCTTACAAAATATCAAATAAAAATAAAATAGAACGCAATTGATATTTGAGACAAATTTTCAATAAATGGTTATTCAGCTTCACAGATGTTTTTGGAACGATTCACGACACTTCCTAAAAAAACAACATTTGAAGTAATTACACAATCTTCTTTAACAATTCAATTTTCGCTTTCCTTAAGCTCTTTTGTCATGAGAAAACTACGTAAAGTTGTCCATGCGAAAATACAGGATCGGGCATTTACACCCCCACTCTTTGCAATGTTTTGATATTACAATGCAATGAAGTATTGTGAAGCTTCGAACCAGCAAAACTGAGTGATAGAATGTCCAAGAAGTAGAAATCTCATACAAGAAATCTCATCTTGTAGATTACGGTGTAAGATTGTTTGTTTGAGACCTTTCGACTCAAAATTCCAGATTTTAAGGCCCTAGAATGCTTCGTTTTAGAGTTATATAACTATAAAGGTTTTAACATCCTGCCTAGTGTTGGGGGTTGACTTTGTCATCAATATTATCGAAGGATTTGTTGTTGTTGTTTTCAACAAATTCTTCATATTTGTTAAGTAAAAGTAATTCATCAAGTCTCCATGAGACCTGGATCATAAATATTAGATCCGCAGGGTTGCGCATGGTGCCAGCCGGCGGCGGTGGTGAGAGAGGGAGCGGGATAGGGCTTACGAGGCAAAACCCCACCGTCACGTGAGCCTTCTGCCTGAATGTTCCTGTTGACAGCTCTTTCCCCCGCGCACGCACTCACACTGTCCACACGCGCATTGCGACGGGAAGGACTCGCACAATGGACCGTCATCGATTTTAGTTTCTCACCCTTCGAAAGAGTGTATTGTAATCTTGTGCCGGCAAACGAAGAGTTTTCCACAGAAAAAAATTTGTTGCTTGCTCTCCGTTACGAAAAAGTGGATAAATATTAATCTTATATATAGTAAATTATTTCCTCAAATTTTTTGGGTTAAAATCAGCTTCAAATTGTGCCATTTCAAAAACGCTCAAACACTATTTTCCCAAAACGACTTCAAATTTTTCAACGAAAATTTGCATATAGAACCAGATTATACTACTCTATATTCTTTAAGTTATATTTCAATTATACTATACTAATTAATTCATTTAAATATTAATTGGTACCTAAAATTAATACATAAAATACATAAAACCAATACATAAAATTGGAAAAATGTAAAAACAAAAAAAAACAAAAAAAACATCCTAAATATAGATTTATTAGTCCTTTATGCGCCAATAGATGGCAGCTAAGAAGAGGACTTTGGACTTACTATGCCACACTCATTTTCTGAACTTCAGATCATAGTGTTAATTTGTCTGGTCCATTCTTATATTCAGACAGTCACTTGCAATCTGCAGCTCATATCCTTCAATAGGTGGAGATTAACTAATTTAACATTTCACGAAAATAATATTAAATAATGTTAATAATGAAAATAATATTAAATAAGCAATACTAATGAATATTAATTAGACATAACGTTGACAAATCCGATATACCTGAATTGTTTCAGCTTCTCTCAATATTAACCGCCAACCGCTCTAGGAAACTGCTGTGACGAGAACAGAAAGGGAAAAATAACATTCATTAGTTTCACACGCATTCATATCAGAATGTTATGACGTTTCTTTGATTTTACACACGTTTTAGAAATGTCTGCTTTTACTCTAACACGTAAGAACACGACCACAACAGCTTCAGAATACGAATGCATCCCAGACACTTGAGTCCCTGAAATAGGCAGACTGGGACACCCGTCACCCTTTGTCTTACCTGCAAGAAACCGGAAGGGTTCGGAATTCTCTAATCCCCTACCAAAATAAAGCCAGATGAGACCCCACATCAGGCAACGTTGCAAAAACGCAGTACAATGGAGAATAGAGATTATTCGAGTACAATATTAAACTAAATATGTTTTGTGGAAAAAATGATGAATTATTGTACAGAAAAAATATAAAGCTCAAATAAAAATTATACTTTAAATTTATTGTACGTTAGGCCAAATAGGGTAATAAAATATTTGTAAGTTTTTAAACAAAAACGGTCTTCCATGTGTTCCGTAATTATATATAAATCTGCGTGAATTTTAATTTAAACACTAAATTTAATGTTCAGACATATTAATCTAGTTTTAATATACAAGGTACATTACATTTCATGTACAGTCGTACATTAAATCTACATTGATTTTAATTTTAACATTATAAATTTAATGTAGAAGTATACTTACCTCATTTTAATGTGCAACGTACATTAAAATTAATATACAGTCGAACATTAATCCACATTAAATTTAATATAATTTCTGACGGTGTGCATACAGTATTCCGTCTGTACTGTGTACGAATATGAGAAAGGAAAACTTATTATTTTATTTAATTTTTTTAATGGCCATATATTGTCACAAATAACAAGGCTACTCAGATAATCTCAAATACCAACCCAACTCCAAAATGTACTTTAACGAATATCACATTCCCAGAATTTAATTTATTATAACTTCATTTTCCAAAGCCAGACACCGAATGTAGGAGAAGATGAAGAGCACATTTCAATACGACATTCTTCAGTTACGCATGCCCTTCGTGTGCAAAAATTATTTTGTGCAATGTGACTAACATTGTTCTTAGAAATATCATCAGGAGATTCAACAACCTTCCTACCACAAATGACCTCCCCCCTGGAACACATCCATTGCGGATGCAAGATGGCAAGTGAGGCGCGTCAGTTCGTTTGCACCTCCGGCAGCGGCGTTTTCAAGCCGATTACCCTTCCGGAAAATCGACTCGGGGCGGGGGCAGGGGGCGTTTCCGGGCGACACGGCGGCCGACTGCAGCGACCCTGGGGGCGGGGCAGGGAGGCGGGCCACCCGCCCGCCCGCCACCTGGCCAATATCCGCTACTCCCACCGCCCACCTTTTCCCGCCCTCCCCGCCCCCGTGGGACCGACCCCCGAGCCTGGCGCCCGTACCCTTCTCTATTGAACCTAAGTTTGTTTCTTTACTATTTATTTATTTAATTTATTTATTTTTATTTATTTATTTATTTTATTTATTTTTATTTATTTATTTATTTATTTATTTATTTATTTTTTAGTTATTAATTTAATTTTCTTCAAAGAACTGTAAAAACTATGTGCCGAATGGAGAAGTACGATCTACCTGCAGACGTTTACTTGGGCACCAGGATTCCCCCCCCCCTTTTAACCAGAATTATTTAAAAGCATTTATAAAAGTAAGAATAAAGATAAATTATCTTCATTAGAGTAGACGTTTGAGTTGAGAGCTCAGTCCGCGTGAAGCAGCCCTGTGAGATCCCCTCACTCAACGCGATCAGCTCTTCTCTTGCACCGCATGCAAGTGGTCTTTTCACGCCCGAAATTTGCTTGCTGCTACCGCTCTTTTGCTTCTCCCTTTGGAGGTATTTTACTTCAATCCCTTTCCGTGTGTGCCAGCAATTGCTTTCTTAGGACATCTGTTTTTCCTACAAGTTATGTGTATCGTCCACTTTACCGAGCTTTCATCAAATGAACCGCTGCTTCAAATGGTTACTATCTCAGTCGGTAACTACCTTACTCAGACTTTTTCAGTCTCTGGAATCCACCATTTCCGAAAAATGAACAAATCTTTATAACATATTAACTTACGTGAATTTGCATTGATATAAATGATTCAAGATTTGAAGTACTTATGTGATTCCATCCATTAAACTGGGTTCGGTTATGTGGATTTATTTTCATTTATTTTCTAGAAATAAAGTAATAAAATAAAGGTAAACAATTTATTAACCATATTGAAAAATTAAATGCTCAAGATCGTCTTAATGATATTATCTTATTAATATGATCAATAAAATGACACAGAGGTCACTGACCAAGAACATTCTTTCAGAATCACTTAACTGTATTTCTGTTGCAACAAAACATTTTTCACATTAATATTTGGGTATGTCTTGGCATCTCTAGTGGTGCTACAACAGAAAATATTTCTCTCATTATTTGTTACTATAGTGCAATTTACGAAAAACTAGAGAGTTCAACGAAAAAGAGACATCATCTATTTTTAAGCAATCATTCTTCTATCAAAAGAAATAGTTTTTTCCTACAATTTTGAGCCATTTAGGAACTTTGAAACAACTTTGAAAACACCTTTGAAAATATTGTTAAAGCTTTATGTAAAGTACCCCCAAAGATCAGAAATATCCATTTCAAATTTGCAGGCCCTTTAGCTGTCCGACAATGGTCGAGGAATATCTGTTATAAAGAAAATCGTCTGAATGATTTTGGCGCAAAGGTTGGCCAAAGAGGGATAGTCAGAGAGACATTTAGCCGTAAACCCATGTTTTGGAATCATGGGCTAACAAAACATGTATTTTACATGTGATAGAGAAAGTTATTTACTATAGAGACGATTTATTCTCTTTTTTTGTTTCAGGTTCCTACAAAGGTATCAGTGTAAATCGGAAATAAGCCTTCACTATAAGTGTATTTCATTCTATTCCTACAACAATTTTATAGAAAAAATATGGGCCCACATTTGAAAAAAAAAACAAAATCATGTTAAATCGTTTATTTCCTCCCGAGACATCGCGTTTGCTGTTTGTTTTCTTTCCCCACCTCCGAGCTGTGCTGAGGGTTCGGAGGATGTCGGGGCGGCGGGGGGGGGAGGGGGGTAGTGGCACAGGCGGCCAGCCGTTGCTCCGTGGGCATACGGCACCGCACATTAAGATATTCAGCCTGGAAATTCCACCGCGGGACCGGAAGAATTTAATAGGCTGCGGCGGAGCAACCCTTCAATCATCGGGCCATAAATTTGGCTGTAATTCACGGGGCAATTTCGGTTGGCACTTCCCGCCGCCACCGCCGCGCGAGGGACAGCTGGCGCGGGGCGGGGCGGGGCTGGGGGGGGGGGCATGGCGGGGCGGTGGGGACGGGACGGGACGGGCAGGGATAGGGTAGGGCTTCCGGTGGGAGCCTTCGAGGCAGCAAGGTGGAAGGGCCCGTGGCCACCGCCGTCGGGGGAGAGGGCGTCGGTATGGGAAAATATGTTGGGAAAGGCCAGAAAGTGCGTTGCGTGATCGCATGAAAGTAGAAAAGCCAAGGGATTGATTTATGTTTCCGAGCACGGCTACTGCTATGGTCATTACTTTTTTTAATGTAATGCTTGCTTTATTCCAAAAAGAGGCGGAGTTCCTTTCCCGCAGGATGGTGCGATCCGGCGCCGACTTAAGGCGACGATTGTCGGCTTAAGGGGGATACCCCTTTCCAGGAATCTCCTCGACGGGGCAACGCCTCTGCCGAGTCATGATCTCACCTCCTGACTGCTCTCGCGACAGGTTGGTAAAATGAAGTGGATGCAAGCGGATGTGGGTGAGTAAGGAGTGAAAGAGAGCGGAAGGAAGATCGAGAGCGGTCAGTGGTCCGTCTATTCGGGTACTGCTCCGGCATCCGCCGGGTATTGATTGGAGAAAGCAGAGAACACAACCGATCGAGCAGCCAGCACCTAGGTTTCTCCTCCGGGCAGCGGCTGAATGCGATGTAGCAAAAACGCTGCAGGAAGCTGTGGGGCGGGGCCGCGGGGGCAGAGCAGAGAGGTGGGAGGTCAGCGTCGAGGGAGTTGAGAAGGGTGAGCGCTGCAAGGTTGCGGGCGAAAGAAATGACGCGAAAGCGGTGGCAACATCAGAGGGAAAAAGAGCGTTGGCGGCGAAAGCTGCGTCTCCAGTGCGTGGGACGGGTCAAGGCAAGGGTCATAAGTGCGTGGGGAACCAACAATTTCTTCAGTGCTCTAAATGGAATAATTGCTTATTTCGTCCTCAGAAACAACGAAAACCCAGCAAATTAATATTTACTTTCGCGCCTATGTACCGCAAATACAGGCTGCTTAAACCCACTTTTTCAATTCTTTCGTAGATTTTTATTTACTATCCATGAAAAACTAAAAAAATATGTATAATTTAATTTATAAATCTAACGGCTTAATGTAAAGCGCTCGAGAGTAGTTTGATAACGTGTATTTAACTCAAATCCCAAAGAATATTTCTGAAAATTGGGTTCACGTTACACTAGAGTGTGGGCTACTTACCATGTTGTACCTACGTTTTTCGATACAAACATGAATGTGAATATACTAGAAACCCAAAGATAACTTCAATAACTGAAATACAATTTTTATTACCCCTTTTGTTCTTTCTCGCTACGAAGTAGAGAGAAAGTTATGTAATGCTTCGCGAAAAACGAGGAATTTTCGACAGAAACTTTTATTCCAGGGCCCTAGTAACAAAGAAAATTGCTAAACCCAGTTGCTAAATTTATAAAAAAAAGTCCTCTAACATGTGGTGTAGCCAGAATCCACATTTTGTGGGTCCTTAATTACCAACAATTAAATGACGTTAAAATGCCCCTCCGTCCGTCTGTAAACAACGCTAGCGGCTAAACCGTTCCACCGATTTTCTTGAAAATTGATATTCCTCAATAGATCCGAGTGATGTCGCGGCCTCTTGCATTCAAAACCTATATTTTAATTTTGGTGATACTTTATATGAAGCCTCTGGGTTGTTTTCACAATTTTTAAAAAACATGGTTCTATGGTTTTTTATTAAATTTTGTCGTTTGATAGTGTAAAGAACGTTTAAAAGAAAGGTATATCTCATGTTCGTTGAAAACCGTAATTGTTTGAAAATTGCAAAAGTTCAAAATTTTCTACAACTAAAATACAGTCTTAGTACAACTAAAATATTAAAAAGAGAAACTTTTATCTTAATAAAATCTGTTCCTTAAGATTTAATTTGAAATGTCACATACATTTTTTCGAAAATTTGAGTATTTTCCCCTAATTTTGCGCGAAAATACGGACGAGAAAGTACGTGCTGTTTTAGCACCACTAGTTATCTTTAACTGTGGATTCCTAACAATAATTTCACCCAATCACGCTCTGAAAGATTGTCTTTGAAAGCAGTGACAGTTCAGTGACGCATAGACTAGTAAGACTTCACAATAAATCTGAAATCAAATTCATCGACAGGAATTCTGAAATCACAGATTTCGCCAAGGTGCCTTTGAAAGGCTAATTCTTCATCTTCAATAGACACTTTTGGATTACCCAGTTTATGAATGGCTTTGTTCTTGTCGCCTTTTTCTAGTCGATTAACTTATCTTCAAGTAAGCTTCATCTTGACTTTATGACATTATTCCCGACTGAATTGCTACCAAGCATTCCTCAAGCTGATAGTCCGTATAAACCGCATATTTCCAACTTCAGGCAATACTTTTTTTTGTAAACCATAAATGTCAAATTACTAAAGAAGCAAGTGAAACTAAGCATTGCTGAAATTAAAATATCTAAATAGTACGATTAACGTTTTAAAAGGAAAAAATAAAGTTGCGGGTTACTTAAACCCACTGTAAGTGTGGATCCAAATAGCCCGATTTTTGAGATTATGTGCTCACAATTAGGAAATCTAAAAAAAATTGGGAAAGGCGTTCTACTGTTGACGAAGGTACTATATCAGTTCTATTAACCAATACATAATTACTAAAATGAAAACTTACCCCTTGATCAACTACATCGAAAAGATAGCGTAGAGCTAAAAGTTTGCAAGGTTCAAATACCGCCAATTTCCATTCTTACAGTACTGTAACGTGCTGATATACCACCAAAATATGCAAAACGCATTTAATGCTGCAATGTGTTGTCATCGCACGGAAGCAACTGCAAATCATCTCGTTAATGCAATGAGTAAACGATTTCAACCGCCGTAAACATTTTTTTCGGGTAGTTTCAAGGAGTACTAAGCGTCCAAGAAGGCCATGATGACGGAACTTAAGTAATAAATATAAAGTATTATAATGCTGCGTCAAAAATCGACGACAGAAAAACTCGTGTTGACGGTTCCTGGTAACGAGCGAGTGAATCTACAACAGTCCATTATTCCTCGCATTTTAATTTTTGTAATTTTCGAAAATTCAGAAAGTTAAATGAAAATGATTCTTAATGCGCCATTTTTAAGCGTTATTTTTCTCTATCCGAGGAAAAAGTTAAAGACAAAAATTGGAGCTGACTTTGAGAAAATTTTTCTTTAATGATTGCCTCTTTCCAACCAAAATTACGCAAAAACTACTCACTCGAAACATTTTACTTCTTATTTCAAGAAGTCTTTAAAAAATAGAGTAAGAATTCGTGAAAGGTAACAGGCAAAATGCAAATTTTTCTTTTTATGTTGAATTGTTACTTAATCGATAGATTCTGATGCCCTTATTAAGTGTGTAAAATATTTTTTTAAAAAATTCATAATTACTTAAGTTATAAACAATTCAGTATTTATGCATCTTTTAGTTGCAAAATAAATATCTCACAACAGAGTTGATATAATTTAATGCTTCCAACGGCAACTTGAAGGAAAAAGTATATATTTTAAGATACACAATATTAATTTTTAAAACTTATTAACAATCCCTTTTTTTTTATTGCAAAATAAAATGTAAAATGAAAAAAATCCGTGTTCTGCGCTTTTTAAAAATATTTTAAAAAAACATTCTAAGAGGGAATTTAATATAGATTCAGAATCCGTTAAAAAAAGTTAGCAAACATTAATACATAAAAAGTAATTAATATTTTTATCGAGCGGCGCACGGTCGCGCCACGAGACGCGTACCGTAGCTTGGAGGTTTTGATGCACCATACTGTGTTTCTGCGATTTTACTCTCAATATTAACGCAAATATTTTTTTTAATTTAAAATTTAGTAATTTTAGTACCAATTTTCGCTTAAAACAATTTTTTATTTACATAACCACATTAATTATTATTAATAATTAAATTTATTTACAGAACGTTATGAGCTTCGTAATCAGACGCTGACGAATATCGCTTACATTTAAGTGACTTAGAATCGTTCGGTAAAAAGCAATGAAACTGTCGGGTGTTTTTGATTACTTTACATTTTGAAAATCTTGGTTTTAAAAGTTTTGCTTCATTTTCATATTCCTCTTTGGTGCAATACGCGAAAGACATTGACCTGTGAAAACAATTTTTTGCCCAAACGAACAACATCTTTGCGTTTGTTAATGGTTCATCTAATCTCGTTCTTTGCATACTTGTTTTCCAAGCATTCCTTTTGATTGTCCCGCCAACACCGTCACATGCACTTTTGCCATGAGAAGTGGCAAAAAAGTGCCACTCTGCATTAATACGAAATTCATTTTCATGTTGAATCAAATTCAGGAAGTTACTTTTATTTTTGTACTGACTCGCAGCTCCGTCCGAAAAATAAATAATTCGTTCAATCCACGCATACTTGTCTTTCAAATACTGAATCAGTTTTGTATTGTATAGGTGAACGCTAACAGTATCGTGCTTTTCGATTTCAGAAATAATAACAAAATTATCCGAAACTATCTTGCCGTCTTTTCGCGTATACATGACGTATGGATGAATTGTAGCCTGGGTATTTGACCAGTGATGCGCCTGTATTGCATCTTGTATTTGAAATGTATAATTTTCTGAAAAATCCAGCGTTACCAAAAATTCACCTTCCTTTAAGCTGTCCTTTTTTGCACTAAAGTAAGCACTTTGTTCTTTTGTTATAAAATCATGCGTCAGTAGTTCAGGCAAATCTTTTCTTATCTTCTCTAAAAATGCTTCTATGGAATCTGTTTGTTCAACGAATTCAGTTCTAGAAAAATATATTAAAACATCTAATAAGCAAAAGTAATTGGTATGAGGAAGGACCGATAGTCAATCTTCCCACAACCGTTCCCGATAAAAAAATCTAATAAGCAAAAAAGTTATTTGTGAAATTATTTATACAAAAATTAATAGAGTTACAGTAAGGTATTATAAAAAATCAAATTTCCAATTTAAATTTAAAATTGTATAGCAAAAGAAATTTCTGAAATTTGACAAATCGTTGCCAGGCACTCAGAAAATTAATTTTAAAAAATTGATTTGTAAAATTAATTGAAAGTTTAAAATAGATTTTTTCATGTTATGCATAATTTAGGCAATATATTAAGTTATCATTAAATTAAAAAATTGAAATGTAATTATATGTACCTATCAGTGCTTATCCATTCCCTGTACTTTACTTCCTTCACGGAATATTCTGTAAATAATGCATGCAACTTCTCGCAAAAAGCAGTAACACCAGGACAATTTTTGCAATTTCTGAGATGACAAGATGGAAGAGCTTCTTTGCAAATAATTTCTCTTAATGCCTTATGGTATGATAAGGTGAAGGTGTGATTTTTCTTCTGAAATTCGGATTTTAGAGCAAAAAACTTTAATCTCATGTTCTGGTGTGTTTTACAAACACATACGTTGTGGCAACTAGCTTTGTTAACAGAGATGCACTGTTTTGGTCGCAGTTTTGAAAATTTAGAACAACTAATGATAAACTGAGGAAATTTTTCCTGAAAACGTTTATGTGCTTCCTTCAAATTGCACAAAACTAAACGCTTTTGCACATTTTCTCTACCTACATCGGTTTTTATAGAAACACAATCTTTTTTTCCTGGCATCATTCTACTAGTATCATCACTCAAATAAAATTCTGTTACTTTGTGAATAATTTCCTCACTTATTTTTCGACCAACTTTCTTTGGTGGACGCGACTTATAGCCATTTTCTTTCCTTAATTTCTTCGCCCTTGATGCCATTTTATGCGAAACGCCAAACAACTCACGCATTTTCCTTATACTAATGCAAACAGGAAGCGTTGTAAGTATTTCGATTTTTTCACTTCGGAAAATAGCTTTCGACAACGCATTGTTCACATCTCGAATCAAAGTCTCGTCTATCAAAGAATTGTCTGCATCGGGCAATTTCTGTCGCTTTGTTGCACGTCCAAGCATATCATTTTCAGCTGTTTCTTCCTTGTATGTAGGGTCATTTTTTTCGTTGTCCACGTAGTTTTCATCCCGTGAAGATTCTTCTTCGGTAGTATCAATAATGATTTCCTTTTCGACGGAAGAGACAGTAACTTTTTGACTATAAATTGACGTTCTGCATGAATCACAGATATATTTTCCAGTTAAATTAGAAAAGATACGATTCCACTGCGTCGTTATCAGCTTCAAATTTTTGTAGACACGATTGTGTTTGGATTTTTTAAGTGGGTTGCAACATTTCTTCGGGGTAGGCATTCTATATAATCTGTTTAAAATAATAAAAAACATAAAACTATGAGAACTGACAATATGAAATAATAAATAATGTAAATGATTAGAAAAATCAGTTATTGTTATTAATAATATTGATAAAGTCAGTAATATTGAACATTTTAACGCTTTTAATCGAGATTATTTAATAACAATACACAATTATTGTTTATAAATTTGCAAAATAAAAAACGAAGTCATATGCAATGTTAATTACGCTTACCTTTTTGCGTAGAAATTAGAAACAATAAGAATGGTTTCTTAAGCGAAAACAATTGTTGTAAAACAAAAGCGTGCTGCGACTCGTTCGTACCGACAAGCTAAGGCGCGACCGTGCGCCGCTCGATAAAAATATTAATTACTTTTTATGTATTAATGTTTGCTAACTTTTTTTAACGGATTTTGAATCTATATTAAATTCCCTCTTAGAATGTTTTCTTAAAATATTTTTAAAAAGCGCAGAACACGGATTTTTTTCATTTTACATTTTATTTTGCAATAAAAAAAAGGGATTGTTAATAAGTTTTAAAAATTAATATTGTGTATCTTAAAATATATACTTTTTCCTCCAAGTTGCCGTTGGAAGCATTAAATTATATCAACTCTGTTGTGAGATATTTATTTTGCAACTAAAAGATGCATAAATACTGAATTGTTTATAACTTAAGTAATTATGAATTTTTTAAAAAAATATTTTACACACTTAATAAGGGCATCAGAATCTATCGATTAAGTAACAATTCAGCATAAAAAGAAAAATTTGCATTTTGCCTGTTACCTTTCACGAATTCTTACTCAATATATTATTTGTAGGAAATATACCTATTTTCAAAATTGCTGTTGTAGAAAGAAGAGTACAAATTTTGAACTTTTTCAATTTTCAAAATTTTAGAGATCGAAAAAATCGACTAAAATGAGACCTTCGCCATTCTTCTTTTAGACAGTACTTCTCGCCGAGTTTCGTTTAATTCCTTATTTCCTTGCTACTTTGCAAGGAAATAAGAAGTGTCTCCTTGTCACTTATATCCAGGAAGCAAATTGACGGGCGCGATGTGGGGGATTGCCGCATCATTGAACGCTGGATATCCCCAGGAAAATTATTATGTTCTTGCCAATGTTCCAATGCAACAACAAAAGGAGCCTCGCTTTCAGTCCCATGTTTTGAAATGCTCAAATCAAGAAAATTGGTCAAGAAAACATTCCCGAGAGTATTCTTACAATGCATACACATTGTATTGCGTAAGAGAAGATGGTCTTCAGTCATTAACTCTTCCTTTCGTCCCCTCTCGGAGTTCCCCGTCTGGAGAAAATTGTCAAATTCCACCCTGCTTACACCCTTATCAGTGCAGTCAGATTAGACCTAAAAATGATGATCTAGTGAAATAAATCTCGGAGTTTTGAAATTTGGCATGGTTTTTCGTTGGTATCATAGTAAGAATCCTTAAATGTGTGTGTGTGGGGGGGGGGAGCCGAGGGTCAAGGAGCCGTCTAAGGGCGTTTTCTACACATTTTTGTTGCATGTATCTCAATATCTATCAGTCTCACTAAACATTATGATCTACACGAATTAAAGAAGATAAACTTTCCTATAAAGTATTTTTGTAGAATAAATCCTTTTTAAGTCAGTGGATTGAAAATTCTTGTGTTCTTACTTACGATAAAGTCCCCAGTTATCTCCCTTTAATAATTATGTAATGATTAGTTCAATGGACGGAATTTTACTTTTATTCAGCATTTATCAACGATCTGTATTTGTACACTTTGCGCGAAATCTTGAATATTTTGCATCTTCCCAAATCTTATTATGAAGTGCAGTAGATTTGCTGGTACCCGAAGTTATTGGGACTAATATTACGCAGGGTATAGAAAACTCTGATAAGCCATAGTTCATATGATAAGAATTTTGTACTAATATTTTGTAAAATGATTGTATGCTCTGTCAAAATATAAATTACATAAAACAATATAAATGGAATAATCACGTTTGCCACATAACGAGAGAGGCACATAAAACTACGTGTGTGACAAATGACACACTCAGTTTGACGAGGGGATTCACTGGTTATGGAATTGGGGATTAAGGAATTTCTAAAATCGCTAACGAAATCATCCGTCCTGCCACTTCCGACCATTCTGTTCCCTTTTTTATGATTGCTTTGGTTGATCGGAACTCGAACTTTCTGTAATATAAAATCGGCGTGTAGGAGAGGTCGGGAGAGAAGGAGGTGGTGGAGGAGGAGGAGAGGGAGAAGTGCTGAGGGGTCAGGGATGGGGGATCTGCCCCTCTCGCGACAGCCGCTCTCCTTCTCCTTCTTCACCTCGCGATATTGTAATTATCTCCAAGTTCAGGAGAGAGAAACCGTGCGTTGAGTTATAGAAGTCATTAGTAATTCAATTACTTTGACATTTTGAAGAAAACGTTCTTCAAAATAAGGCAATGTAGAGTGTCTGTGGCGACATGACGTGCGTCGTCTTCTGTGAAGTTTTGGAAGTAACACTTTGTTGCTTCGACTTGTTTCCCTTGATGATGTTTCTTTCTTTAACTAACATTCACTGTCATTCCCTAGTCCCAAGTCATTGCTAAGCTTGAAATAAGACTTAAAACTTGTAACTGAGGTCCTAACAATTTTTTTTTTACTCTAAGTGAAAAAAATAGGGAATGCAATAGGGTCTGACTATCTGGGACTTTGAAAATTTGTCTTTTATTTAAATTAAAATTTCTCTTTTATTAAAACTTGTCTTGATCCTCAGGATACATTTCGACCAGAACTAAAATACTCATCCACTTTGTAAATATGTATTTAACGAATTTGTCAAAAACACAAATCATACTAATTTTGTGAGATGAAATGGGCTTATTAATGTATGCAATAAAATATTTCGTACGAAATGAATAATTATGACGAAACGAATTACAAAGCAAACTCAATCAAGTCTTCCAAGTGCTGTCTTCATTCACATTAGTGATGCGACTATATAATCAAACATCACCAGCTGTCCAGGACTAGGATGCTAAATCCTATTTGAAATTGCGTGTCTGCTGTTCTCTTAGAGAAATGTTCATACGCGCCTAACACATCAGGAGTTAGAGCAGCTCCCTTCCTGTCCTGTCTATGAACTTGCAACCTCATTCCTCGCTCCTTGCGTCGCCCTCCGGTCCCTCACCTCGCAGATGCGTCCAGCCAATCTTCAAGCGCACTTTGGCTATTAAGCCAAAGTGAATTACGTATTCTCAAAACGTAAATGCTAAAAAAGTAGTTTTGTCTTCATTCTCCAATGATTTTCATCGTAATCAATGAATAGCAGCACCACATCTACAATGTGACTCATTTTTTAAATCCCGTCAGATGTGAATGAGCTTCGCTTTCGTGCATCCAAGTGAGATTCTCAATTCCGCGACGGGATGAGTATCTGGTTGGTTCGGGATGAGTACCCATTCCAAAATTCCAATTCCTTCGCCAAAGACTTACTTTCTGGACTAGTTAGTACTACATGCCTATTTCCTTTCCCCATCCTCCCACAAAATCATGATCCGGCCGCTCTCTCGCCAGACTTCGCGGGCCGAAAGGAGAGCAGCAGTCATTAATTGGCTGAACGGCCCCTGTTCGCCGGTGATGGATCGCGCCGCGGGGCAAAAAACGCACAAAGCCGCGCGTGGGTGCGGGCGCTTCTCGGAAGGGCCCGAGAGGGGCGGGGGCGGGGGCGGGGGGAGGGGGCGTGACCCAGATTAGCAGGGGGCGCCGTCGTCGCGCAGCGAAACAGAAGCGCGTCGCGCTGCGGGCGTCGCGCCGCGTGTCGTCTGTTCTCCCCTCCCCTCCCCTCCCCCGCCCCCGCCCTCCACGCGCGGTCGCAGGTATTTCAATTTGTCGGGCTGTGCTCTACAGCCGGGCGGAGCGTTTTTTCCCCCTGCAGTCTTTCGCCTTTCTCTGTTCGTTTTTTTTTTCTTCTTTCCGTTTCTTCTCCTTCGTTTTTTCTGGCAGGACTTCGCCGCCGCGTCTGGGCCTCCCTGAAATATGAAGCGTCACCGAAGAAATTGTGTAATTTAGCACGCCTTTCGACCTTCCGAAGGTTTCTTCTGTTCTGTGTAGTTTTGTTGTGCTCGCTGTCTGGCCGCGTCCGCCGCCGCCTCTCCCTGTGCGCGCTATCTCTGCGCGCTTGTTTCTAGCCCGGGGCGCGGCGACGGCGCGGCGCAAGGAAGCGGAGGCCGAGTGCCTCCCACTGGGCCCGACGCTCGCGCCCGCCCTCCCCCCTGCAAGGGGCTGGCACCGGCGAAAGTGGCTCAGGGCAGCAACTGATGTCGCCGTGGTGCCTCTGACCGGAGGCCCGAGGGCGGAGAGCCCCGACGATGGTAGGATTTTAGACATTAATCGGCGGAAAGAAATTAACCGGCGGCTAAGTATTCCTGCATACATCAGTAGGGGGGGGGATACAGGCACAAAATAAATTTAAGACCGCACAAAACAGATGTGGGGAAATTTTCTTTTACAAATCGAACGATAAAAGAATGGAATACATTGCCTGCAAAAACCTTTGAACCCTTTCCTCGTAGAGTACAACAATTTAGGATATTAATTTAGGGTATTACTAAATAAATGAGGGAATTAACTGACAATAGGTTATAGAGCGATGCGCCAGTACTATATTGTGAAGTGAGGTGTCGTGCAGTGTAGAACAGAGCAATAATGTAGGAAGTAATTAAAGGGTCATAGTGAAGTGAAGTGTAGTGAAGTGAAGTGTAAAGAAGTGCAGTTGAACAAAAATTCAGTGCGAAGTTTGATTATGATGTTTCTTTTTTTTAAGGTAATTTTAAAGGTAAGGTAATGTTTAATGAATTAGACAGTTTTATATTATCATCATTATCATCACTATTATTATTATTATTATTTAATTTGCATGTTAGCTGCATTATTTTATTTATGTTATTAGCTGGCACCGGGTTATGCCCATTTGCAGTTCAAATAAATTTATCTTATCTTATCTTACATTAGTTATATAGCAATGTGGAATTCAGTCGTTGCCTGGAGGAGAATTCTAGCGGCCGACTGCTCGGATCCGTACTGTTCCAATCAACACCAGGCGAATGCCGGACCAGTTCCCTACGAAAACGGGACGAGACTTCGCGCGATCTTTCCTTCCTATTCCTTATCCTTCCCTCACTCCTTAATTACACAAACTTTGACATGCACTACACTACCACACGTGTCGGGAGATCAGTCGGAAGCTTCGAGCATGCCCCGACTGGGGCGGTAGCACGCTGATACGAGATACCTTGTTGGGAAAATCACCGTAAAACAGTTATCTTCTGCCGCTGGTTGGATCTCGCAAACCAGCGGAAGTAGATCAGTGTTTACACACAGGCTCCCCAAACAACTCATATTTGATCCTAATCTCAAATAGAGACAATTATAACCTATCTTTTGTATAAATTAACAACAAAGGGTGTACATATGAAACTTCTCGCCTTGAAGCAAATTTTAATTTCCCCCAAATGCCACAAGCACAAGCGCAAAGAGAAAACAAAGGAAGAAACTAGGAATAAACACTCGTATATCTGCTTCGCAAAAGGACAGCGGAAGCCACCACGTCCCGGGCCGGGCCGAAGCAAGCATTGCTACAATTATACATTAAGTGTCTCAAATTGTCCCTTTTCCGAAAAAGAAACAACTTTCTATTGAAGACGCCGTTCGCACACATTGTTAAAAATCATCAGCTGAACTAGCTGCTCCGGGATCTCAACGCAACGTAAGTCATCTTGGCATATCTCAAAGCTATTCAATGAATTTACGCACGGTCGCTGTCTTGGTTTAGAAGCTCCGTGGCGCTACATTTTCGATGGCTTGGCGCGTCAAAGCAAAGCGTGATGTATGCTCGCCAAGTACACTTCTAAATAAGGAACAAAACAAGAAAGATAATCAATTCTTTCGTCCCAGGACACAGGTAACACGGATATGTCCCTCAAATAGTACATACTAGAAATCATATTCTTATGTAGACAAGTTTCACATACAAAAGAACTGTGAAGTAGTAGCTTTATAGGTGAAATAAAATTTGAGACTTATCGATTAGTTTTACGCCAACCAGCCTAGTTCTTCAATATGATTTTTATATTTTTGTACATTTAGAAAACAATATTTCCTCCTGATTACAAATATTTGTGGCATTTTTGTAGTATTTGTACTATTTGTGTTTGCGTATTTGTACGAATACGATACAATTTAGTTGACTCAACAATTGTTTTCACGATATTCCATGGAACTTTTTGGCATTAGATTTTTTCATGTATTAATATACAATGGGTAAATTGTAGAAAAGTTGCCAAATACTTGCCCAAAGCGAAAACTTTTAAATATAATTTGCAAAGGAGGAGGTTCAAATTATGCTCTCAGACAAAAAAAAATAGAAGAACTTTTTTGATGCGAGGAAATTTTTAACGCTAATGTTTTAGAATAATTTACAATTTAATCGTAGTGCTTTTATAAATGGAAAATTGAAATCATTTTTTTAAACAGCGAAAACAATAGTACAAGTACGCTTATTTTAATTTGATTAGCAGTAATAGAGAAGGAAATGTTATTTCCCAAGTTAGGAAAATGGCTCAGGGAGTAGCGTGCTAGGAATTTCTTAAGAAGAGAAAGTTATGTAATGCTGTGCGAAAAAACGGCGAATTTTCGACAGAAAAGCTATTATTATAGGGCCCTAGTAACGAAAAGATGGATAAATCCAGATGCTAAATTTAGAGAAAAAAATTTTCTAACACATGATGTAGCCAGAATCTTTGTTTTGTGGGCCCCTCATATCGAAAAATCAATTGAAGGCAAAACGTCTGTCCTTTCGTCTGTCAACAACGCTAGTGGCTAAATTGTTCAGCCGATTTTTTCCAAAATTGATATTCCCCAATCGATCTGGCTGATGCCGCGAGTCCTTGAATTTGAAATAGATATTTTAATTGTTGGAGCTACTTTACATTAAGCAATACAAGGAAGCCATCGCCATTAATGGACTCGGGATGAATTGAAGGAGATGGTGTAGTGCTTTTACTATGCAAAAGCGAAAATGGGGGGGGGTCAAAAATAGACGTTTTTAAGGTATGGAGAGAACGAAACTCAGATATGAGACCTACCTTATATACAAAGACGTTTTCCAGTCAACGAAGATACATATTCAGAATAAAAATTCACAGCAGAAGAATTTGCTGACATTCAGGGAAATGTCGAGTATGTTCCTCAATCGCACTATCCACATGACGAACATGTAGAACTACCTAATATCCCTGGAAACATTGGTACTGTTGAAGACTCATTTATTCCCAATTAAACTTCCGTGAGTTGTGAAAATTCATCTGGCTATGAATCACACGATGCGAAATCTGCTTCGACGACTAATAAAACTAGACCGTCTACTTCCATTCGAATCTCGTGCACCCTTGAGTAGATAATATGGGAATGGTAAAGATAAGAGAGTGATAGAGTTTGGAGTCGTGTTAGCGAAATGAAGACAGACACGAGCTCTCTTTACAAGATTTTTACAACTGTGTACAGCTCTGGGGTTACGTTCGCAATCTACCTGCGTTACTCCCACGCACTCTGCCCCCGTCCCCTGGCTAGTGCATCCTCCACCCAGACGCTTTGCCGCGCCGGTGCCTAACATCCAGTGCCACGAGGAGCTCGTCCGCCTTCGAGGCGAGCAGTTGCGTCCGCACTCGAGGCACTGACAGCGAAGTCCTTTGCCTCCTGGCCTCTCCGTTCACTTATTTTTGGCAGCCACGTGATCGCTCCCAGTTTTCTCAGCGGGTGACAATGGCCGCTCGGCCAACACATGCACTCCCACGGGGAGTCACTCTCCACTGCCTGTTCGCCCTGCGGCATGGGGGGGGGGAGGGCACGTTACCCGCTTTGTTATGCCCACCTTGCTTCACAACATGTAGCTGCCAGCCTTCCAACGTCCGCTAGCACTTCGATACTCTGATTGTCTACTAGTGACGTTACAAGAGACAGCGAATTCTGTCTTAAATGACGTATTACAAACTCCAGGTAGAGATCTAGATATTACTGAAATCAAACACACCGTGTATGTAACTGGATGTCTGCGGTCTCAGTTAACTTTGGAGCAAGCCAAGAACAGCAAAGGCCGACAGCCAAAGTAAACAGCTCGGTACCCTCATGGAAGAAAAGAATTATGAAACGGATGCCGACTCTCGCTGTGAATTATCACTCTTGGCTGAGACATTATCTGAGCAAACGAACACCTCTAACGTTCAACGAAAAACTCGCAGTATATATACGTAAAATTTTGGTCTTGACAAATGTGCAAAAGTCAAATTAAAGACAGGCAAAGTGACGTCAGAGAGCAATGATGTTGATACGGACACTGTCGTTCAAGATCTTGAGCCAGGGAAAAATTTAAGTATCGGGGCATTGGAGAATGTGATAACATCTCGAACGATACAATGCAAGAGATAATTCACAGGGAGTATTGCAGAAGAGAAGAGACTTGCCCTGCAGTCCGCTCTGAGCTCCAGGAATAAAATATCTGCAATTGGTAGTGCAATCGGCGGTGCCAGTAGACGAGTACCGTACGGAGTTGTGGACTGGACTGAGCAAGAAATTCGAATCATCAATAAAAAAACAGAAAACTTCTTACAATGTATCCTTGAACCCACTCTCGAGCTGATGTACATTGACTTTATGTGTAAAGTAAGGAAGGAGAAAGAGGCTTCAGCCAAATTAAAGGCTCCTGGCCCAGTGCAATAGCCGAGATGCGAAAGTATGCAGTCAATAATCAAGATGACCCAGTAATGAGACTGGTAATTAAATCTGAACAAAGAATGAAAAACAGAGGCATTTTAAGTGTGACAAAAAGAATTGCGAAGAAAACCATGCAAGATACGCAGAATAACAAAGACACTGAACTTTTGATGTTACTTAACATGAAATGTGAGAGATAAAAAAAGGTTAAATCTTGAAAAGACAAATCACTCCATGGACAAATATCTAAAGAGAATGGATAAAGCGCAGACCGATAAAGATCAATCATTTATGTAGCTTAAAAGGGAAAGAATGAAGTCAGAATCGGAAGCAGGTGTAATAGTTGCTCGAGATCTGGCATTGAGAGCACATTATGATAAAGCGATTCTCAAAATTTCTCAAGATGATAGAGCCACATTTGCCAGGAACCAATAGAAACCGTTGTTCATATCGTCTTAGCATGTCCAATTCTAACACAAACCGAAAACTTGAAAAGACACGTCAGAGTGTGTAGTTACCTCCGCTGGCAGATCTGTATCGCCCTCGAAGTTCCAAACACGTGCTCGTACGTACAAATACGTACAAACACGTACGAACACTCATCAAAACCGGTGACGTCTGTTGGACTGTGTTCAATTTTGTACAACCAACAATTCATACTAATTGCAGGATGGCGGCAATCATACCGGATATTGTTTTCCGGGATTTGGACAAAACACTTTGCACGTAAATACTGCTGTAACGTGCGATCAAAACGTCGTGACCAAGGTGGCAGAGGAACATTTTAAATACAAGAGTATGGGAATCGAGATCAGCAGAATGTGAGTCGTAAAAGCACAGGTCGTCTCAAAAGTTATCGGAAGTTATTCCTCAAACTTCGTGCCAAAAGTTGGCCTAACTCGGAGATTATTCAAAAGATTGGGAAGTGTAAGACATTGCTTTATAAAGAATAGCCCACGTTTTGCGTAAATACTATAAAGGCACCGACAGCCCCTAAATCTGATCCTTGGGAAACTCGTTGAGACCGGGAATATATTTTACTTTTAGCCGACACATAACATCTTTAGCTAAAATTAGAGGAATAACAATTCTTATATTATTTTCGCTGTAATTGCAAATTCCGACTGATTGCAAGAAAATGCATAACATTTTTTGTGTTCATTTTTTATAAAACTAGGATTAATGGATTTCAAAATAACGTAAATTCTTATACCTAAAATAAATAAAGCTACCCACACGGTTGTCAGACGATAGTGCTCAAGTGACTGCGACCCTAAGACAATGAGTATTAAAGAGCGAAACAAGCACCAATAAACACTAATGAGTGATCTTTACTGGCTGCCTGAACTGGTAAGCAAACCGACCGACCGACGCTCATCAGCAGATACAGATACTGTTGTGGTGTAAAAAGGGTGAAGCAGTGCGCATTTACGCTCTGTCGACCACGCCCCCTCTGCGTGTGACGTCATCGTGGAGCTTCCGATGCCCGCGGAAGCAGAGTCGGCTACGGGAGGGTTCTTGATTGGAGGTGTTATGGTATCAATGGCCGCTAACGGTAAGAACAGAAATTTCTCAGCCAGTAAAATAATTTATAGACATACAGTGTGATAGATGTAGGCTAAATATTACAGATTCTTGGCAACTTATTATTTTCTGCGTTACACAACATCGAACTCGCGCCAACCAACACTTAACTTTAAAAACGATACACGAGTTACATTGTGATAGTAGAACCTCTAGTTGAGTTGTAAGACGTCAAGTCAAAATGGAATTGCTAACTCTCAAAATAAATGCATGTCAAAGAAGAAAGAACTTCCCGTAAGAGGCAACCGCTCTTACCGCCATTGTCATTAGTACTACGTAAACAGGTTTACCGCTTCGCTTTTGTTCACCGACCTCGCGACGTGGGAGTTGACTCGGGACGATAGAGGACAAGGCCCAAAGAAACTGTTCGCAACTCACTTTTTATTGGAACATTTCCGTATTTCTGTGTATGGAAATGGCTCGTGGGAAGCGGCCAGTTCCCGCGGCCGGCCCACTGCGCGGCGGATCCGCCCCGAGAACGTCGGTTATCAGCGCCCCATCCCCCGGCGCCCCGCGGAGAAAGAAGCAGCGGCTTGGGCGGGGGGAGGGGCGGGGTTTCCTGAAACTTGCTGATTGGCTGACTTCGTCCCCGGACGCTTATCTCTCGTCTTCAGCCGAGCGGGGTTCGGAAACTTTTTTAATAATCACCATTCCCGCGCCCCCTACTAGGCAGCAGTGCGGCGCGGCGCGGCGCGGCGCGGCGTCTGCGGCGGCGGCGGGGGCGGGGCGGGGCGGGGGCGTCGAAAGCAAGGGAAAGAACTGTTGCCGCCGCCTCCCCCGCCCCCGCCACGCACCGCCTCCGCGCTCTCCCTTTGTTTAAGGGTCGTTTGCCGTCGCACGGTTGTGCTCGTTTAGCGGCACGCTCTCTGCTTACTCGTCTGGTTTCAACTGCTAATTACGTAAATTTAGAAAAGGCAGTTCGAGATATGTTCTGTAGAGTCTATCAAGTACTTGTCAAAGAAAATTTGGCATCTCTGTAGCACATTCTACACGAGCCTTATGTGCATTTGAAATAATTCAAATGGTTTTCTTTGGCAATTGCAATAATTGAAGCCAGAATCCAGAAAATTTTTCATTAATAATATTCTTTTGGAACCTATCATCAGTATTTAAATGTCGCGTGTGATAAAAATGTCACATTACAATATTCCCGACTAATTTCCAGTTTTCATCAAGAACTGTAATACTACCTTATTCCGCTAAAGGCAAATCAAATGGTAATTTTTAAATCTATTATTTAAGAAAATAGCCGGCATGGTAAGAATTGTGCAGACGCGCGTTTTAATTGGTTATATGAGTTTTCTCCTGTGGCTTATTTAAGCTGAAGATTTCCCTTCTTGTTACATTCCGGGACGCTACCTCCCCGAATTCGCGCTACCCGAGGTGTTGGCGCGCACAGTCGTAAGCGAGCAAAAGTTATCGCACAAATTTCACTTGTGATTGTGCGCGCCAACACACGAGAATACTCATATAACAAGTTAAAACTTGCAAGCTCCTCCACCACGATATAGGAATTGCCACCCCGAAAAATTTATTTCACACATTATTGCAGAAGTATTAATATATTATTCTTATTCTTCTTATTATTATTATTTTAATTATTATATTATTATTATATCAAATAATAACCTTTGAATTGTTTTAATTTACACACATTAATTTAAAATTTTGGAATTAACTTAATATATAATCGTCTAATAATTAATATAGACGATTTAAATAGAATGAATTCTTACGGGTATCAACTTGCAGCGAGATTAATATTGGTGTCAAAGACAGATTTATTTTAATAAAGACAAGTTTACTTAATAAAATGACGGGTCTAATTTTTCTTAAAACCTTTGGAAAATTGCAAGATTTTTTCGAACGCTTCCTGCACTTTCAATATTTAAGAAATAGTTTTTTTTCTCTCTGAAATTTATCTCTCAGTATAAAAATCTCGAAATAATTTCATGTCCACCTTTCTCGCTACGGCTTAGAGAAAAGGTTATGTAATGCTGCGCAAAAAAAAAAACAGCGAATTTTTGGCAGAAAAACTTTTCTTACAGAGCCCTGCTAACAAAAAAGTGGATAAATCCAGTTGCTATATTTAGCAAAAAATCCTCTAATTCCTTAGAATCCTGAGAATTCTTAGTAGCCAGGTTCCATGTTTTGTGGGTCCTTGATACTGAAAAATCGATTGACGGCAAAACGCCTGTCTGTCTGTCTGTCTGTGAATGACGAAAGTGAATAAACCGGTCAACCTGTTTTCCCTCATTGATCTGGCTGATGTCGTTTGAATGAATTTGAAAAGTGATATTAATTTGGAGAGGGGCACTTTGCATGAAGCTCGTGCAACAATTTCTAAATTTTCCAAAAAAATTGCTCCATCATTTTTTACTTTTTGTTGGATAGTATGAACAACGTTTATGAGAATTGTGCAGATCTCAGTTCGTTAAAAACCATAATTTTTCGAAATTTGCAAAAGTTAAATTTTTCTCGGAGTTCTCCAACAACTATAAGATTAAAGATAGAGATTTTTCCCTTAATGAAATCTGTTCCTTAAAAATATATTTTGAAAGAAGTCCATGTTCAATTTTTCGAAACATTGAGAACTTTTCGGGTAATTTTGAAATGATTTCGGGCATGAAAATACGGGCGAAAAACTACTTGCTGTTTTTGCCCCACTATTTGAATATATTAATAGTGTTCGCGTAATTCTGTGTTAATTTTCTCAGTAATTACCACAACATTACGGATTCAATCGAAGTGCAAGCCTGTTATGAAATTACTGAAACTGGTTACGCTTGAAATCGTCTAATCCCACGCTGGGTAAATATTTTTGTTTTTAATTTCTAATATTCGCGGCATAGAGGAAGTATTTCAATACTTCAAAATCTGAATATCAAGATTTTGAGGGAAATACACATTTTGGGGTTGTCTGATAACGATTTTTTTTTTCACAAGAGTCCATCTCTCTGTGAACTCTTCACTGATTTGTTATCAAATTTGATACCCCCTATGTAGCTGCTTTCAAAGCAATGTAAATTTGAAACGGATCTTTTAATTATATGCGAAGCACCTAGAACATTTTCAAAGTTTTCTCGAAGTGGTTTCAAATATTTCTTTTACGTTTTCGACGAAACGACTGTTGGGTCAAAAAGACGCTTAAGTGGCCCAGGTTCGATTTTCCTACAAATTTTCGAATATATTATTTGTTCAAAAATGTTTGACTCACTGAAATACTGAAAAAGATACTTTTTAATAGAGTCAATTATTTAATATTAGACCTTCAAGTGATGTAATATTCAATACTATCAAATGATGTCTCTTTCAAAATATAAGTAGTTTTCGCGTACTTTTGATTGAAATCGTAATAATTGAAACCCAGTGGTGGTACAGAATGGCACAGTTTTTCTCGTTTACGTTGGTTTCCTCACTACGTAAGTCTGAGCTTGATTTCGGTTTTCCTCCGCCCTGTGCGTGGCTGCTATCTATCGGCACCAAAACCTCTAGCTGTATCCACGGCATCTCTAGAGTGACACACACAGAGGAGAGCGCCTTCGGGCTCCTTGGACATCGCAGAGAACTGTCTCGGCCCTGTACATCAGTGCTCCCCAATCAGTGTACCGTGAGGCCTCGATAGGTGTGCCATCGTGCTGCCGTCAAGTGAAGGCCAGTCGTCTAGCCGCCGACGATATATTTAACTTCTGAAATGTGGGATGGAAGCGCGTCGTTTATAGGAATGCAATATTTATTCTTTAGAGTGCGAGGAAATTGGTCTGTGAGAAAGCTGACTGACACACTTTTGGCTGCATCACGTCATTCCGTAAGTTATGTGTGATAGAAGGTATTTCTTTTCGTGTTCTCAAAATAAATTTTATCTCTTCTTAATTTGAGATACCTAAACTAAGTGACAATACTAAATTGGCGAGCGTTAGTCCTTTTAGTGCAAATGTTAGGCAGAAGAACACGTTATAATTATTTTTACCAGCAAAAACTTTTGTTTTCAATTAGAAACAATGTAAAACAAACTTTTGCCACTGCATTCTAACACTTTCCCTATATTACGTAGTTAGTAAGAAAGTAAAAAGTAAAGAAAGAAAGAGAAAGTAAAAAATACTTTGTTCAAAGTGCTTTTCATTTGACTTACAAAAACAAAATCCCTTTAGAAATTTGCAGATCATCAGAGAATTATTTTGTTTTCCACGACTATCTGCCTGTATCTATAAAAGGATGTAACTGATCCCACATCCTTTTCACTTTCAGGTATTTATGTGAATGTCTTTTAAATCATTCCAAGAGTCAGTGCCAAACACATTCGCACATTTGACGTACCGAATTCCACCTGAACAGCTTAGAACAGCAAATAGGGCTGAATGTGGGCCTACGGGCGACGGGTTCCTTTCGGAGACGACTCGGGCGCTGGTGACCAATCCAGCCACTCGCTTAACTCCCGTAGCGAGGGAAAGGTGGTAGGTGGAGCTCTTGTAAGGATATGAGAAGGCGCGCGGCGATGGTGTATAGGACTGTCGTATCCAAGTTGGCGGGTTCAAACCCGATTTTTAAGGGCGAAAAAATCCTTCGTACGCCTTCCTTCGGAGGGGAAGTAAAGCCGGCTGTCCCATGTTAGTAGATTTACTTGCATGTAAAGCCTCAAGCGTAAATGACGTCTCTGATCTAAATTCAAAGAGCCTAATTCTCGCCCAAGAAATTCCTCCTTTCTCTGCTAGTTGGGGAAAGGAACGTAACGAAATTTGCGTGGTCAGACGGAAGAGCAGGCCTCATGGCCTGAGTCTCGCCACGTAAAATAAGGCATTAATTCAATTCAATTTAAGTGGATTACTTCAAAATAGAAAGTACAAAAGGATTAAATTCAATCTAGTCATCATTTTTAGTATACATTTTTTTAAAAATCTAACATTGGTTGAAAGTTTGAAAAATTTCCGGACGACCATGCCCGTTTTTTTGCAAGTGTTTCTGGCTTTCGAGGCCACGCGGGCGGTCGCGGAGCACATGCCGTGTGTGAGTATGTCGGGGGGGAGGGGCACAGTATCCCTCGTCTGCATTGTTGAGTCAACGGAGCGGAGCGGGCGGTGGCGGGGCCTCTTCCGGGTCGCGCCTTTTTACAAACGCGCTAACAATCCAATATATTACTCGCCCTCCGGCGGGGGCGGGCGCGCCGACGCACAATAAAGCGCGGTGGTAATTGCCCGGCGGGACACCTGTGCGCCCCCGCCCCCGCCCCCGCCCCCGCCCCAGCCCCTGCCCTCTAGCGGGCGCTATCTGCTCTCTTCCTCGAGGGGCAAACGCCACCTCACCTCCGCCTCCTCCTTCATTTAGGTGAGAAACGGTCGCCCCTAACGACAACTGCGCGAAGCGATAAAGGTGACAAATGAGTTGCGTGCGGCGCGACGCGGCCGACAGAGGGCGCGCTCTGCAAACGCCTTCGCGCTGCCCGTCGCCCGTCGTTGGCGTCTTCGTCATCATCAGCGCGGCCGCCGCCCTCGCCACGTCCCCTATCGCCCTTCCGCACGCCCCCGCCCCGTCGCGTCATCGGCCTGTCTCCCGTCTTCCTTCCCTCCTTGCCCGCCTCGCGCGGCTCGAGTCTTATCAGTAGACCAGTCGGCATTACTCTTCCCCGTCTCACTTCGGGTGTTTTTCACCTTCATTTACGCAGCAGAATCAGCTTACAGGTAAAAGTACACGAGAAGGTAGTCACAAATCACAATGATGTTACTAAGAATGACATGGCATCATAAATGTAATTAATCAATACGTAATGAATTATTCATTGAGGTTATATGTACATCCGAGCATTCGCTTACCTGGTGTTCTGATTTAATATCTTGTAAATGATATTTACACATTTTCTTACTTCGGGTTAAACAGAATTCTCGCCCTCAAAATAATACTTCAAATTGTATTATGTAGTATATTGTCGTACTTTTCAACTTCTTGCATACATACGTATATATGGAGTGATATATAAGTAGTACCTTCTTCTTTTTTCAGTTCTCCGGCACTATACTTTTGTCTTGGTTTTTTTATTACGGTAGCCCAATATCTTATATAGAGAAAGTTATGTAGTGCTGCGGTAAAAATGCGTTTTTTCGGCAGAAAAACTTGTTTTAGGGCTATCTTATATCGTAAAAGAACATTTATTGATAGCAAAACATCTGTACATTTGTCTTTGACTAACGTTTGCGCCTAAACTGATCAGACCAATTTCTCCAAAATCGATATTTCCGATAGATCTAAATGAACTCAAGGCTCTGCGAGATTGGAACGGAAATTTGGATTTTAGGAACTGTTACATGAAGCCTCAACAAATTTTCTAAACTTTTTTAAAAGTGGCTCCAATGTTTGTGTTAAACGTTGTTCCTGGATTCCGTAAAGGAAAGAGTAGCCTCAATGAATGATGCAAGACTAATTTCTTTTGAAATTCTTGATTTTTCGAAAATTGGAAAAGTTCATTTTTCGGCGTCTTCCTACGAGCTCAATAGTTAATATAGATTTGTCTTAATGAAATCCGTTATTCAGAAACAGATCTTCAGAAGGTTAGCAGTACAAGGTCTTGTACTATTTTTTTTAATACGAGTAATTTTCGTATGACATTGGGTAGTTTTCCGCAGCCGGAGTTTGTACGATGTCTGCCTGGGGCGAGCCGTGTTGGTGCCGTAGTAGCTGACGTTGCTGTACTGCCTCGGCCTAAGTAGCAGTGCAGCTGTGTGGAAGCAATATGTTGACCGAAACGTCAGAACACAAGTGGATGTCCCGGACAGTCAGAAGTTTGGGCGAATTCTTGCATGGCATTTAGGCAATTTTAAAGGAATATTTTTTTCCAAAACAGCTCGAAAGTTTTTCTTTAATTTTCTCCTCGTAGGTCTCAAAAGACGGTAAAAAATTGACGCTGATAAACCCTCATTTTTCTGGCAAAATTTTAACATTGTTGATACATGTGTTTTTTCTTAGGGAAGATCTGATCTTCAAAATTAGATCGGACAAAACTTTTTAAAATACGAGTTGTTTTCGTGTAAATTGTGCTTAATATAATGCAATTTATAAAATCCATTTTCTGAAAAATGGCATCAATGTCTTTCTTCATTTTCTCTAGTATACAGAAATGGCATTTAAAAAAATACGCAGCTCTCATTTTTGTTGAACTTTGTGAACTTACGAAAATAGCAAAAGTTATAAATAATGCAAAAAAGTATGTGCTGTTGCAGCACCACTATTTTCTATAAATTTCTTTTGAGAATATTGGAGCCTTTTTGAGAAAATCCGTCTCTCTGCGACTCCACGCGGCTCCAAACGCCTCAGCAACTACACCGCTCCTGCTTGCGCCCAACTCTCCCCCCCCCTCACCCTTCATCTCACTCCAGTCCCCGCCACCTCAACACCCATACGCTGCCGCCTCCCCACCCTCCCCAATATTCTGCTCCTGCTTTTGTCCTCGGCCCTACTCCCGTCTGCACCCGCGTCCAAGCGGCCGTCCCCTCGCGCCGCAGCCGCTCTTGTTTCCGCCTCCGCCCTGTCCACCCCGTCCCCGCCTCGGCGCCTGTCGCCGGCCGGTGCGGGTGTTGCGCGTCGCGTCGTGTCGTGTGCTGGGGGCGGGAGGAAGGGCAGACGTGTTGATCGCGGCTGCCGCGCAGGGAAGGGCGAGGCGAGGGCGGGAGGGCGCCGGGGCGCCTCCTGCCACGGGCTCCTGGCGCCCACGACGTCGTCAGGCACCGTAGGGCGTTCTACCCGGCACTCGAGGGCGTCGGAGGGGTAGCAAAACCCTGTTAATGCGGTTAGTGTTGTGGACCACGGATGTGCAGAAAAATACAAAGTCAGGTTAATGGCTTTAATTACAACACCGCGTACCGCAATTTCAAATTCGTAAGAAGATATACAATGCCGGATAACCAACACTCCAAGAGCAAATGCCTAATCGCATGCCCAGTCACTGTTAATCCAAATGAGCCCACAAATCTAGCTCGATCGTTACACAATGCTCCGTAAAGGCAGTTCAACCCACTTGGCAATCGCTATCCGCATGGGGCGCAACGACGCCTGCTCCGCCACCTTCCGTCGCAGGGTGAGAGGAGGGGTAGGGTAGCAAACCCTCAGCCCCGCCGGCTTGCCGCGACGCCCTCTCACTGCGGGGCGACGAAACACGCCCCGGCGTTGTCAACGATCTTTGATTCTGGCGGTCAGTTCAATCTGCACTGACCGCCACTACAGCTAAAATGCTCGCTTTTCGTCTTCATTTTTTAACTCAGTAGTATCCTCCACAAGGGTTGGAGTCCAAAGGCATTCATTTTCTTATTAGTCCCCAGAAATAGTTTCTAACCTTTCTTCTAAACATTGTAAATTAATCACAACCGCCGCCATTTTTAAGCAAAGCTCACATTTAAGATGTCTGAAAATTTAGGAATAAATTTCAGCGAATTAGGATGTGGCAAAGCAACTGTCCTAAAAAGTGAAAACATTAAGAACTGTTTAAATACTGCATGTAAGGAAACAATCTGGCCACTAAATCAAGAACAAATGTTAATTATTCACTTCATACAAACTAAATTTCAAATCTTACCAATACAATTCCCACGACCAGACCACCTTTGTATACCAGAAGCCGTCCAACAAAACAATCACGGTCATCGTCGCCAGGGGATTTGCCAGTACGAGCCAAAGTATCCAATATCCTATTAGAACCAACAATAAACGAGGCACTGTCAGCGTAGGCACAATCACAATTATAGTCACTTTTAACATGGACCTCAATCTCAAGATCGTACTATCGCTCCGTCACCTGTCGCCCTTTATATACGCTAGGCGACCTCACCAACAGAGACTCGCTCCTGCGTCTGGTCACGTTGGCTTCTTCTGCGGCCACTAAAGCCTACTCCGCGCGCCTAACCGGGCTGCAAGCGTGCCCAATTTGAATCACTATGTATAACCATAAAAATGCTTATATTATTGTAATGGTTTTTGACCTTAATAAACACTAATTTTTATAACAATTTATTTATAAACAATTACAAGACATTACATTAAATTACAATACAATAAACATTATAACAGACGTTAAAATATTCATTATAAAAATGTTCATGCTCCATGTCAACGACCCCAAAAAATCAAAATATCCTTTTGAAACTCAGAGGGCTTCTATTTCATTTAAATTGATTGATAAATATCGATTTTGGAGAAATGCAGCTGAACATATTTGACGCTAGCTTTACCACAGATGGACGGCTTTCCGGACGGACGAACCGACAGGCAGATACTTCGCTTTCAATCGATTTTTCAGTACAAAGAAACTACAAAACATGGATTCAGGCTATGCAACGCGTTGGAGAAACTAATTTACTATACATAGAAAGAAGAATTAACCACTTTTTTGTTAATAGAGCCCAACAGAGTTTTTCTGCTAAGAATTCTGCAAAAAACATTAGGGCAAATAGCGTTTTGCGACTCACGATTACAATGCTTGCACTTCTTTCGATATAAGGGTGAGAAAGAACAAATTAAAATTTGTTGAACTTTAAATTACAATTATATGTTTTAGAAATAGCTTGACTACCTGTAGAAGTGTCTGAAAAACACTTATGAAGGAAAGCAAGAGATGGATGACTTGTCACTAGTAGGAGAAGTAGGATCCCGCGTCAGCAGACAATGAAACAGACTGGCTGAGATATCTCAGGGCAACATCCATAGCCATTGCAGTGTCTCTGACCGGGACGTCCTAGAGTTCAAGTCCCAACAGTGTCAGATTTTCGACACTATCTAGATAGTAAATTAAGCCGCTATGTGGAGGAGAATTCTACCGGCCACTGATTAGTATTTTTTCGTGGTTTCCCTGATCAATAGTACCCAAATGTTGGAGCAGTACCATAACAAACGGGTCACGGACAGCGAGTGATCTGTCCTTCCTTCCTTCTTCTCCCTTAGCCCAGGGACTCCCTTTGCACGTGCACCGCCACACATGTTACGGCTTACGGCGGTGCCCCTTTGGGAGAAGGTACCAGGTGAGGGAAACCTCGCACGTCGTTATGTAAGTACGTGCCGGATCTCATGTTTCCGGGGGAGGAACATCGGTATTTCCGAGGATAATTCATGAATTGAATTGAATTGAATTTGCCTTATTTTATGTGGCGAGACTCGTGCCATCAGGCCCGCTCTTCCGTCTGACCACGCAAATTTCGCTACGCTCCTTTCATCAAGTCATGCCTTTCATGCACTTCACTTACGGGTATATGGACCATAGTAATTTACGCGGCCGGAAACGCAAAATAGCCATTCAATAAATTAATCGAGAAAAGAAAGAAGAGCATCAGAGGCCGGGCCTAAGCGTCGCACCATTTCGTAAGTGCGTTTGATCGATCGCTGGCTGGCTGCCGAGGAACGCGCTCTGTCCAGGCGCCTCAGAGCGTCGGATAACTCTCCAATCATTTCGCTCGGGCCTCGCGAAGCGTTCCGAGATGGTTCTTGTAATTTTTCAGTTTGTATTGGAAACCTGCGATTCGTAAAAGGATAAATGCGATCTCATTGTTTACTAAATCCAACACAGAACGAAAAAGAAGCATGATTTCTGTTGAACATTGATCTCAGAAAATCGAATTTTTGTCTTTGAATTGGAACAACTAAGAAAACACAGGTTTCGGTTACGAACTTTCTCGTTCTGTAGATGTGAACATATGATTAATACAAACTGCATTACTGAGCATTTTAAAGAATTTAAAAAATATCATTGTGTTTCGAAATGTAGAGTTACTTTTAAATTCGATTTAATAAAGCTGGCTGGCAATGGATGATAAGTAGTACGCTTGATTCAATCTCAAATGTAGACCCCATGGCCGAAAAATTGTAATTCCATTTTTGTCTCCTATTTAGTTGTGATAAATGAATGTCAGAAATACAACAATGAATATGCCGACATGAAATACCACCAGGATATTAAAAATAAAATTTTACGCTTATATTTTCTGTTAGATTCTTTTAGAAATGACTTTTCAGTAATTTGCATGTTTTTATTATCGCAATTGGGCAAGTAACAAAGAGAAGAGATGAAAAGGAAGAAATTAAAATACCTCTGTATGGAGTAAAAAGTAGTAAAATAAATTTGTGACATTTTAAAAAATGACGAATTGAACGGGATAAGATAAATTGTGAAGTTGCTCGTTTATCATCCTATAAACTTCTTTTGGTACAATAAATTCTAAATTGACATTTTACCTTTGAACCTAATCTTCTGTACTTTTAAACATTTCGACCTAACCTGATCAACTTTTATCCAACTAAATATCGTAAGAAGGAAATGCCAATTATGTACTTATTTTTCAACCGCTATTTTGTTTAACTTAAAACTAATTGATTTCAAGAATGGTCAGTTTTGAAATCAGTTAGCTTATAGTATGGTTTCTACGATATTCCTTCTGTACTGAACACCGTTAATCTTTGCTTTTGGAACATCTTAAATAAAAAGAATGTTGTCGGAAGTAAACTGTTACAACGAGAACTAGAGTGTTAAATCAGCTGTACTAATGCAAACTATGGCACTTATCGTCACATTGTAATAATTTCTGAACTTATCAGCGCTTGAACTTAATCGTTTATCTCCAAGTTACAAGTAAGCATACAAAATGTCGTATGCCCGGCTAAGAAGTAATATTTTTCGGCATCTCTTTTTTATTGCCATCGTTTCCACTACGTTCCGCTTTCGTCCGAAAAAAAAAACATTTGATTCATTCTATCAATAACTTCTTGAATGTGACATCCACCCTACAGGCGTTGGAAGCTACCGAAGAGCTGCTGAACACGAAATGAAAGGAATAAGATCTGCAATCTGTTCTTGCAAATGCGATTTATCAAACGCAATCAACAAGCAAGGAGGTCTTAACCTGCAAAAGAAATGCATTAATGCAATACCGGCAGACGAACACGAAGTAGGAACATTCTGGAAGCGACCCCTGGCGCAGGGCGATGCGCGGGGGGCGGCTGGGGCGACAGACGCGTGCGATCGCCCCTCGCCGCCCGCGCCGCCCGCGCCCCGCCAGATGGGGGCCCCCGGACCCTCCCCTCCCCCCACCCGCCCCTCGGGCCCTTATCGAAGCCCCGGCACTCGCCTGCTTATCACGGAGCTATATATCCCACAGACAGCAGCGGCGCGCGAGGGGGGGGCGTCGATCCCTCCCGGGGGAGAGATACCGCCTCCCCCAGCCGCCCCCCCCCCCGCGCTTACATGCTCCACGGAGCATTCGTCACTTGTTCAGGGCGCCGTTGTAATGGCGATCAGATAGGCGGCGCGCGGGGCGCCCGCCCGAAAGAAATGCTAATACTTGGCGCGGGGGGGAGGGGGGCGCTGGGGGAGAAGGGGGAAGAGGCTGGGCAAAGGACCGACGGGTGGGGGGAATGCACAGTTAAAGGCGACATATTGACATAGACGAAAAAAAATGACAATAGGTTTCCCCAAACCGTCTCTTGGGTACGACTCGACATAATTCCAGAATGGTTGCTCTGGAAGATATGAGCTTTCCAATTCATTGGGGGAAGCGACATCATGCACAAACCTTTGTTACATTGTGTTATAGTACATGCAAGCCACCACGTCATATAATGTACGTTTCTCGTAGCAAAATTTAATATAAAATTTTATTGATGAAATTGTTAAAATGCGTGAATTTTAAGAATGTTAAATGGAAGAATTACTCATTGGAGTTTCAACGCAGTATTACAGATGAAATTTATATCGCTCTCCTATACTTCAGTAAACTCCACGTATATTCTTCAATCACTCTTCTCTTTAAAAGGCCACACACTGTACACCGCGCTGCACGCCGAACGCAGCGCACTAGATGAAAACCACCGTCAACTGTATCGCTGACGCGCGTGTTGACAGTGAGCGCATCCCGCAGAAGCGTCCGTCGCCATTGCACGAGGGGAGGAGGAGGGGCGCTATCGGGCGCCACCGCACCGTCGTTGTTTACGGCGCGGGGGGGGAGGGGGGCGCAGCGGAAGGGCGCCTTCGGGGATTGTCTTGATTCGAGAGGGGGGCGTGGGAGGGGCGTGGGAGGGGCGCAGGCATCGCTTTGCCTTGCCTCAACTTTTCGTGTTCATCACTTTTCGTGTTTCGTGTTTATCGTGTACTCGGATGTATAAATGATGATGTATGGACCAAAAAATCCTCTGCCTTCTCCCCTATGACATATACACATGCTTTATATGGCATTGTGCTGGCAAACATCTCTTTATAACACAGCAGCTTGTTGATTATTTCTCTTCTACAGTGACGTCCAAAACGGTATGCTGTTAGTCGAAGCCTTCACTACACGTATTTTAAATACTGCCAGAGAAAACATATATTTTTTCGGGCACAAACAACGAAAAACGAAAATATGTGTCCAATTAGGGCCCATATTACAACACTGCTGCATCGCGTGCAACTCTGTGATTGCGTCGACTGTCAGAGCCGAACCCCGGCAGTCCAGTGTTAGAACTTCAGAGCACTCGCAGTTCTAACATAGTTAACACAAATGACACTAATGACCTGAACTTAACATCAGCTCTACGACATTCGGATATGCTCATTAAGTTCCAGTACGATTCGATAAAATTAGAAAATTATTGTACAAAAAACACTTTCTACAGGAATCTATACTTCTGAGACTAAAACGGGAAAGCAATTAAACACAGATATGTTTCTTCCAAAAGACTCATCATTGATTGATTATTTTGTTTTCTGGAACTATTTCATGAGTCCCGTAAATATAGTGAATGTTGTATCGCGGGAGGTGGCAGTGATTTCGTCCCTGCAAGATGTTGAGATCCGGCGCAGACCTACACGTCGGCTTGCGGGGGTGTTAACCTCCCGGTACCTACCCGAGCGGGCCACTGTCCCAGCCGCGACAAACTGGGCTCCTGAGAGTGTAGTACTTTTAAGTTTGCGTATGTGTGTGCGTGTGTGTGGTGTGTAAGGAGAGAGGATGTGGATGGAAGGAAATATTTGCTCACAGCCCGTGTCTCGTTTGTATTTCGTAAAAACTAGAGTCAAATATTCGCCGCGCATAAGGCATGGATATTCTGTTGTGGCGCATTGTCCATTCCTAGAACAACGTAACACACTTAAATCCCATTTTTTAAATTTCTTCCCGAAAGTTGTACGAACGGGGATTAGACCAGCAGGACGACGCGACTTACGGTTCGCAGCACCGCCGCCTCCGCCTCCTAGGGGTAGCCTGGCTCCAATCACCGAAACCAGAACTGCAAACAAAGAACTCGCACGCTACTCTTGTCCAAAGTGTCTCATTGGGCTCAAGAGCCACTCGCGCGATGGATGGGGAGTCTAGAAAGAACCGCGGTGGCTGCACCTGCAGTTATGCAGGGATCGTTTGTAGACGCCGAAAGGTGTAGGCGTAAAACATGAATTGAAATACATACATCCTATCAACCGTAATCGGGTAACTTAGGTGTGTTCGTCTGACTGTCACCGCTTCATGACCCCCACTCGAGGCAAACGCAGTGACATTCGACGCGCATCCTATCCGGTCATTCCTTTCGAATTCTTCAAATCCAATGAAGAGAATTATTGAAGAAAAAACATGTTGAAGAAGGTACAAACTAACACCTACGACGGTCATTGAGGGAGTTTTTAGGTCCAACAGGAGTCATCAATAGCTCAAATGATTCCGCACTCCTTTCCACCTTTTTTAGTCGGATCCTTCTTGGATATTAAGGAAGAATCAGAAAGATATAGAGAAATCCTGTTTTGGGGTTTTTGAGGCACGTACAGAAGTGAAATGCTGTGAATTTGTACGCTTCCTTTTGAACGTAACGTGAATCTGCAGAACATGATTTAATAGTTTAAAGGCAGAGGAACCTAATTACACAATGAAATACAAATGTTTAGAAAAGTAGTTAAATCAAACTGTCTCGTGTAACTCTGTGATCGAGGCTGGACAAGACCGGAATTTGTATTGGATTTTAAATGTCTTTTTTATTTTGAACTTGGAAAACACAAATTAAAAAATCCAACGCCATAGCACCCGACAGAGGATCCATGCTACTCTTGTGCGTTCGCAAATCGCAGTGAGTATAAGCAAGGCGGAGCGCCATTTAGAAGTGGCCGCAATGTAGGTTCCTTTGAGGAGCGCTGCCCACCCGTTCGCGCGGAGGGTGGGGGTGGGGGTGGGGGATGCTGGGAGGCCTGCGACTGGTAGGGGGTGCCGAGGGGGGCGGGTGATTCAAGGGCGGTCCCTAGGGCCCTGGGGGCAATGCGACGCATGTCGGCGCAGTGCAGGCCCAAGGCGCCTCCCTCCCCGCTCGCCCCCCCCCGTGGCACCCAAACGCACCGCTGCCTCTCGCCCCGCCACCTGCTCCTCGCCCCGCCACCTCCCCTCGCCCCGCCACCTCCCCTCGCCCCGCCACCTCCCCTCGCCCCGCCACCTCCCCTCGCCCCGCCACCTCCCCTCGCCCCGCCACCTCCCCTCGCCCCGCCACCTCCCCTCGCCCCGCCACCTATATTATAAGCCCCGCCACGTATATTATAAGTTGATGCTTACGCTAAATGAAACCGGGAGAGCTGGTTTAGTGCATCAACTGATGTCACTGCAATGCCTCTGGCCGGGGTCTTAGGTTCGCGTTCCGACTCTGGGAAGATTTTCACTAGCTTGTCAGCTAAGTCGAATTCAGTTGCTTCTCTCATCCGTAGTTTTCCGTGGTTTACCCGATCAACACCAGGCGAATGTCAAAGCAGAACCCTAATAAAACGGACACGCACCGCGCGCGATCTTTTCTTTCTCTTCTTTGACCTATCCTCACCCCGTACACACACATACACTGACATGCACTACACTACCACACATGCCGGGAGACTAGCCGGGGCTTAGAGCCTGTCCCGACTGGGTGTTGCCCCGCTGGTGAGAGATTCCTGGTTGGGGAAAACCCCGCTAGGCGACGGTACGTCGGCGCCGGATCTCGCCATACAGCAGGAGAAGATCACCGCCACCTCCTCAGGAAAAACATACACTACAACTACGGGACTCATGACCTCGGTAATTGACGCGCCCGAATTCACTAACAACCAACCAACAAACCAACCACGATAAAAGAAGCATATTACAAATGCTCTAACCCACCACACATATCAGAAAATCAGGCGGTAATTTAGACATTTTAGAGATGGGGCAGTACCCTGCTAGCGGATATTCTTGCCAA
This sequence comes from Gryllus longicercus, assembly GCA_038098605.1. Classification (NCBI taxonomy): domain Eukaryota; kingdom Metazoa; phylum Arthropoda; class Insecta; order Orthoptera; family Gryllidae; genus Gryllus; species Gryllus longicercus. The sequence goes on along the minus strand of JAZDUA010000358.1, from coordinate 1,235,157 downwards.
CGTAGAAGCCAAAGATTAGGTCGTCAACGAATCTCAAGTTCAGGCCCGAAAATACTTCATAAAAATCCATCAATCAATTATCTCATTCCATTCACGCGGTGTCGCTAAAGAATATCCTCATGCGCAAGAACATGTTTGGCACCACTCAATAAACAGATGTTTAACAACAGTCATCTGCCATCAGAACTGTCGATTTACAACGCACTTGAACCGAAAACGCGCCGCATTGTAATAAGCACAAGCACGTGCCGCAAGGGTTCCTCTGGGCCACGCATGGCCACTCAGGACCCGCCCCAACCGTGGAGCACGTCTCATATGGCCTCAAAAGCCCCACGAGTGGGCCGTATAAGTCCTATAGCCAGGGTTTCACTGACCGTCGCAGGGAGCGCGTGTGAGAGCCTCACAATCTCTATGACGCGCGGTGTGCTAAATGGGGCCTCACAAGCGTTAGGATGTGTGGAGTGCTAGCGAGTGCCTCAAAAGCTTTGGGATGTAGGAAGTGCATGCGAGGGCCTGACAATTTCTATGATGCTGGGAGTGCTTGATGGGGACCCACAAGCGTTAGGATGTAGGAAGTGATTGCGAGAGCCTCACAATCTCTATGACGTGGGGAGTAATTGATGGGGCCTCACAAGCGTTGGGATGTAGGAAGTGCTAGTGAGGGCCTCGCTATCTCTATGATATGGGGTGTGCTTGATCGGGCTTCACAAGCGTTGGGATGTAGGAAGTGCATGTGAGGGCCTGACAATTTCTATGACGATGGGAGTGCTTGAAAGGCCCTCACAAGCGTTAGGATGTGTGGAGTGCTTGCGAGGGCCTCACACTCTCTATGAAAATGTGTGATTGATGTGGCCTCGCAAAAGCGTTGGGATTTTGCAAGTGCTTGTGAGGGCCTCGCAATCTCTGTGATATGGGGAGTGTTTATGGGGGCCTCACAAACCTTAGGGTTTAGAACATGCTTGCGAGGCTCTCATAATCTCTAGGACGTGGGGAGTGCTTGATGAGGCTTCACCAGCGTTATGGCAAAGGGATGCTAGTCAACGCATCACAAGCCTTGAGATGTCTTTTTCCATTACGCAGCCCCGTTTCGATTCCCTGTCGAGTCAGTACTACAGTGTGCGTTTTCTTGACAATGTCGCAGTGTATGTTGCTGTGTGTCGGGAAAATTCACTTCTCACATTGAGAAGACTGAAATACGGCGTGGGGATGTCTACGTGCGAACCACACGTACCCCCTTAACCCATGGCCGCGAGGCAGGGACGTCAACGGTAGGCCTGAGCCCGTTCACAGCAGTCGCGCCAAGTATATACATATACATACAATGTCTTGAAAACGAACCTTTCGAGGAACTTGACGTTGTCAAAGATGTTCAAGTTTTATTAAAGCCTTAATTTCTGCTTTTTCCACACATATCCTATTTTTGTTTTGCATCCTTGTAGCTCGAAATTTTAGGTCCCAACGTACCAAGTCATTTTCAACCATATTGTTTCTTAATGCTTGAATGTTTTCTAAATCACTTCATTCATTTGTGGATATTAAATGATGTCATGCAGTTTTTTTCACAATCTGAGTAATTGTTGAGCAATAACATTAAGAGAAGGAGAAGTTTCGTTATGCAGGGTATTCCCACTAGTTACTTTTAAAAAACATGTTCTTTTTTTAAAAAACATCTTTCCCGTAACAATTGACTCGACATGGAAAAGTTCAAAAATATCTCTTAAGTTCTCAGTTTTTCACTTCTCCTGAATAATTTAATCCCTCTGACAATATGCCTATTGATTAGTTGCTCCTCATTTCAAGTTTATTTTCCTTTTCATATTCTTCTGTAAAAAGTTTTTGTCAGGGGGAATGGCAAATACTTTACCTAGTTTCGTTTTGTGTTATGGTTTATTACATAGTTCTGTTATTTCTTGTATTAGCAAATATGTTAAATAAATTAACAAACTTCTGAGTGTTAATCTCACCTAGTAAAATCTCTTAGATTTATTGTATCACTTTCACAGGCTGACAGCTGTTTTAAAGAGAAGAATCTTCGTTCCAAGCCTGACTGCAGGAATTTAATACATTTATTACACTTTTTAAGAAACGCGGTATACACACAATATTTTAATATTCACAATATTTTCATATTCTCAATATTTTCGATTCAAAATGTTTAATTTTACTCTCAATTGATAAGTTTAATGTATTTCATTTTAATGGATTATTTTTGTTTTAGTAGAGGAACTGGAAATCAATATTCCTAAATTTGGGGCAATAACTGACCAGTCTGCGACCAGGTATCCAGTGACGCATCACAATTCCGGAGCAAAATGTACAACCCTTTCTTTTACGTCTCACGCTAATTGCTTTGGATGCAGTGCCCGCAAACCTAATTTCCTTGCCTGCGACCTTGGCAGGTCTGCTCTAATCGTCATCCGGGCCAAGGATTAGATAATCGCTTCGAAGAAATGGAGTTGAATAGTCAAACTATTTAACAGCTGTGAGCTGAAGGAGCTTTATCAAACAGATCAATAGCAAGGAGGAAGACGTAGTTCAAGTATGTTTCGCTTCTACCACAATGTAAAATATCCCTCCTGGTCTCGAGCTGATGAAATTGCCTCGTCGTTTGCGGGGAACGGAAAAGGAAGGCTAGAGCTCAAATGCTGCCCGAGATATCGCGAAATGAAACGCTCATCTAAATTATCTTATGTTGTGTTCTTACGACATTTAATAGAGCGATCCCTACTAAAACAGTAATTAATTGTTTCAACAGACGTTCGTGTGTAAATATCAGCATTAGCTTTCACATAACCAGTGTAGGAATTAAAACGGCTTAACCGGTTCACAATTCATTATCACCGCAAATTTCAAAACTCCCGATAGTTTTCGATCCGAAAAAACGGGAAAGTATAATATTCTTTTTTTCGCACCTGTCTTTGCCGCGCCATTTTGTGCTGCGATGAGCAAAGGGGAATTTGAGAGCGCCTGGGCGAGCGGACGAGCGGGGGACGAGATGGCGACACGGGGTAATGTATGCGCGGGAGGCAGAGGGTGGTGGGTGGTGGACGGTGGACGGTGGACGGTGGACGGTGGACGGTGGACGGTGGGTGGTGGGGGACAGGCATTGGATAGTAGTCGGTGGATGGTAGGCGATGGGCAGTGGATGGTGGGCGGTGAACGGTGGGAGATGGGCGATGGGCATTAAGCGGTGGACGGTGGACGGTGAGTGGAGAACGGTGGACGGTGGGCGGTTGTCGGTGGGCGGGTGGTGGGCGGTGGACAGTGGGTGGTGAGCGGTGGGCGGTGGGCAGTGGGCGGTGGATGATGGGCGATGGTGGGCGGTAGATGGTGGGCAATGGGCAGTGGACGGTGGGAGGCGGGCGATGGGCAGTGCGCGGTGGGCGGTGGGCCCGGGGCTGGACCCAGGCTCTTTCATGCGGCGGCGCCGCGTCCAAAAGGAACGCGAGAAGAAAACGACGCCCGACGCACGTCTCGCGCGGTAGCCGGCGATTGTTTCACGATTTCGCCATCTTTTATTAAGGCTTCGGATCCCGCCGACTCATTACGCAAGGGGGCAGGTAAAAAACCTCCGACGCGCTCGTCTTTTTATACAACGCAAAGACCGCAGGCGCATCCGGGCGCCGCTGTACGAAAAAGCAAAAAAATAGAATCTTTCACTATCTGGAGGTGATATTAGTCGGGGCTGATCCTTATCGACACGTGCGACCGGGAGCAAAAGGAACAAAACGCGGGCGACCAACGCGAGGGGTCGGGCGAGGCGCGGCCGAGAAAAAGAAGAGCGTCGGCCGATTCGGAGCGACGCGCCCCTCCCCTCCAGCGGGCGCCGCCCGCGACGGCGGAGGCCACAAAAAGGTCAAAAAGCAAACGGCCCGCCGCCGCCATTTTGAATGTATAATGAGTGCAGAGCACGGGCGGGATAATGGAAGAAGCACAGGTTATGATGCAGCTTCTTCACGTAAGCCCGTCTGCCGCCGGCCGGCCGTGTTTATTATATATTTCAAATAAAAAAGCTAAGGGCGTCGGACGAAGGGGGCGGGGCGCTGGGGCCAATCGCCGCGGGATGGCGGACGCCGCTGCGCGATTGTTATCGCCAACGGGAGGAACGCTCGCGCGCGCGCCTCTGCTCTCGCCGCCCTCCCCGCCCCGCCCCCTCCCCCCCGCCCTCCCACCCCCCGCCCGGGCGCGGAGCAGCGTTAACAGGACACATCCGCCGCCCGCCGAACGCCCACCCGCCCCTTCGCCCTCCCGCCCGCCCGCCCACCCGACCGAACGACGGCGGCAGCGGCGGCGCCCGGCGAAAAAACAAGTGGTACGCGCTCGCGTATGATTAGGGGCCGATTACGCGACTAATTTCGAAAATAACATCCCCGCGCCGCGACCTAAATATAAACGGCTACGATATTCCTAAAAGCGATACTTTTCGTTTTTAAAAAATTACGCCCGGTTATTCAGGGGCATGACGCCATGCGTGGCCCGGGGACTCTGGTGGGGGGGGGGGGAGCGCGTTGAACGAGCTACGTGGGCGGGGCGGCCAGGCAGCTCGCTCGCCCCCGCCCCGCCCTCTCCCACAGCCACAGCCGCAGTCGCAGCCACGAACCCAATGAAGGACGGACTCCCTCTACTGCACGAGTCCTCCTACGCGGCGCGATTCGTTCAAATGTCACTTCGGAGACGGGGTAAAGTAATGCTTGAATGTGTGCTCGAGATTTAAATATTCTGAAATCGTTGACGTCTGGATACTAATTGTATAAATTGCACGCGGTCAATGCCAATAGCCGGTTTGAAAAAATAAAAATTAATAAAGAAGAAATTAATTTCATAATCATTTAGAACTCTGACTGCTTCGAACAAACAAATTGGTGCGTTCAGTTAACCTACTCATAAAACGTCAAATACATAATCAGCCTACTATTAACAAGTCAAATTTAAACCACTTGCAAAAACATGAGGTCTTATTATATTTACTATTCTTTCATTGTTTCTCTTATCGTCCATTTAATAATGTACGTATTCCTGCTGTATACTTAGACAACGAATGACACTGATTACACGCGGATACCAATTTGAAATTCGCAGCTTGATGACCAACACGTTCCTAAAAGTTTTGAAATTCACGGGCAGAGTTGCGTTCTCTTTGCAACTCGCGCTTCATTTGTACCATGGGTAACGAGAAGAAACTTTCAGGGTTTTAAGAGAACATTGCTCATATTTCGCCCTAGCAAAATACCCAGCGTTGCTGGGGCGTTTTTCATATTCAACCCTTGTGAACGAGTGAAACGACCAATTATATATAAACCACGGTGTTTAAGATAATTATTTTTAATGTGATTGGTTCAAATTTTAGAAAATACCATACTCTTCTTTTTATTTTACCTATTGCGACGCACTGCAACTGGCCTTTAGCGAATCTATCAGATAGTTGTTCACCTGTTCTGCTGCATTGCTACTGGCTTCTGGCGGAATATATTAGAAACCAATCTGCTCTTAGCGACAAGCAAAAAATAATGATCGTGGTGCATATGTAAACATATTATTTAAATTATTTATTTTCCGCAATTGTGTAGTTTTAATTATTATCAACTATCCCAAGACACGGCGACAATTCTAAAATAAATTTCTATTATTTCAAACACTGATAAATATTGAACTGTCGCATAAAATTAACAGTAAATCACAAATATAGATAAACAAAGATTTTTGAAGGTATCGAACACATTTTTTTAAAGTAACAAAAAAACAGAGTATGAAAACCATTAAAATTCGAGTTTAACTGAAACATGTAAATAATAAGCACAAAACATAAAATATATGGGAGAGAACTAAACAAAACATGTTTAAAAAATCACATATCTTAATTGTAAAATTATAAACATATATCCTTAATGCTTTTGAACAAAGGATAAATTCCATTATCTATAATGGGCAAAGTTCCATTATAAAAACATATACTCGCTGTATGGAGAGAGAGGCAAGTATAGGAAGAAAATGAGCCGACTAAAGTAAAGTAGTGATGCTACAGAATGGCACAGTTGTTCTCGTATTACTGTTCTCTTTCCATTAGTCTCGGCTAGCTAGCTAGAAAATGTCATTTACACGCTATCGTAAATTCGAAATTTGAATCTCTCTTTTCGAAGAAAACTATTGAGTTTTCGAAAAATTACATATGACATCATTTCTAGCACCTCCAGTCACAAATTCAATAGTGTTTACAAATTGGTGCATATTAAAGGCGGGATATATATATATATATATATATATATATATATATATATATATATATATATACACACACACACACACACACACACACACACACAAATGCAGGGAAATGACGAGGACAGGCGAGAGACGCATTGTGTCTGTGTACGAAGTGTTGCCTAAGCCAAGGCGGAAAGTTAGTATGCACAACAAAATAATTTAGTAACGTAAATTAACCCACTACTCTTGAGAGCTCGACCTATAAAAAATTGAATTAATTCTTATGATTTCAAATTACTTGTTTTGTGCATTCTACTTTGTGTAATTCTCAATTTGAAGCTATAAAAACATATTTTTGCATGTTTAGCCCCTACCAACATTTAGAGAATTCGGTTTGCGTTGTTGTTCCAAAATAATCAATGAGTTTATTCTCAAGTTAATCAATAAAAATGATTGCTGAAAATTTCTTTTTGCTTTCAGAGACATTTACAAATAGCAATGCGTCTCCTTTCCAACAAACCATAGAACAGGCTCCGTTTGAGATATTTCATTAACGGCGGTAGCCAACGCTTACAATGCAGTAGAAATTTATGAATTAATATTTGTCCCTGCCGGTCCAGATGGCCGAGATCATTAAAGCAGTAGTGCCGCAGTGATATCGGGCCGAAGGGTCGCGGCTTCGAGTCCCGCCTCGGGTATTTGTGTTTGTCCTGTCATCACCATGTCATGTCATCTTCACAGTTATCATACCGTTAAATGCAATAGTGTTAGCTAATGACCTAGAAGTTGATTCGACCTTTAATAACAAAAAATAAATATTTCTACCTAAAAAGTTTTCTTTCTTTAGTGGAAGTTAGCGCTTGGTCCTACTCTTCTTCTTCTTCTTCTTCTTCTTCTTCTTCTTCATCTTCTTCTTCTACTTCTCCCTCAAGCATTAGACCGGTTGGTCCGTTGCCTCCTTGATCTAACCATCTTCTCCTGGGTCTACCAACGCTTCTTCCTTTAGGGATGTACTGAAGCACTTGCTTTGGAATACGGTCGTCTTCCATTCTTTCGAGGTGTTTTTTCCATTGTTCTCTGTATTCCTTAATTTTTTCGTTTAAGTTGTAAATTCCTATATTTTTCCGGATGGTCTCGTTTTTTAATCTGTCCATTCTTGTTACTTCCAGGACTGATATTAAAAATCTCATCTCGGCTGCTTAAAGTCTACTGTGTGTTCTGGAGTTCATAGTCCAGTTTTCGCTTCCGTAAAGTCCGTAAGGCACTGCCATAACTTTATAAAACTTTAGCATTGTGTCTTTACGGACCTTTCCTTTGAGCGCTCTTTTGATGGTGACACACATCATATTAAATCTTTCTATCTTCCTTACAATATCAACTTCGCCGAGATATGATACGTCACATCCTAGAAATCTAAAGGTATTAACCTGTTTAATAATTTTGTTTTCTAATATGAATTTACAACTTAAAGGTTGTGAGCCTTGGAATGCCATGGATTTGGTTTCATTTGTAGATATACTTATATTATATTGCTTTGTTATTTTATATAGTTCATATAGTGCCCTTTGCAGATTATCTTCTTTATCTGCAACTAAAATCTGGTCGTCAGCAAACATAAAAGTTTTAATAAAATTTGTTCCTTTAAAATTGTCTTCTATATTAAGTTTCATGATCTGTTGTTGGTCCTACTCTTTCTCTCATAAACGGAGACTGGATTTGTTTTCATCCAGCACAAGTTTACATTTCAAAAAATGTCTACAACAGTTCTCCCCAAGAAATATGCATTCTGGGGTCGCAGAAAAATGCATGGAACGGGTGATTGCAAATCTAGTAACTGACGGGTGACGTAGCTTCGCGTAGTGCTGCTTTCCTCGGCCGCAGCATTGCCGAGTGGGCCGGCAGCGCCTCGGCCGTGTCCACCTCCCCCTGCACCGCCGCCCCCGGCGACGGCGGGCGACCACCCACGGCCGCGTGGGCGAGCGGGTTGCCGCCTCCGCCGCCGCTAATAATGAGTTTGTCAACGGAGGCCTCGGCGCAGTGGGCCGGCGGCGCGGGGAGAGAGAGGAGCTGCGCGGGCGCCAGAGCGCGCGTTACAGGCGGCATTACAGCAAAACATTTTACCCTACCTGGTGAAGTACAATCAAAGTTTACGAAATTGCAATCAGTTGGAAGTGGCGTGGTGATATACAGCCCATAACCACTACTAACCTCACCTTTCGTAAGGGGAATAGTCAAAATAAACGAAAACTTAAGTCCACTGAAAAGTTCACAACGAGGATAAAACGTAATACGATATTCTTATCAAAACATCTTATTGCAAACTGGCTGAGAGCGCATCAACTGCTGTCACTGCGGTGCCTCCCACCGGGAAACCGTCGGATGCGGGTGGCGTCGGTGGCAGGATTTCCGACACGAGCTACGTCAGATTCAGCCGCTGCGTGGAGGAGTGTTCAAGCAGCAAACTGCTCTGATCGGCAGTACTCTGTGGTTTCTTCTATCAATACCTGGCGAATGACGGAGCAGTTCCCTAACAAATCGGCCGCGGACCGCGCGCGATCACATAACGCATGGCAGCGTGACCTGCCCAACTTACACATTAGATAAATTTTAAAAATAATATATTCACATTATTTGATTCTATCTTACAGCATATCACCAACTATTAACATAGACTTGGAAGCATGTAAACTTTCTTGAAAGGTCGAGAGAAATATCTGCGTTTAGTTTGTGTCTAAACGCTCTTCATCGTTTTGATCAGGTGCCTACGTAACGTCGGAGGTAAAGTAGCGCGTGAAAATCCTCTTTTACAAATATGCTTAATTACAAAATTAGATCGCAATTTAATAATTATTCCCTCTAAATTGGCACATAGAGTTAAAGTGAGCAACGAAATATTAGGGAGCTTTAGCGCCACGCGTAAGGTGGCGTCGTTATGCACTACAAGTCACGTGACGGACCTTACAGCTGTAACGTCTTACCCTACGCGTAAGGAACGACTCTATTCCTCAACGCATAGTGCACGCGCTAAGGTCGTCGTTAACCTGCCAACGAAACAGACAAAATGGCTGCCAGCAGCCATAATAATAATAATAATAATAATAATAATAATAATAATAATAATAATAATAATATACCGGTTAATAATGTAATGGTGTGCCTTGCAATCTCACTTCTTCGGCTCCTATTCGCTCGCACGTGTTCTCCTGGTGTTCTCTCGTAATATACTACTACTACTCTCCGTGTTCTGCACGGTCAGAAGTTCTTATGCAAAGAGAAAGAGACTGGTCTTTCGTCACCAGTTGCTTTACTCTTTGAAAGAGTCATCAATTTCTTTGACATATGCTTAAAACACATATTTTGCTTTAAAGCATAAGCGAGCTATAAGGATTGTTGCGTTTGCTAAAACTCATTTCAACGTCGTTCCTCATAAGATCATAAGATCGTGTCACGTCGTATCATCATAAGACCGTCAACATCATAAGATCGTGTTACGTCGCGTGTCACGTGTCGTCTTGTGCATAACGACGCCACCTCACGCGTGGCGCTAAAGCTCCCTATTATCATTAAAAAATCTACATGAACAATTTCCCATACGCACAGAAATGTGAAGAAAACTATGCAGCGTTCGACCATTATGAGAAATGTCTATAGTTTCAATAGAATTCAAGAAAAAGTCCCAAACAATGGAACTGTTTCATTTTTACAGAAAAATACAACCATTTGTTTGTGTTATACACCTTATCTCTTATTGCGCACGTCAACAGAATTTTCACACTGAGTCAGTGCTTACCACACAGCTGACGTCATGCGACAGCAAGGCTCCAAAGAAGAGGTCACCAGTCATTAACTATTTGCTATTCATCTGTTGTATTATGGAACAGCAACTTTTCTGATATTCTTGGTATCTAAAAAATGTTTTATTGTCGATGTAATTTTCCAAGATATTTTAATATTCGTGAAGATATTTTGTCAAAATATTTAAATCAACACAGTGAACTACGAGGATATTTCAACTACTGTTTTTCTGCAGTGTGTGTATGTGCTCTTTTGAAGAAACAATTTTGGATGGTTTTGTTCCGCAACAGCTTTGCTGCTGCAGACCACAAGTCGTAAAAATACGTAACTAAAGTCTGATAGACTATTCAGACGACACACCGGAAACAAATGAAAGTTGAGAAACACTATGCTTCTGCGAAGGCATACGGGGTATTGAGAGGCGTCTAGCTTCGTGTCGTCGGTCAACCACCATACAGATCTTGGGAGAATATCAGAGAGTTCACACTGAGTACGCAAATGACCTCCAGATCGCTCTGGAACACGTTGTGTGCTTTGCAGGCCGATGATAAGATCTCTGAGGCCAGAAGAAGGTGTAATATACCTTCATGAGGAAACTCCATTGTGTGAAATGTATCAGAAAAGCGTTTTTGTGCAAATTTACTTTTAAACTGAAAATGTGCAAATTTCAATAGGAATGCAAGTACATTGGTTTCACAAAAAACTAAGAAACATTTAAGCCGTCCTTGACGGGGAAGAGATAAATCATGTACAATATGCAATTCCAAACTTGAAGAATATTACAAACTCCTTACTTTCTCATTCGCGTTTAAAAATATATACTTTTTTTTACTTTCTCACCATACCACGTGATTTCATAGTGAAGTGAAAGTATTTGAATGATGCAGCAGAAATCAGTGATTTTTTTAACAGAACACCTCTTATTCTGGGGCCTGTCCATCAAAAAAGTTTATAAATGAAATTCCTATAAATAATACATTACTTTCTCTAATATGTTGTTTAGACCGAATACACAGTTTATTCACCATTACTACCGAAAAATAATTGACGGCAAAACGTCTGTCTGTCCAGATTGATAAATCTGTCTGTCAAGATGGACGAGTATCAAAGAACGGTAATGAAAATCGTCATATTTTTTACTAACTCTCTCTATGTTCGAAAATTACAAAAAAATAACATTTCAAAACTACAATATTGATAATAGAGATTTTTTCTTAATAAAATCTGTTCTTTAAAACTATATCTTGAAAAAATGTAAATGAAAATTTTTTAATTTTTCAAAATTGCTCATGCAAATTTCTACTTTTTTAAGTGTCGGAAATATTTTGAGCATAGTTCTATGGCTGGCAGTTTTTACTGGTTGGAAACATTTTTGCAGTTTCATATGGTATTATACTATTGCGCAGCCTTTACAAATAATGCCAGGAAGTATGTGCTGATCTAGATCCACTAGTTACATTTGAAGCTATCTCCAGCATAAGGTCAGTGTTCCGCACTTATAACAATACGTTCAAAATTGCATCCGTTAAAACTCTGCTTTGGAAATATTTAATAAATGAGTACGGAAAATGTTTGGTTTAGAAACATGGCACTATGTAAACACGACACTAGACCTGAAGTATAATACTGAACACGACGCAAAGATCGACACTAGATGCAAATCTCAGAGTTCAAGTTGGTGACAGACCCTTTGCTCAGTGCCTGGCATGTGGGGATGAACGTTTGGCCCACTGTCTCTGTGCGCCCAGAAGACCGGGGAGCAAAGGACCCTGCGTGGCCCCTGGCGTGGCCTGCGCTCCGCAGCACAAGCCGACCACAGCGCTCAACACAGGGCTTGCTGCTTAGGGGAATACGAAGCAGAACATCGCATACGGGAGACGAGGCAACTGGGCTGCGCGCCACTGTCTTCGCCGAGCCCCCGGCTCAATTTGTGAATGAGCAGCTTTTCGCGTGAGCAGCCCCACCGTGCCTGCCGTGAGCGCCTACTTGCTGTGTGGCGCAGGCGCTGAGGCTGCCCCGGGAGCGCTCGCCGGGTGGTTGATTCGGTGAACGATTGACCGGGAACGTCAATTGCTGCGGCCATTCGTCGCGTCATTGGAGTGAAAGCTTTGTCCCGAGTGGTGGCGGTGTTCGGGGCGGGGCGGAAGGGCGGGGGCGCTCGCTGCGCACGTGACGGCCCGCGGTAGCGCCCACCTTCCCCCCCCCCCCCCCGCGCTGTGTAAACGGGCCGCCGCCGGCTACCGGGCCACCGGGCCTCATTACGGCGGCGGCGGCGGCGATGGCTGAGGCGCAGTCGTGCGCAGGCACGCCCCCTTCATAACCGACGGCGCGCACCTCACGACCCTCCCCTCCCCACCCCCGCCCCCACCCCAAGCGCACCGCCCCCAGCGAACGGAAGGGCTTCGCAGAAATACCAGTCCCACTTTAGGAAAGGTCGATATCCTCTTCCCGTCCCTACTCCTATCCTTCCAGTCGCCTTACGAAAGGTAAAACATTTAAAAACGACCCCCCCATTGGACAATATTATATTTTCTATTTTTTAATCACAGACAATATAATTCACAATTACTCCGTACAAACATTACAGTTTAATCAGAATTACAATTAATTATTTGAGGCGAAATGTAAGCTGTAATCCTATCAACACATGAGGTTCATGACATTTCAAACAATTCGTTTTGACACAAAATGTCTTTTGAAATGATTAAAAATAATATTAGATTTAAATGTTAATTTGTAATTAGAGTTTGTATGCTGTTTTCTCTACATTTTAAAAACGTACGATGCTGAAAGAAATTCGTGTTTTCTTTCAAAGTGTGTTCGCATAGCAGAGTATATAGAGGCAGCAAACACTCGCTTTCGAGTGTTCCTTCTGTTCAACAGAAGTGGCGATTCTTTCTGATGCATCTTTTCGTGAACAATTCCAAATATTCCCGCCTATCTTCAGATCACCCATGCACACCCTCCGATCCACACCCTCCTTTCCACACTATCCCCTCCACACTACTCTCCTCCATTCCCCGCTCCCCCGATTTGCCTGCTGCACAGCGAGGGACGGTGCGCCCAGCGCGGAAGGCAGAGGGTGCATTGGGCGCACGGGGGAATCCAGAACGAGGAAATCAGGGGAGCCACGCCCCTCACGAAACAACCAAGCAGCTCACCCCCAGAAGTGGCTCACAACTACAACACGAAGTGAACTCGAGAATATTTTAAATGCGTAATGGGCGCGTAGGTACGTTCATTGTAACAACATGTACCCTTAAGTATTTCAACATCATTTGCAGAACAAACTGGTGATGCTACTAAGACACATACATTCTCACATTATTTCTAATTGCTCCGCAATATTATGCTACTACAAGAACATGTAAAAGTGACTTCCAACCAGCAACAATTTTTTTTCGCACCGAGACGAACCCAACTTTTTCGAGTTTACTCTCCGTGCGCCTTACTTCTACTCCAAGCCAGCCGTTCTGACACACCAACTCGCACCGCCACTTAAAAATCTAATTGCCACAATTTAATATTTGCTACGCGTAATTTCCAAAAATTCAGAGAGGTATTCGAAAATGATACCTTCACAATTTTATTAGCGTCTCTTGTTGTTTTTGAAAAAAAATGTTAAAAAATTTGAGCGGTTTTTGATTTTGTTTAAGAGAAAAACCTCTATCTTCAATTTTGTAGTTTTGATATAATATATATATATATATATATATATATATATATATATATATATATAAATGAAAGTTAGAAGGTAACACACATCACAAAGATATTCACGCTATTTAAAAATGCAGAAAGATAGAGACGAATTTCAGAAAATCCAACAATCCAATTATGTCAGGTTAAAATTAACCAAAAATCCCCAAAATGCAATTTTGGGTGTTTGCGCAATTTTTTTTTATTTTTTGCGTTTTGAAAATATCCTTTTGTGCAACAGAATTGTTCACGTTTCCAAACCCAGACAACACGTTTACAAATCGGCAACTCTCACCTCCCGCAAAAAGAAATGCATGACGTTTGTCTGGACAGCGTCCGCAGTGTACGTTGCCTGCACTTGGTTTACGTGTAGACGTAGACTGAGTCGCGCATGTCCACCTCCAACGCGCCAGCGAGTGGGTTTGCGCGGCCGCGGCCGTCCTGCCCCAGCGCGGGGGCCGAGAGGGGCGGGCCCGCCCGCCCAGCAGCCGCGCCGCACTCACATAATTATTTAATTCGCAATCACGATCGCGTCCTCCATAAACATGTCGGCCAAGACGAACGGCCTTCTGTGCGCGGCGCAACTGGTTTGGGCGCCGCCCCGCCCACGCGCCCGCCCGCGCCCCGCTCCGCTCCCTCCCACCCCGCCCTCATCCTACCGCAACCCTGTCCCCCACGCAACTCCCCGAGCCATCTCACACCACCCTCTCCGGCCCTCCCCGCCTCGACCCGTCCTTCTTGGGCCCTCCCCGACGTGCCTTCCCGCATGCTTCGCCCCGCCCCTCCCCGCCTCGCTCCGCTCGCTCCTTCCCAACCCGCCCCGCCACGCCCCCACCCAAACCGCAACCCTGTCCCCCACGCAGCTCCCCGTGCCATCTCCCACCACCCTCTCCGGCCATCCCCGCCTCTACCCGTCCTTCTTGGGCCTTCAAGTATGCCTCGCTCCGCCACGCCCCCGCCCGCGACCTGAGCGGGAAAAGCGCTCCCGCTCGCGCCGCTCCATTTAAGCACTCACTGCACAGGCACTGAGGCCAACAAAATAGGCGCGCCGGGCTCAAGCACCTCTCGTGAACTCCTTTACACAACAAAAAATAAATCAGTTCGGCGAAAAAGGTGTGTCCATTGGTGCAAAAATGCCTGATATTTCAGAGATTTACGCACAAAAAAATCAGTTTCGCGAAAGTTTCAGTAAATGTGAGTCACCTTGTCAGGACCAAGTTGTCGATTCATGAAATTAGCCAGAAAAAATTTCCCCGTGCCAAAATTTAAACTCAAGTCCTTCGAGCCAACCCGCAAAGCAAAATTACTGTTAAATCAGCACTAGAACAGCTCTTGTATTCAGCTTTCCCTTAAAACACAAGAGTACTCCTTGTTTCTAACCTACGCAATGTTTGAAAATTCAGAGCATTCTACGAAAATAAGACCTGCCCATATTTTTAAGAATCATTCACTCTAACCAAAGAAAAAATTAAAGAAAAAAATTGGAGCAATTTTTGAGAAAAAATGTTCTAAAAAATAAATTAAGCAGACAACTCGAAAAGATTTTTTCTAAAAAAATGTACATGACCTTATTTAAAGAACTATTTTTTAGAATATATTTCATTTTACAAATACTCTCTGTCATCAATATTGTACTACTTTTGCGATGTTAATTTTTGTCAATTTACGAAAGTATAGAAGCTTCGAACCAAATGGGATAAGCATCACTTTTTAGCATCCTTTGCTATATAAGAGAAAAAACTAAACAAAACCTTGTAGCCGTTTTTAAGAAAATAATTGATACGGTCAGATGGGTAAATGGTGTGCGACAGTTTGGGCACAGGCGAAAGACACGTGGGGATGTGGGGAAATAAAGGTGTGTGATTCTCTATCCATCAGTAGCACACTTACAAGGTCTTGTGACGATAGTTGCTTATAAGCTGATAAAAACGTATCTTTCTTTATCGTACGATATATTATACAAAGGTCTATAAAGCTCTAAAAATGTTGTCATTTGTAATATAATTCCTAGGTCAAAAAATTATTGGGTGCTACAAAAATGTATGCATATATAAAATAATCACTAAAATAAATGTACAGAATTGTTACAGTTATTTCAAAGTGTATTTAAAGTCATAAGTGATTGTCAAGACGGAAAAAAGGTGAAAATGGTTTCTATTTTAACCACAGCCCATCAATCGAAAAATACGAAAAAAATAACAATTGTTGTTTGAGATTTTTTTTCAAGCCTGTTCCAGTGCTCTAAGACACAGTAAAAATTATTTCGCGTTATTGTTTTAAAATATTTTTTGCTCTAGAATTTGACACCAAAAATAATATCAAAAACTGTTTTTATAGCATAAATTATATTCCGTATTTTTCAATTAGAAAAGTTAATGTTAAGTTGGCGAAAGTAATTCAAATTATAAATACAAATTTTTGGCAATAGAGAAGTAGTGATGGTGAAGAAACATGAAGCTGGGAGGCTAACACACCTTACTAAATCATATTTTTATATTAGAGTTATATTTTAACTACTCATATATTATTTGGTTTTAGGGAACTTTATATCATCTTATTATTTAACATCCGATACAATTTTCCTATGTAATGTGAAATATTAATATTATTTACGCCCAAACGCTTCTACTATAATGTTATATTTTATATAAAAACGATTTTATTAATATTATTACTCCTCTACTTCACGACTAAAGATGATGTGAGTTTACTGAAAATAAAATATTTTCTACGTTGCAACTAGTTTCCTAAGGAGCAGACCTGTCGGTGTCTCAACAATATTTTTCGCAAAATGTGGGCTGTTACAAATAAACTATTGTACTTCACAGTATTTTGAACGATCTGGAAGTTTAGCCACGTTCGTACACAAATTTTGCTGAACAAATCCCAGAGCTCCGATAACTAGCGGACGACCTGTGCTTTTATGACCCACATTCGGCTGAACTCGCTTTCCAAATTCTTGTATATAAGACTTTTCTCTGCCTGTTTGGTTACAACGGCACAGCCACATCTACTTTTTCTCAAATCCTGGATAACAATAACCGGTTTGTTTGTCGCTACCGTGCAATCGGTTTGAATTTGTAGGTCATACAATATCCAACAGACGCCACCGGTTTTGGTGAGTTCATACAACTTGGAGCATGTGTTTGGAACTTCGAGGGCGTTACAGATCTGCCAGTACAGGTACTACACACCCTATCGTGTCTTTTAATGCAATCGGTCTTTGTTAGAATTGGACAAGTTGAGACAATATAATCAATGGTTTCAGATTGTTCCTTACAGATGCGGCATTTATCATCCTGGTAAATTTTGAGTTCCGCTTTATCATAATGTGTTCTCAACGCCTGATCTTGGACAGCTGTTACAACTGCTTCCGGTTCTGGGTTCAATCTTCCCCTTTTAAGTCACACAATCTTTATTGACCTGCCCCTTGTCCATTCTTTTTAGATATTGTCCATGGAGTGGAATGTCTCTCTACGAAGTTTTTCGATCCATGATTCGCATTTGTTGCTCAGTCGAGTCCTTGAGTCCGAAACCTTACTCGACTACAGGCTCCGCCAAACTACCTATTCAAGATATTTTATTCCTGGAGTTCAGAGCGGACTGCAGGGCAAGGCTTACTCTTCTACAATACACACTACGAATTTTCTTTCATTGTGCCGTGATGTTCTCCACATTCTCCAGTGCCTAGATATTTGTAAGTTTTATCTGGTTCAAAATTTTCGATCACAGAGTGCATATCAACTTCAGTGCTTTCTGACATTGTCACTTTGCCTCTCTTTAAATAGATTTTTGCACGACATTTGTCAAGACCAAACTTTATGAACTGTCACGGCCAAAATCATTCACAAACAGGCTGCTTTTGGGAGAGAATCGCTTCATTCTTATCAAACACTTAAAGGCTATCAATGTACATACAATGGTCACTTGCCCTTTTGTTAGGCTACTGACCCGGTATTCGCCTGGTATTGATCGGAGAAACTACGGAAACCTACCGAGCGGAGTAGCCGGCCGCTACAATTCTGCTGCAGGCAGCAGCTGAATTCGAGCTAGCTATTTAGCTAGCGTCGAAAATCCATAGAACGCCCGGTCCAACGCCGATCCACAGAACTTCAGGATCCGAGTATCTGCATTGGAAACAGCCTCTTATCCTGAACTAACTCAGCCCTTAGCATACCTCATATTTTGAAAACCAATTGAATATGGTATTAATTTATGATCTCAGTTTGAAGAACATATTTCACAGGCAAATATTTCTCTATGTTCAATAATGTAGGAGGGCGTTCAAAAACGGATTAACTTTGAATTATATAGTTTAGTAATAGCAATTTTTGAAAATTCTTTGATTTGAATGAAAAGCGTCATTTTCATTGTAGTATTCGCAGCGTATCTATTGGGAAAAAACGTTTAAGAAAAAAATGTGCAGCCTATTTTTAGAAAATTTTGTGTTGTTGTGGCTTTATGTAAAGTACACCCAAAAATGTTAGAATCCGTTGCAAATTCTAGAAGTCGCGAAATCAGTCATATCGTAAAGAGAATATTAACATTGGTGAAAATTTTGTGAACTGTACGGATAGGTGCTAGTGACCTTCACTGATAGACACTGATAGACATTTTGAAAATAACCACTGTTCTGCTGTCAGGGACTCCCAAATGTCTCAGCAAAGCCTTTTTTGCAGAAGTACTCGTATAACACTTTCTTTATACTAAGTATACCAACAAGTAAAATCAATGTGTTAGTGCTGGGATGAGTGAGGCACGAAATAATTGGCAATTAAAAATCATCATAACAGAGCAGAGACAAGAAAAAAATATATGGTGAGTGATCACCCATGACTTGGTGGTAAGGTTCTCGGTCTGAAAACCTTGAACAAAATATACATTGAATGCATATTTAAACACGTTAAACGAACAAGGAAGTGTTATACATAAATACAGTTGCCTCCATTGACTGCAGCGTTCGTAAGATAAAATTCAGACCTCCTGTTTTTGTTCTCTTCTCTTCCTCTTTACACTCGTCTCAGGGCGCTGACAGGACTTCATTCGCGAATTTACAATGTTCCCCATCAATGCTGACACCTCTGCATTTCACGTTTCTATTTACACGTTCCCCAATTATGTAATGTTATTCTTGATTGACATATACTACAACACTAACAAATTTCATGTGGAGTAAAGTGCAAATGGGTTAGCTAACTTTGGGCCACGATAGAAGAAGCTGCCCCCAATCCGCTCGGAATTATCGGAAAGGAGCGAGGGCGAGCAGCAAGGGCGTGCGTGGCGCCCCTCGCATTCGATTTAAGACGCAATTTAAGACGCGGCGCGCGCGCGCGGCATATGGGGCGGGGGCGGGGGCGACGCCCAGATTTGCATGAACGGGGTATAGGGAGGGGCGCAGATAAATGAATAGCGCACTGAGTAATTGTCCGCAGTCCCGGGAGAGCGCGCCGCGAGCGCCGAGAAGTCCCGCGGGAGGGCGCGCGCGCGCGGGGCGGCGCGGGGCGGCGAGGGCGCGGGGCGACGAGGACGGGGAGCCGTGGCCCCCGCGGCCCCAGGGGGCGTCGCCGAGATCGGGGCTTTGTCGTCGCCCGCCCGCGCCCCGCCGCGCCCCTCCGCAAGCCGCACACGTCGTTAATTCCAACTTATGATTCCGCATGGAGAGCGGCGCGAGGCGGTCGAGGCCGACGGAGGCCCGGGAAGGTAGGGGGAAGCCAGATGAGGCCAGGTGAAGGCGGGGAAAGCTGAGGCCGGGTGAAGCGGGATGAAGTCGGGTGAGGCCAGGGGAAGGCGGGGAAGGCTGGGAAGGCTGAGGCCGATTGAGGCGGGATGAAGTCGGGTGAGACCAGATGAAGGAGGGTAAGGCTGAGGCTGGGTGAAGCGGGATGCAGTTGGGTGAGGCCACGTAAAGTCCGTAAGATTGACGCCAGGTGAGGCGAGATGAAGTCGAATGAAGCCGGAGAGGGCAGGTGAAGGCAGTAATGGTAGGGCCGGATGAGGCGGGATGAAGTCCGATAATTCCGAATGAGGCCAAATGCTATCATCCAAGGCAGATGTGGCCAGGCCAGGCCATCGCTACACGGCAGTGAACAGCCATTGCCAGGTTTCCCAAGCACCCTTGCGATTCCTCCAATTCTGCACATCGTACAGACGAAAACGGTTAGAGAGCATTACACATATACTTTCTTTATCCACAAATTCAGTCTTACTCAGGAATATCCTCTCCTATATTATTTCAGTAGTATAGATGAGTTTTGCGGCTCTCACAAGCTACCAATCTTTAAAAATGAGGTACCTAAAGAAGGAGAATTCCACGGAGGCTTGACGGATTGCACTTAAACATTAAAAATATGAAGGATTTGTGGAAAAAAATCTAAATATTGTTAAATACAACCCGCAACACTCGGTCAGTGTTTTGAAAATCTACATACTTATATAACACCATACCGAATGTTTCTAGGGTTATAAAATCTGAAATTTTGAGGTCAAATGTCTCAAAGAAACGATCCTCACACCGTACACTGCTGAATGATATTTTCTTGGATATTCTTTTACATTTTTGCTGGTTCGGCAGTTATCGATTCTTCCTCATCCATTCAGAGACGTCCAGTATTTGCAACTGTATTTGAAATTAAACTAATTACTGAGATTCTCTCTGTCCTGTGCTCTGGGTGTATCTATGATCTGTATTAAAGTTAAATAAGAATAGTTTGTATTGGCAAGAGTGTATTGTACTGTTATATCAAAATACGTTCAGTTAGCGTAATTTAGCAAGGAGACACGTAGAACAAATGCGGGAGGATAAGAAGGTCCTGAAGAAAAATATATATTTTAGATTTAATGCGGAAGTGCAAGAATTGGGGGGAGGGGATTTAATATGCGAGGATCTCTCATGTTTGCGCTACTTAATTAAATTACTATACTTTATAGTCGTGTTTTCTGATTATCCTCAATACCCCGTCAGTGCTCCTAGATTCCATCAGTTAACATGTCAATATCGCACATATTTACAGAGAACTTATTTTAAGAGTAAACAAATAACTCCACATTCCTTTTAATATTGCTAATAAATCTATACAAAGAGTTTTGAATAAAGTTTGTCTATTTTTCACTCACATTGCACATCACACTGTGTGCTGGATTTCGTCCCAAATTTGCGTGATTATCCTTTTTTTGGGAAACTAGGGGTGCAACAAAGTGTCACTGACTTTCCTGCAGTAGCTAGCTTTCATATTCCTTTAGGGTTTCTGGCAAACCCCTTCCCCGCTGCAATCTAGTGGCGTCTAAGAGACGTATCATTGTCTTCCACTCTAACTCCACCTCCCCAAGGACAAGTCCCAGCAAGTAGATCCCTTGTGCTTGCTGAGCACCCGCCGAGGTAACCATAAGGTTCATCTCCGTTCTGAACCATTACATAAATACCCATGGTAGCCCTGGTCCCCTCTCGGTTTCTACTATTGTTCTAAATGTAGTGAACCAGTTGCTCAATTCCCCACAAAGGTAGATATCTCACCCATTTGCGAGTCAGTCAAAGCGATTATGAAGGGGGGTTGATGTAATACACAAGAATCCGTGAGTGCCACAAACACAAGTGGGTTTCCAAAGCACGTCCTGATTCCGCGTACTTGGAAGCGCAAGCTCCAAGTCTCTATGCCCACTGACCGGCTGTGCCATCATATTTGTAACGATTATGTAAATTGGTAATAATAATAATAATAATAATAATAATAATAATAATATTTATAATAATAATACGCATAGGTGGGGGCAAAAAATGTTTCTCTTCTTTAATGAATTTCGAAGTTTCGGAGGTCTGAATGAAAATCGGATTAATAGGGTTTGTGTAAACATTCTTTCATATTTTCGACGAAAGTCTTTGCAGAAAAAAAATTGGCACCATGTGTTGACAATTGCGGGACAAATTACTTCAAATTTGGCGCCTTTTTTTTAACAGAGCGTTTGATGTTCTTTGAAGGCGTTTCAGAGGAAAGGATCATACATTTTAAACTTGGCGCCTCCGAGATGTCTTAATTTTCCCCACAAAGCCGCGCGAATTGCTTCTCTGTTGATCAAACATTCATTTCTTCGTACGAAGTTCTTTGAAGTCGGTTGTCAACTTATTTCTATTAGTTCGGAGCGTCACCGAAATATCGCACCAGCTCCTGGGCAACTCCCGCGTAAAATTGGCATTGTCGAAATGCTAGGAATTTTCTATCGCAGACGCCTGCTCGCATTGTCACCATAAGCTAATGCGGAAAGCTGAGTAAAAGCGTCTTGAACGTCTTCAAGGTTCGATCCATGTTGTGCCAGGCATTGTATGTAGTAGAAACACGAAGCAAAAGGCCACGGAATTCGTAAGGAAAGGTTTAATTTCGTTTGGACAGAGGAAACTGTGACAACTTCTTCAATACTCGTTAATTCTTTCTCCAAGTAACAATCTTTTTCAATTGTGTGTCGTCTCTTTTCCAGAACACTCTTGTCTGACAAAAACTACTGAGATAGAAGAGGCGATGTTCCGTTGCAGTTTATATTAACATGCTCTCCCAACTTTTCTTCGACTATTTCGCCGCCTCAACACCATGTTCGAGAAAATTTTGAAAAATTCCTAATGACTTCCATTTTAAGGGAGGCAGGGCCTCTCACGCGGCAAAATCCATCGAGAAATATCCATTTCGGAGAAAATCCTGCAAATTGTTTAGACGCAAGAGTTATCTACGTACGGGCCAATTTTAATTTTAATGTGACAAGACAATTCCAGAGGTCGCTGTCACCAAAAGGCATGGAACTCATAACTTTCGAGTGGTTTGCCAAATTGACACTTGCGAATCACGAGCGATTGGCGGCGCTGCGCATCATATGAATAGAATACGAATGCGAGTGCATCGCGATGGGCCACCGAGAGAGCGCGTGTGACTGGAGAGCGGAGAGGTGCGCGCGAGCGGCGGCGCGGAGCGGAGCGGGGGCGGGGGCGGGGGGGGGGGCGGGTGATTTAGGAGCCGTCACGCTCAGACGCCGCCGCCGCCGCGTAATCCATCTTAAGTCGGCGCTCCCCAGGTCCCCGGGCTCATAGCGCGCCCGTCGCCCGGCATTTGTTCCGGCGCCGGCGCCGCGGAGGCGGAGGCGCGGTCGGGGCTGCGCGGCGCGGCGCGGCGGGTATTAGCGGGAAGAAGAGACCCCGGCGGGGCGGGGGCGGGGGCGGGGGCGCGCGCTCCGCTCAGGAATATTGAGCCGCGGGCGCCTCCTGAATGAGAGCGGGCGGGGGAGGTGGAGAGGGAGGGGGCGCCCAATTCAGACGTAGATTACGCCAGAGCCAAGGAGGCGTTCTTCCTGCGGTGCTCTTCACCTAGATGCCACGACCACGCGTCTTACTCACGGCACGTTGCACTACGCCGTGAAATGCACGAAGCAGGGATTCCTTACGATGGAATGTTGTACTCTTTTCTTAAGATGTCGCTGTTTCCTTCGCTTCTGCTTCTTTTTCTTCTTCTTCATCATCTTCTTCTTCGTCCTCTTCCAAATCAATAGACTACTCACCGACGACAACAACAAAGTAAATATAAAGTGTTCTAATTACTGTTCCACATGACACCACCGGCAATAAAGCACCAAAAAATATCAAAAAAAAAAGGATGTGCTACACTGGCATGTAAAAACATTATTCGAAACCGTGTACACCAGATTCATTGAAAAACTTACAATAAATAGCTTTATAATGAAATGATTTATTTAATTTATTTGTATACAAGAATAATAATACAATTTCATTAATAAGGAAACAACAGTTAATGATTTACTAATTTAATTTTTAATGAATGATCAGAGAAACATTCAATTTCAGAATTTAGGGTAATTTAATGGAAATTGGTTTTCGATTTATGAAGTGAGCAGGAAATGAAACGATCAGCGTTTATTATTAATAGAACAATTCAGAAGTAAAGCAACTCTCAAACAAACTTGCTATTCTATGTGTAGAGTTCAAACTATTAGCGTCACTTGTGTTATAAATATATTTAAAGGAAAATATAGTAATTATTATGCGCGATTAAATAAAACACGATGACAATTGTTCAGCAAACCATAATTATCAGTACCAAGGCGAAATTGCAAATGAATAATTTATTGAATATAACAATAATGTGAAATAAATTAAAAAGACACTCTTTCAGGCGGACAGTTTTTTAACATACAAGAATCTTCGTTAAATCTCCTGAACTGAACGAAGAATTTTATTGCAATTATTAATTTCTTAAATATATGCGATTATGAAACCATCAACTTCTCGATTTAAACTTTCTTTTAATCTCAGTTGATAATTTCAAATAAGACCGAGGAATTTATGTTTAAAATTATTTTTTCTCAGTAGTGGAAATGGAAAAAATATCGCTTTTGAGACAATAACTGCCAACTCACTTCTCCAACAACGTTTCCAAAAGACCTTTCGAAGGGTCTGGAATGCCGCAACCCCGGAGCAGGTGCACAACACTTCCTTTTAAGTACGCGTCTGTTGCTCTTGTCGCAGTACCCACGACCTGCAGAGTTCTCGTCACCTTGCCCATGACTTGTCCTGCCAATCACAGACACTTCTTACATGGTCGGAGGCTGCGTAATTTTCTTCCCTTTTCTGTGTAATTAGCAATATAATAGATAGTTTTCCTTATTCACTTAGAATAATTTAAGACGAATCTGAGATGAGTTTTGTAATAGGTTCTAATAAAACACAAATGTTCTATTAAGTCTTCGCCTACTTTTAACTACTATCAACAACCGTTGCACAATAAGTACTATTAGAGTGCTGCAGCTGCAGGCCAGAGTAGTCGCTCCGCTATCAGCGACTATCGTTCCGTGCCGAGTAAGGCCACACCAGTCACTGTCGGACCTCAGTATTTGTCTAGTGTTTCGTCCATCCAGTGAAGTATTAATTGTATCTACACTATTCAAAGTGGTACTTAATCTGTGCTCCGAAATTATTCTAAACTAGTGAGTGCAGTCCGTCCATCAACCGTTCGTTACTCTCATTCATGAGCAACGAAAACAATGCCAAAACACAGGAGTTAACCAGTGCGGTTCTAACCACAATAAACGGTGAAGCACCACCATCGCCAACCATCAATATGGAATCTTACACGGAAGGTCATTTCAGCAATATAAATTGGAAAACATTTATCAGAAATATCAACTTCTCAATCCCTTTTTTTTTTGAAAACATTAAAATCTGCAACAGACATTGAGGACGCAATATCAATATTCAATAACAATATGAACACTGATAAACAAGAAGAAAATGTGTTTCACTTCATTCTTTGTTTAAAAATGTCGATTTGAAGAGCGTTACTTGCAGACACAGGCAAAGCTAACTGCAATAAATATATACGTATGTATTGATAACAAATTGAACATTCTAGTCCATAAGTTGGTCATCATAAAACGTCACTGCCAATAGAGGATGGATTTTGAATTAGGGGTTTTGTAAGAAAGCCTCATTCATGCCTGCGCCAGAGAGCCACCCCGATACGAGCGCCGTGCGTCCCAAGCCTCGGAGGGCGAGAGGGGGCTGCGTCTGCATGTTGCTCACGCGCTCCTCCGCAGCTTTAAATCACTGTGCCTCGCCTCGCCTCACCTCGCCCCACCCGCACACACCTCGCAGCTCGCAACTAGTGGGGAACGCGCGGGATACAGAAGCATTCTTCCTCTTGTGTGTGCTTGGCGCGACAGCCCGCGAACGGGCCAGGGCCTACCAGCAGCACCCCCGCCTCGCGGCTATGGGTTGAGGGGTTCGTGTGGTTAGCACAAAGACATCCCTACGCCGTATTCTGGTCTTCTCAACCTGAGAAGTGCGTTTTCTCATCGTCTCACAGCAACATATGCCATGGGTCATTGCAAGGAAAACGCCCACTCCGAGAATAATCTTGCCAGACCGAGAATCGAACCCGGAGCCCCGTCATGGAAAGCGAGCACGCTGAGCTATGAGCTAAACCGTGAGGGCATTCCTCCTCTTAGTCTCGTCAATTATTATTATTAAACAACAACTCACATTTTTTAAAGTGCAAGACAATCTTTATAGATAAAAAATTGAGGATAAAATTGCATTGGGAAATAATATCTCTGGATTTAATATTGGATTCATTATTTCGTGTTTCCGGGCGCGACATCTACTATGGTCAGTAGACCCGTAAGTGTAGTGCATGTTTTATCATGGGAGGCGGCAGTGTTCTTCCTCAACTGGAAAATGAGATTCGAGGTCGACTGACACGGCGGCTTGCGATGTTATCCCCTTCAGGCATCTCCCACCAGCGGGACACCGTCTCAGCCGGGACAAGCAATGAGCTCCAGACAAGCGTAGTAGTTCAGAGTATGCAAATGTAAATGTGTGTGTGTGTGTGTGTGTAAGTAAGGGGTGAGATTAGGACAAGGAACAGGAAGGAAAGGACGCGCGCGGTCCAAGGCCCGTTTGTTAGGATAGTTTGTTTGAGTTTTCGATAAACTTCATACATAATTTATATTTGACTTCTTTTTCTTGACGCGTGAGGGCCTGTCTTCACAAAGGAATATCTCACGGTATTTCGCGTCTTTCTCTGTCGTGCTAGATGTCGCATAATCGCCGGAAATGCTCGATACGTTCGCGATTATGTGATCTAGCGGCACAACAGAAAAAGGTGAGATATTTCATCGTGAAGATAGACCCTTACGCGCCAAGAAATAGAAACCCAATTATAAAGCCACTATAATAACGTATACAAATTAGCGGTCATGTAAATATTAACGACGTGAGACTGATATCCAAAAAATACTTTTTTTAAAGAAAGAGAATATAGCGAAATGACATTTATGTCATTTGTACAGTTATTTTAGCGCTATCCCGACAAAAAGTTTAAAGAAACATTTGGAGCATTGTTTTAGAACATCTTAGGACAGACAAACGGACGTTTTGAAAAAAAAATCGGTATTTGGGGACTCCATGTGAATATCCCTTGAACTGTCTAAATCGATTTTCCGCAGCATTATCTACATAACTTCCTCTCCACTACGTATAGAGAGTTTATATGTACTGTATGTAAACGAGAAAATAAAACAATTTAGTAGGTGTATACATTTATTCATTTCAATGCAATAACAATATATTATAATTTTTAAATAAACGTGTATATTTTACTGCTTATTTGGGATTCTAGCTAATTCGCGAACTAGCCCGTTAATGTTCATTGGATAAGTTAATTATCCGAAACGGGTGAATTAATTTCTGAGAAGGAACAGCTTTGAAGTAAACTTGATATTTGAGCCGGATGAACTGCACATTAGCCATCACGACATACGAGTCTTTTGGATTTACTCTGGGAAGTGGGCATTTCCCCCCCCGATGGAATAGGCGCCAAACTTCCCATCGATTTTTTACTTTCAAATACCTTCCCCAGCGGGGCACCGTTCAGGCCAGGATAAACTGTACTTTCCCGACGACAAACACCTTACTTTAGAGGGCGCGGGGCTGACATTGCTTTTGCTCCACGTGTCATTGACCTCGCGAGCCACCACTGACCCACCTCGCGCTCTGCTCCCTCCGTCGCCCCACGCGTGCGCTCGCTGGCCGCTCGCGCTCCGAGCCGCTGCTTCAGCTCGCGGAGCAGAAATATTCCCGGAGTTTTGCAGAGAACGCAGCGCTCCGGGATTTGCGAGGCGGTGAAATAAAGGGGATAATGGACGTGAACAGGATTTCCAGCGTTCCACTCGTTCGGAGCGTTTGTCAGGCTCATGTCGAAGATCTGAGGCTTCTGTGCAATTAGAGGGGCACGGAGAAGAAATAGCATTGGGCACTTGGCGATCTTTTATAACATCTCAGTTGAAAAATATTACGTCTCTTCCTACAATGAATCTGGATTTACGTTTCATGTGCACGAAAGTTTCTCTCGTAAAAATTCAAATATGTTATTTTACAGGGATATCTGATTTGTGGCGACATTCCTTTATGATGAATGATAATATTTGGCGAAATTCCCAGGAACATGGAAAGTCTAATCTGCCAGAAAGAAAAAACCCATAAACTTAAAGCAAGCTTGTGGTGCTACAACAGAACATACTTTCTAGTATTATTGGCAAAGATTATGTAATATTATTTTACCATTACGTCATTGATGGAGGCAGAATCCCAGTCACTGATAGTTGTTCTCGAAGATATAGATCCTTTACCAAAAGCAGGACCAAATTCGAATTCGTCCACCGACAGTGAAAAAACTGCCATCACAACATCACCTTATTTGAGAGAGTCTATAGGTTCTGCCAAGGAACCCACTTCAAAAAACATAAAACGGTAAAAAAAGCAATGTAAGTAGATATAAACTAGATCTACATTACATCATTTTATGATTTTTTAAATTATGATTTACATTTTTTACCAATATGTGTTTAAGAAGACAACATTAATGTCTAATTAGCTTTGTTCCACTTTGCCCCAGACTGTTTGCGGTGACTGCTGAATGAACGGTTTCCCTTCTTGAATAGAAGGTTATTGTTGAAGACGTTTTAGTTTCCGTTGCTGATGAAGATGTAAAATTATTGCAAATGTTGTATTTGTGCTGCTGAGGGATCGTAATCAGCGCTGCTAGTCGCATATAACGTTCCCATTACATTTACAAACACATTTAACATGTTACGTAGCCTCTACCTTATACTCTCATTCTTTGCCACTCACAGTCACTAGTTGATATTGCATTCGCAAAGAAAAATAAATTGTAAATTATTATATGGAAAACACCGTTTATTATAGAGACTATGAGATTGATGTATTAGTTTCATAATCAATCTTATATTCTGAATATAAATGTATCGACATTATTCATTTACAAAGTGACTGTGTTATATATAAAATGCAGTTCAATTTCATTAATAATTATCTCACTCTTTAACCTCTAATAATTATTATTTTGACCTCACTGGAAATTACCGTTGATTTTTTCATTCTTTTCTGCCAATGTTGAATCACAAAACATGGTGTCGCTCCCTAAACACATTTAGCCCCATCCTTTTCCTTAGCTTCTTATGGTAGGACCACGTGAAAATAGGGAAGGAAACCATCCATTTTTGTTACAAGTGCAACTGTAAACAGTAAGGAGAGAAGCTCCTGGGAGGAACAATGATTGGAACACGAATAGACAAGCAAAAATATCTGCACAAAAGGCGTCTCAAACCGTAACCGTCATGGAAAGGTTTTGCAGGAACCCGCGAATCGAAAACCGAAGATGCGAGTCCGTTTTTTTTACCTGAGCTACATAGGCCGTTTTTTCGATTATTTATTTATGTACATTTTTATATGTTATCGTGTCGCCTTTTTTTGCCTGATCTTCGCAGGGGGGGGGGCAGTGTGCAGCGGGAAGAGTGGGGGAGGGGGGGGGGGCTTTGCTAATAGCCCGCTTTAGCAGGAGCTTCGCGCGAGAAACAAATTTCCGGCTGCAGCGTGGCGCTTTTGTTATTATCCCCCTGCCCCACCCCCTCCCCGCACCGCTCTGCGAGGGCGGCGACAGCGCGTCAATTTGCCCGCCCCGCCCCGCCCCGCCGCCCGGCCGGACGCCCGCGGCACGGCGGGGACGAGGCGGCGCGGGGCAGGGACCGGGCCCTGAGATCCTGAATTCAAAGCAAGAAAACTATTTTCATTCTAACTTTTGAATACCCAAAAATTCATTGTACACATTTCATTTGATTATGAATTTTTCAGTTGATGACTGAAATGTTAGTAAGCTAGAAGTTGAAATGTTATATTGATTGATTAGTGATTCCGGGCACGTCCGTGTGACGTGCTTTAGGGTGCGTCAACTGCTAAGGTCATTAGTCGTGTTATTGTGGTGAATGTTTTTATCGTTGTTGGCGGTGATATTCTCGCGCTGGTTAGTGAAATTCGGCGCAGACCTACGTCGGCTTGCATGATTGCATGGCAATTGCATAGGCAGGTCCTCCGCAAGACTACAATCATTGTCTCTACGATCGTCTTCATGAGAGAATTGCAGTCTGCAGTGCTGCAAAAAGAGTGTATTCCGGGTACCAGCTCTGACTTTTCGCACGCTCTGGCGACTGTATGCATATGGCTCTATTGGTGCGATCGTTTGTTGAATACGTCCTCGAGAATGTGTCAATATTCTTTTCTGCTGGATCCAAGAATCTCTAGGTGTCTTTTTTTCATTTTCCTCTAGACTATATATTGGATATTTTCTGTACTGACGCGTCTTTCCGCAAGAGCACAGCTGGGCACATCGATTTTTTAAAACTAGTTGAACCTTACCTATGTTTCACCAATTGCACAAGTGTTTTTCACATCGACAAATATTAAAATAAGATTTTAACGTGATTATGAGACGGCTGTCTGTAAGAAAACGCAGGAGTTTTCACAATGGTTTCGATTTTTTTAAACACTCGATAAGCGTTGAAAACAAAGGATTCAGAAATCTTCTAATAATAAAAACACAAATGATGACAATATAAAACAGTAACTCCGTGCCAAAAAATATGAAGAGAACTAGTGGAGCTACAACAACCAATTCTTTCGGGCATTTTTTGATAATGGGAATTTTCGAAAAATCATAGATTTCAACGAAAATAAGACATGCGTTATTTTTAAACGACTGTTGCTCTATCAGTGAAAGAAATTAACGAAAATATTAGGAGCCGTTTTGAGGGGGAAATTATAAATCGCATTAACATCATGACTTCAAGTAGGAATTACGCAGAAGACTCCTTTTATTCAAAAATTTATTATGAACTTTTTAAAGATCTTATGTTTTAGAATATAAGAAAAAATAAAGAACAAATGTCGAGCCGATCGTGAGAAAGTTCACGCCAGATTTTCACGCAAAATTACGCGAAAAATAAACATATTTACAAATTGTACAAGACATTTCAAGATATATTTTTGAAAAATATTTTTTTAATATCTACCTGCATTATTTTAGCTGTAAATAGGCGCCGAAAAATTTAAACTTACTTATTTAAAAAGATAAGAACAATTTATTTACATCACTTGAGCTTTAAAGGGCTCAGATTAAAGGATAGATGAACGTTTCTGACAATTAACAGGTGTCTCAAAATAAATGTTACAAATTCTTGAGAATGTAGAGTAGTTCAAAATGATCCCTTTTGCCCGCGAACATATAGTGAGAAATGTTTTATAACGGAGTTACACATGTGGCATTTGCCCTGATAGTTATACGACTCGTAATGCAGTTGTTCTTGCGCAAAGACATTAGATATGCTTCCTGCCGAACACCTGTGCATACAAGGTTGCCTAGCATTCAGGAGCTAATGTACTAGCGTGAGTAAATCTGTAATACATAATTTTGTAATATATTTCTACCGGCAAAAATATATTATTTTAAACCCATCAACGAAGAATGAGAGGGCGACCCCGCTGCTTGAAAAATAGATTTCGGTCTTCAATATTATAATTGCAGAAAGTATCAGTCTGTAGCACTATTAATTTAATATTTTGTAGTTTTCTAAGTCAAACTTAAATTAAAAATGAGAATTTTTTTAGAAAATTGTGAAAATGTTAAATCTTCATGTAAAGTAATCCAAATGATGGGCCTATTAAAATAATGAGAGCGCTCGCTCTCACAACAATAGTGACATAAAAATGAATTGACCACAATTCCAATCAGGGTAATGTTCCGCATCCCATATATTTGTAACAGTTTTCCCCATTATAAATCTGAATAAGAGATACCAACGAGCACACCTCTCTGACTATATGTTACCGTCAATCATGAAACTATTGTGAGTCTTGTTAAATAGAATGCAGAGAGCTTAATCTTTTCTATACGAAGTCATAAACGATGGTGAATAATGTTTGCTTATTTAATATTATAAATATATAATGTACTCTTGTCAGACATCAGAGCAAAATGTAATCATGAATTTTTAAGAATATGATATTGTAAGTTTAATAGAACTTTAATGACTTATTCGATTAAAAATAGTTAATGAAAAATAGTTTATTGCTGCCTCCATGAAACAAAACATTTCAATACTATAATTTTGTGTTAAGAATTACCCTCAATTTGTGACGAAATAGTGCTGCAAAGCGAATTAAATTTTCTTCCCTACAATCAATTATAATATTTGGTAACCAAAAAAAGATGTACAGACGTGTGCAAGTTAAAAGAATAAATGAAAAAAAACAACAGAAATTTACTTTTGAAATATAGTTATAACAATTTATCAATACATGATGACCTCTTTAGGACTTGGAATGCGTTCCCTTGTTTTTATACTGATTTGTATCCTCTCTGGCATGCTTTCCACAAGGTCCTTGCACATTTTCTGAATTTTCAATTGGGTTGCAGTCTGGGCTATTACTAGGCCAAGGAAATGTCTTTGCGTTATTTTCTCCAAGAATTTCTTAACAGATTTGGCCCAATGGCATAGTGTTCTGGCGTGCATAAAAATGAAATCTCTTTCCGGAAACCAATCTTGATTTGAGGCGGCAGGCGGGTTTGAAGCACCTGTTTTTTGTCGTTTCTTGTTGTTGTTGTTGTTTTCTGTACTGATTCTGCTCCATTGTGCCCTCAACAGCGTCTAATATGTCATATCCATGAACTGACATGTAACTCCATACTATAACTGAAGTTGGATATTTGATTCTCTGAGTGATACATTTTGGAGAAAACACCTCATCAGGGGCCATTCTTACGTACTGGCTGCTTTTATTGAACAGAAAATATCATCTCGTCTGAAAATATTACCAGCAAGATAATAAGCACTAATTTTGTTGAATTTTCAAAATAATGTTTTGAAGCTGTAGAAAATAAATTCGTACGGCTCTGTACTGAATTGAAAAGGTTTGAAAAATCCCACTTCATCTCTGAGTATGAAGTTACCTGTTAATAAACAGTAAATAATGAGATATAACATGTGTATTACATTTTCCCAATTGATATTAACTCCAATTTGCATTCCTTTTGCCCATTACAGACATTTCTTAGCCAAGGTAGAAGTTATTTTCGCATTATTTCTTGACCTTGCAATCTTGAAATCTGCAGCACAAAGACCCCTACATACAATAGGATGTTTCAACTCCATTCGATTTTTGTTGATTGCTCAAATCCTTACTGGTGTTTCTTTTATTCATCTTGGCCTTTTGAATCAATTTTTGTTCCATACGAGGGCTCAGTTTGGGTTTTCACCCACACTTTTTCCTTACATTTGACTGCAAGGATCTCTCCTTATTTCAATGCTGAACTGATTCTACAAACCAATGCTTGTGAAAGTCAATTTCCTGGCAATATGTTGTTAGAAATATGTTGCCTTTCTTTATTAAACATTCAGTTAATGTCCTTTTACGGGACGACAGGTCCGAATTTTTACCCATAACGCAGTTCTTCAGTTCACCGCTTCAAAAATCCACCAGGAACAAAATCAAAAACCAATTGTATTCAAAGCTTGGATTAAACAGACATTATATAAACAATACAAAACACTCCTAGGCTTCAATTATGGCTTAGAAACGCAATAATGAAGTAGAAAAAAAAGGAACCCACATTCAGCAATTGCCACATCAGCTATTTTGATACACAGTATCACAAACGTTGCAGAGAGAGAAATAATTTTCCTTCAAATAATCCAAAGGACCTTCAGTGAAATGCATGAACCAAAGAAGACATTAGCAGGTTGAAACATACTTTTACATTCAGATGTAAAGTGTGTTTCTACTAAATAAGAGGTAAAACATCAAATTCATAAATTATTCTAATAATTTGCACACGTCTGTATGTCTGATTCGTTTTAGGTTCGTATTTCGCATCATCAATCAGCAAGAAATATTTCCAATATAATACACAGGACAATACTTCTTGAACGTATCTAACAATCCGTCACTTTCGACGTTCTCGCTGGCTGCTATTTCCACATACGCGCTATGGGTCGAATTGCGCATTCTTATTGGTGGCCCCCACTTCCAGAATGGGCCTCATCCCCACCCTTCCTAGGTTCATAGATTTGCACTTGAGTGACTCTAGAGCGGCTCCCGAGGTCAGTGAAAGTGCAAAATGCTATGCAGGCCTGGTGAAGGCTCCAGCGTTGCATACAGACACACAGTCGTTTTGACGTCAGCGAATTTTTCGGAATGAAAGACCCACAAGATGTACTTAATGTAGTAAATTCTGAGTACAGAACGTGTTTGAGAAGTAATTGTATCGATATCGGATCAAGATTAATCCTCATTTTCTGTATCAGAGTCTTATAATGCAAGTTTTTCTGTCGAAACATCGTCGTAAATACATTACATACGGTTGGAAAAACGCTTTTTGTAGTCGAAATATTGCCGAGAAGATTCAGTTTACTTGAGCGCCGTCAGGCGGTAACGGATAACTGTTTTTGCAACGCAACGAACGTTGTTTTTCTTGTTTTAAACAACAGTCATTGATGATTCTTCATAATTATAACGCAAGAAAGCAAAAGATGAAGTTCGCAGTTTCTGACATAAAAACATATTACTGTAGCACATTTAGTAATCGAGAGTAGCTCAAAAACGTGAATATATGAGCGCAGCACTGCCCGGGCCGACGCGAGCAAATGACAGAGTTGGTGTTAATCTATTTCCAGTTAAGATGCTGGTAGCATGCACTGTAACAATTCAATTATCGGACCAGCTGTATAGCGGATCGCATCGTACATGAAGCGGGAGACATTTCGCATACCATGGCACTGTTAGTGTTTTTATTTGTGCTCAGTAATTTATCGAAACTTCTTGTGCCGGCGACATAAATATCGACTCCGTGACAACATGTATTCCTGCGCAAAGACAGCTGGTGCTCCACACGTGGATTTGGAGGAACGGCCAAACCAGGTGACACAATATTTTCTTGAAATAGTGTTGGAAATCAGATTTTAACACCGATGTGTGCTGCCAATCTTTTTTTTTCATTTCAGAACTCTCTATTGCAAGAGCGAGGGAATCCTGTTTTTTAGAGGCGCCAAACAAAAACTTCGAGCTCTTCCACCCCGCTAATGAAAAACAAAGATTTTTGATGCCTTAAAAAAAGTTTTTAAACTTTCTATGACATTTTTGGAAATTAATTATTTTGGATGTCTTACACTCTACAACGTGGGTGTCCGGAAAAAAGTAGAAACCCGAAATCTATCTACAATTTAAGTAAACATGAAAATAAAAGGACACAATAAAATTAAAGGACTGTTTGATTTTATGAACAATTGACTCTCAATGCTTCTCAATGTTAAAATGATTGCCCTCGCACATATCGGGGGCTGGCCGTTCGAAGTTGGCTTTTAATGTGAATTAATGTTCTTTTAAAAGAATTATTTACAGTCCTATCTGCCCGGGACGAGCTGCGTCTGCGTCATGGTGACTAACAAAACCCGTACCACTGCCCACTTCCTTGGCCAATCCCACATACAGCCCTGGATACGGCCTGTACGCGACACCCGTTAAAATTCGACCGTTGGCCGGGTGTCGGGGGTCGTCCACTGCATAGA